>BTHU01000017.1:78561065-79033565 GCA_036184795.1 Tokudaia tokunoshimensis
AACTTTCCCTTCTTTCCCAGTCATAAGAAATCTGGTACTCCTGGGCCATTGCTCACTCTAGCTTAACATGTGATATTTTATTTTCTTCTATATATAGTATGTGTTTCCATATTCTTTTTACCCCTCAACCCTAGCTTGAAAACCCCAGGGATGTGAGGTATGGATTTTTTTTTAAAGAGAAGCTATAAGTTAGCTGCCGCATGTGAAGATACTTGATGATTTTACAATAGAAGCACTCAGCTGCCCATGTTCTCTCTAACAGGGGTTCAGCCAAAAGCTACATTTATGTCAACAGTGGAAAGAGAGTATCGTACCTTATGGAGGAAAAGAAAGACAGTAGAGCAAAGCTTTAGGAACGATTGGACTGAAGGAGGAAAAAGCTGAGAACAAACGTCTGGTGTCCCACTCTTGGCTAAAGACAGTAAGCAGACAATTTTCAGAGTCCGTGGAGGTAACTGACCTCAGTAAGAATTCGATGGTTAGACACTGTAAATAAAATAATACTTCTCTTCTTTGTGAAAATAAAAATTAGTATTTCTGTCTACTGAGCATATGCTTGAATCAAATAAATCCCGAATCCAGTGGTTCTCAGCTTTCCTAATTGTGTGACCCTTTAATACAGCTCTTGATGTTGTAGTGCCTGCCCGATAATAGTATTTTAGTTGCTACATCATAACTGTGATTTTGCTACTGTTATAAATAGAAATGTAAATATTTTGGAGGATAGAGGTTTGCCAAAAAGGTCACAACCCACAGTTTGGGAACCATCATTCTACACAAAATTGAATTGGGTTAGTAGTTTAAGTTCTCTAGAGGATGACCACACTTTATGAATAGAAGAAGACACATCCAGTCCAGACAGAAATAGGGCCCTTTCTCCTCATCTTCTTAGTGAGAAATAACTATGTGTTTCAGATAGAACCTTATTATATCACTACTGGTTATAAGAAACACGTGGTTTTCATTCTAATGTAGGAGTTTGGTCTTTGTGAGCTAATTTTCCTTCATGAATTTCTTAAAGGCTATCTGCAGATAGCATGGAGGAGGCATACAGATATGCTCAACATAAGTACTCCTTCAGTAGGAATCCAGAGCCTAGAGGAGGAGGACCACCTACACAGGGGAGGACCACCTACACAGGGGAGGACCACCCACACAGGGGAGGACCACCTACACAGGGGAGGACCACCTACACAGGGGAGGACCACCTACACAGGGGAGGACCACCTACACAGGGGAGGATCACCCACACAGCCCAGAACTCTAGAAAGTAGTTCATCTCCTGCTGCGGTGTTTGCAAGTTTCCAACTGTCTGAAAGAACTCAGCACGTACTTTAGTCCTTTGATGACAAAGGTTTGATTCTGATTCTTGGTTTAGAACAAAATCTATAGGGGGGAAAGACCAGTTTTTCAAATCTCATCGGCTCTAAGAAGAAGCAAGTTTCTTTATACTGGCCAAGAAGTGATTTGCTTCACAAACAGAGCCAGCCTCTGTGATCAGCAACACGCTCTAGGAAGCTGGAAAGGGAAAGCTTTTCCAGGGGTCAGCCGTAGTTCTGCTCTCCTTCCCCTCATGTCCATCTTCCTCCTCTCCTCTCCTCTCCATACTTCCGGTGCTTCCGTTATTTCTGTTTGAATGTAGCCACACTGTCACAGGCAAAAAGGAATACTACTTTTGATTATCTGATATTTCAGATGAACATGTTAGTGCTCCATCTGTGGAAAAGAGATAACAGATTCGTGTCTGGCCAGCTTTTTGTGGCTGGTTTGTTCAAATGTAAGATTCCTGAACCTTTCTAAAAGGTAATTGGGGTAATTATGTCCTCCAATATTCCAGCAAGCTTATGTGGAACCCTATGAGGTGCTAGAGAGGTATGAGATGCATGAAGAGAGAAAAACTGAGTCTTTGCCTTCCACACACTTAGAAGGCCCATAAAAAAAAAAAGCAGTGTGGGGGCCTGGAGAGATGGCTCAGCAGGTAAGAGCACCGACTGCTGTTCCAAAGATCATGAGTTCAAATCCCAGCACCCACATGGTGGCTCACCACCATCTGTAAAGCGATCTGACGCCCTCTTCTGGTGCCTGAAGATAGCTACAGTGTACTTACATATAATAAATAAATAAATTTAAAAAAAAAAAGCAGTGAGCACTATAGAAATACAAGTGCCCAAAGAGACATGAACAGAGACCTAAGAGTTCAGTGAACAGGTGGAGCAAGGCGCTCCTCCATTGTGGTTCAGTATCCTAGCTGATATCTGGGCACTCCAGACCCATCTATGTGTTGTTGCTCAGAGCTCTGTAGGATTATATTCACTTTCTTAAGCATAGTTCACTATCTATAAGGACCGTAGCAGCTCAAATCAAGCATAATGGCACCATTACTATAGGCTGAAGGGTCATTTTTCTTGATTTTTTATCCTTAGGCATCTCTACTGTTAATCTAATCCCCATGAAGTCTTTTGACTTCATGGTGATGTGAAGCAATAGTTATATATGTCGGCAGATGAATTTTCTTTAAAAAGTCATTCTATATTGTAGACTTAGAGAAATTAGAGTGAAATGGGAGAAATAAATAAGGATGGTCAAGGAGCTCTTTCAAAAATGCATTAATAATGGGCCTAAAACTACTATCTGTGCGATCATGTCTCAACTTATGTATCATATACCATCTCAAAAAAATTGGATTGTGGATCAACATTTGAGTCCAATTCTGTTTCAAATGTACCCCCAAATTTAAAGAAATAATTTAGCAATTTAAAGAAATAATTTAGAAAAATTTTCCTGTAAAGCAGACACTTTTATAATGTGAATAACATCTTCATTTTATAGCTTGTACATTAGATAGTTTTATCATGTTTGGGTAATAAAAGGCAAACTGCATGCCATATTTTATGTTTAAAAAAAAAATTAAATGAAGTTGCGGTTGAGAAATCACAGAATCCTGGAGTGTTTTCTACACTGTTTAGTTGTTAGGCTCAAGAGATCCATAGTTCTAGTGCTGGGTAAACTTACACTGGATAAGTGAATACTCCGAAAGTAGCCAGATAAGCAAAGAAGCC
Organism: Tokudaia tokunoshimensis; assembly: GCA_036184795.1. Classification (NCBI taxonomy): domain Eukaryota; kingdom Metazoa; phylum Chordata; class Mammalia; order Rodentia; family Muridae; genus Tokudaia; species Tokudaia tokunoshimensis. Next base: position 78,564,125 of record BTHU01000017.1, read on the forward strand.
AAGACTGCTCCAGAAAAGCCTAGTTTAAAAAATATGGAGATTATGTTAGTTAGGCAACATGTGAATATGTGAAGCACAGATTTCCATGTATCTAGAAGTTCTCAGGAATTACAGCATAAGCATCTGGCCCACGAATAATATTGTGAACATAATGCTGAATAATCTAAGCTTTATCAGTGCAAGGGAAAGACAGACAAAGGTAAGTTCCTCTAAATTCTTCATTCTGCTCTTTGCTGGGGAGGCTCTGTTAAGAGCAAGGAATCACTTACTGTACAGTACCATTGCTGGCTTTATATTTCAAAACATAATGGACATGAGGCAGGGTATGTGGTAAATGCACAAAGGTTTTTAGCTTTGATCTCATGCAAGCTGGATCCACTAAGCCGCATCAGGTTCGCACTTTCTACAGCACCGAAGCAGCACTCTGGCTCCCCCTTCTCCTGGGATGCCTCTGGAACAATAGTGAGGTGCTGAATATGGAAAGTTTCCCTTTGAACTGAGGCTAGGGTCTTACACAAGGCCCAGGAGACCCAAGCTGTAAGCACTCCATTTGAAAATGTGAGACCTAGTTCTATATTTTTAGAAGCACATGCTTACTAGAGAACCCTAGGTATGCCAGTGCACAGATTTTTTTTTAAAGCCCTAGCACAAATAAAAGCATAAAAAGAACTTTCATTTATCTGGGCCTCAGGAAAAGTTTATACTTTGTGTTTCTCAGTAGGTAAACAGTGGTCTGTAATGTGTTATACATTTCATTGTTATTTTAAGGTTTTCTTCTACAGTGATTTAGAGAACGTCTTAAAACCACAAATCACCCATAAGTTCACCAGGATTTAGCTTCCAATCAATAGAAATCAGTCAGCAAAAAGGATACCCAGAATCAAAATATTGCTACTTAGAAACTACAGATAATTCTTCTGAAAGGTAGGAGGGGAAAATTCCAAAGTGGAAAAAGTCAGTGTATCAGAATTCTTCTTCCCAATACACATCATACCAAAGCAGGACATGAAAACAAAAATCCCTATAGACTAATCCTGTGTATACTTCTTGAATTTTTTATTACCATACTCATTTTATTCACCAAAGGAAAACCAGGGTACCTAAAACCATTCTTAGTGCTAAATGCTCTTGCTCAAACCATAGAACCTCTTTAAAGGAAAGTAAAAGTAATGTTACTATACTAATATGCTTTTGTGTTTAGGTTAGAAACTGGTCCTCTATATTAACATCCTCTAGTTGTTTCTAAATATCGAAGAAAGGACACAAGAATCTAGTTTTCAGTTTCATTTTATTTACATGATTTCCTTTGAGTAATATGTAATCTACAAATGTTTCAAGCAACGGGAGAACCCACTCTTTGGTGGAAGGAAGGGACTGGCATTTCAGATTTGCTATTCTATTTCTTACCACAGAAATTTGCCCTCAACTTGGGACCATCTTTGTGGAACTAGGGAATGATTGTGATTCCATCTGACTCTGTGTTATGTTCATGCTGGAAATTCATATCTGTGCATGTCTTCCAGGGTAGGGGGGCAGCTCTACAGATGTACAAGATATGAAAGTTGGAAGAAACAGAAAATCCTTAGATCAAAATTCAACCAACAGAAAGCCATTAGACTTAGATATTTGGTCCCTTGACAGTATCTTAGAATAGTCTAGGGTGGGGATTCTCAACCTTTGTGATGGTGCAACACTTTAATACAGTTCCTCATCTTGTGGTGACCACCAACCATAAAATTATTTGCGTTGCTACTTCAACACAAACTATAATTTTGCTACTGTTATACATCATAATGTAAATATCTGACATACAAGATACCTGCTATGTGACCCCTGTGAAAGGGTCATTTGACCCAAAGGGGGTCATGACCCCACTGGTTGAGAGCCACTGGCCTAAACAGAGTAATTTTAAAGAATGATAGTTTATTTTATGCAGACTGTTCTCTATCCTGGTAGGCTATAATCTTAAGGTCTTACAAAACTAAGAGCTGCCTATAAAAAGTAGAAGATTTATTTTCAATGACACTTTAGGAGCAAAAGACACTGCCCTGTCATCCAGAAGACATAACAGAACTAGAGGAACAATGGTCCTCACGTCATTTCCCAATACAGCATGATATTGTCAAATCAAGAAGCCCAGATACGAAGTTGTTTTGGCAGTCTCATTGTTTTAGAGCAGGGCAATAGCTTCAGGGCACTAAAGAGCTAGGGTGGCAAGTTTCAGATGTTGGGAGCAAAGATTGGTACCAACTGCAGTGGCCAGCAGCAGCAGCAAGGCACCATCACAGTGTCTGACAGACTGTGTCAGGATATGTTCTGACAGGAAATAAAACGGCAACACCTTTTCTGGCTGGCGTGGAGCCCTAAGAATATTTGGTCGTTGAAGATGGCTGTGTTATGTAGGAAATGTTATGTGTGTGAAGATGGCTGTGTTAGGTAGGAAATGACTCTACTAATTTTATATATCATCTTACATATAAAAACTATATGAGAAAAGGGCGCTATGTCAGATTCCTTTATGGTCCTCTCTTCCCAGATGACTCCAGTTTGTGTCAAGAGAACAAAAAGGCAACCAGCGCAGAAGCTGAGAAGACGGGGTGAAGCAACATGCCAACGTTTATCAATTGCTTTTGTCTACTCAAAATCCCAAAGACTCCAGTACCACTTCTAAGATGTCAGGATAAGCCGCCGTGTTGTTAGCCAGGAGGTGGAAAATGCCCCCCCCCCCCCGCCCCAGAGTCATAAGGTTGAAAAGGAAACCATGCGAGGAGAGCCAGCAATTGAGAAGCAGATCATAAAACAATATCCCACAGGTGCCAGACCTACAGGGAGATACCAGGTTAAAGAGAGGCGCTGGCTTTGGAGCATCTGTGGTGTTGAGAGAGCTGTGGCACTGGAGGGGTGGGCACTACTGAAGGGTAAAGGCCAGCGGTTTAAATGAGCACAATGAGCAGAAACAGTGAGGGGAAATGCCTGCTGAGTTAGCCAACACGTTGCCAAGGTAGCCCAGGAATCTCACTATCCTACCATCTTAGGGTGTCCTGAACTTTTTTTCTCCTTCTTTTACACATCCCCACTCTGGCCCCACCAGGCCTCAATCTTAATTGATCTTTGATAACATCATGAAAGACGTTAAGAAAATCTCAAAATTGAAAGACAAAGGGCTGAAGGACATAATACAATCAAAGGGATCAGTGCAGCCTCAAGCCAAGGGCCTTTCTTCTCTAAAAAGAAATGGAAGAGGGAGGCAGATAAAGGGAGGTGAATTGTCAGCAGGCCTTTCTCCCTCACCCAACCACCGGGCTTTGAGGGGAAAGTGGGAGGGGGCAACCTTCTAGGTTCAAACAGAAAAGGTGAAAAGCGTCATATTTGAAAACATCACTGCCGGCCCTAAATTTCAAATTAGAGCTGCCTTTGATTGCAAATGTTTAAACTTATATTAAAGGCAAATGGGCATCAAGGGGATTGCTTCTGAAGCCAGGCGCAGCGTGAAGTAATAGGACAGTTCCCTCATTAGAATGAAATAGGGGCGAAGCTATGGGGGAATCCTTAAGGATCCAGAACGGACACCCCGGTATTGCCATTTTTGGCGCTGCACTGACCCCTAGAGGACATCCCTTCATTCGCAGTGCGCTGCGGCTTGGGCAAGAAGAAAATGGTTGCTTTGCTTTCCTGCATCTAGAGCAGGCCTGAGGAGTAGAAAACGGAGCAAAACCCAATCTCACTGAGTGCTAGCAATTAAAGAGAAGTTAATAGAAGTAAACTTTGTGAATTTCTCATCCCCTGACCACCAGATGTGAAGCCTGCTACGGTATTTGTCAGACAGACTGAAACAAGTACTTGCAATTTTTTTCAATCTGTTTCTTTGATTTCCAGTACTCCGTGGCAGCTGAGGCCCGTCGAAAACTAAGAAGCCCTTAGACCCCTCCCAACACTGGGAAGGCAGAGGAAGTCATGGTCCTATACGAAGCACAGGTAGGCTGAGTTGTCTTATTATCTGACATCTTGCTTGATTTTTTTTTTCAGACAAGAAGTCACCAAAACGCCCACGTATCATAAGCACTTTAAATATAACGCTGTGCAGGCAAGCAAGCTATATTGTTGCTTCTGAGATTGGAGTGAGGGGGTCACATCCATTCTTCCCAAGAATCTTGATAAAACACGCACTCTTGAATTTGAACTCACATGCCACCTAAGGCATCTGTGCCCCCTTCCAAAGAGAACAAAGAGGAAACCACCCATGTGGAGCACCGGATGAATTAGAATTCTTGCTATAGTAGAGAGACATGGGAACAATGCTATACCGGGGGGGGGGGGCAGTATCAAGGTTACTATGAGGGTTTAAGTTTCTTATGGCAGAGCAATAGAAGATCCAAAAGTACTTGGGGGATAGGGTCTAAACTTCCAACAATCTTCATCTGTAGCTAATATTTCAAAGACACATTTCCTAAACATCATGCCCAGGATCTTTTATTCTTAAGAGCTCCAATCTTCCTAAAGAAGCCCTGTTCTTCTGAGACACATATGGCTTTAAAATGGTTTTGCTTGTGCCTCTCTAGCCCATGGCTCAAGGATATCTGATTGAAACCGAGTGGATGATACTCCTCAAAGAGAGATCGAGTGCTGTGAAGAGTTCCTGAGGTGAGTACCAGGCCTCTTCCTTCCCAGACTGTCTTTGTCTGAACATACAAGAGCACCAATGAGATTCCTAATCAATTCCCTTCTGGGTTATTAGCAATAGTCTCCCCTGGAAGACAGACACTCTAAAGCATTCTCCTCCACAGTCATAATCGTTAGCATCTCAAACACAGCTACACCCTGCAGAGGAAGACACAGGATTTATTGGAAATTGTTGAGCCTAGGAAATAAATACCAGGTAAACCTCTTTATCCCTGTGAACTCTGTATGAAGCACTCTTAAACCTGTGTATGCATGGCTGAATATTCTTCGTTTTCAAAATAAGTGCCCACAAGGAGAAAGCATTATATGTAACGTAGCCATTTGATTTTATACCAAATAAATAAAAATAAATAAAACATATGATGTAATTAATTAAATAACTCCTATGCTGAGCCAGTTACCTACTTCATGAGAATCATAATTTTATGCCTTTGACGTTAGCCCAAGCACAACTTACCAGGAACTTCAGGTCATTCTTATCACTAATGATCTAGCCATTGATTAGGGAGAGATCTGACTTAATGGATGAGTTAGCTGAAATAATTGGATTGACAATTTCCATAGATGAGAAGTTCACTTACTCACCATCTTGTGCCCATTAGGATGTCAGTTTCAAAGAGCACCATAATTACTCACAAAATATTCCAATTTCCACCCACAGTTGTCATTCAGAAAGCATGCCAAGAACCTAGGCAAAAGGAATCCACAAATATATAAGCCCTTTCAAATGATCCACCTCACTGCTGGCAGCCTTCCCTTTAAGAAACTCCCATTTCCATTGATTTAGGGAGCCCTGTTCCAGGCTCTAGGTAAACAAAAATGTAATACTGTGCCTTAAAGGACATCTGTTCACCCACACATATAGTTTCAAAGTGGGTATCCAAATAAGCACTAAGTATAAAATTGTAAGATTACTTAATTACATGTACTGGTAGAATGCAAATTTCATCAAATTTCAAAAACAAAGTATTTAGACTTGCATTGTCTTTGTGTACCCTTAGTTGGGCATCCTTTAATTCAGGGGTTTAGAGAATGTCTTGCTCTAGTTGGCATCAGCAGGTGAAAGTAAGTCAAGAGAAAGCAGCCAATGGGCCACATGTCCCCACCCCAACCCTCTGCCGGGGGAATTATTCCTTTAACGGGAGCTTTTGACCTAGAAATCACAGAACGCTATATTTAAAGAATCTTTATGACAGTACTATACTCTATCAGCATCCAAGGGAGTTTCTCTCCAGGACCCCCAAAGGTACCGAAGTCTTAAGATTGTTCAACCCTTGTTCCAAAACTGAGTATTTTCATATATCTGCGTATATTCCCAGTATGCTGTTACCACCTCTAGATTACTTACGATACCAATGCCATGAAAATGCAGCATAGACTGAGATCTTACTCTATTATTTGAAGATTGTCTTAGCACAGTAGCATAGACACATTTTTATCTGTAACCCCGCATACCACATACACACATACATACAAAACTATAGACTGAGATCTTACTCTATTATTTGAAGAGTGTCTTAGCACAGTAGCATAGACACATTTTTATCTGTAACCCCGCATACCACATACACACATACATACAAAACTACAGGTACAGACTGGCAATCATCTTCCAAAGGCTAAGGGAAAGTGAATTGTCCGAGAACATTTTTTTATCCCTTTTGAAATATAAATGGTCAATATAAAATGGTTCTGACATAGCAGAAATCTTGATAAAAATGTAAAAGATTGTTATTTGTATTGTTGAAGTATTAATGATTTGTATTCAGTTCAGGAGCAATTACCATTTTCCATAGTCCCCAGTCAAACAGAAGGGTTTCATTTAAGAAGTGTGATTATACCAGACAAAGCTATTGACAAGAGTGGAGGTGGACTGTACAAACTCTAATAGCAAAGGCGATAGGCCTGTGCTGCCGAAGCTTTCCTGCTGCTTGTGCACAAAGGTGCAGGAAAAAGTCTTAAGTTACAGGAGAAACTATGAAAATCATTGACTTCATGGATGCAAATAACATGACTGTAGGTGAGTTAGTGGTCTGACTCTGCCATTTAACAACTTTGTTGTCTAAGTTATTTAACCTTTTGTGTATTCCAGGTCCATCTGTCAATATCACCTGTATCACAGTTGCCCTGTGAGCGGCACATTAGTATTTGAAAGATACATAAAATAGCATCTGGTACATTGAAAATCTGTACAATGGTGTATACAGCATGTTAAATATGGAGACATTGGAGTGCTAATTGTTGCATATGTACATGTGTAAACATGTCCCTGTATGTACAGGTGCACATACATGTGCATGTACACATATGTGTACATACTTGCATGTTGAGACCAAAGTATAACTCTGGGTATTGCTCCTCAAGAGACATCCACCCTGTTTCCTAAGATAGGGTTCCTCACTGGCCTGGAGCTCATAGAGATGACCGCTTACTGGCCATAGCACTGTGGGGACCTTCCTCGCTCTTAAAGTCTGAGGCTGGGGTTTTAAGCATGCACCACTGCACCTTGATAGTTTCATGCTTCTGAGGGTTGAATTTTCTTCATGCTTGCACAGCAAGCACATTCTTCCACAGGAAAAACATTGTGACTTGAGCAAAAAAAGAACTCTGTATAAGCACACTGGTCCATTTTCTGTTACTATGGCCAAATACCTAAGACTGACAACTTACAAAGAAAACCGTTTTATTTAGCTCACAGTGTAAAATCTAAAACAGCATGGCACTGACTCTTATAAAGATGCTTTGGGTTCATTATATCATGATAAAGTTTAGTGTGGGAAGGGGGATGGCAGTGTGTGTGTGTGTGTGTGTGTGTGTGTGTGTGTATTATCTTGTTTTTGTCTTATCATAAAGGGGGCTCCATCCTGATAACCTTGTCCAATCTGAATCAACTGCCTAGGATCTCATCTCTGAACACCATAAAAAGTTTATCTTTCCACCCTGTTCATGAGGATTAAACTCCACTGTGAATTTCTAAGGAGACAAACTAAATCCAAACCACGGCAATTGACCATTAAAGCCTGTACCCTTGAGGAGTATATGGAAATGCGGACACAAAGTAGAACACAATAAATCTTGGCATGAATTTTTAGTGTGTTTATGGAATTCCAAGAGTCCATTGACTCTAGATAAAAATCCATGCATTAAATTGAAATTATATGTACAGTGAAAATATGCTAACATGGTGAACTTGAATATAAACTTCAACAGCGTCACAACTAAGATATGGTATCAAGTATGGAGGATGTTAAAAGCAGGGTTGGCTTGCCAAAAATGAATACACTAAGGTTCTAAGGCCCCATTATCTGAGGAATGTGCCTATCTTTAGAGATATAATCCTTAAAGAAATCATGGGGAGAGTTATTCTGACCATGGTCCTTAACAGAAGAACACTCAAGATACAGATGGTATTAAAGCAAAGACCATGTGAGAAAACACTGGAGCAGAAGGCCACCTGCAATCCAAGGAGAAGCCTCAGAGCCACTCTGCTGACCCAGTGAGCTTGGACTCTTAGCACTCAGAACCATGAGGAGACAGATGCCCCTAGTGCAAGCCTCTCTTTCAGCAGTTCTAGGTCATCGGTACATAGAGTAGCAGAAACTCTAGGAATAGTCATTTTGTTTATGGAATGGCAAGAAGGAGGAGAAGAAAAAGGAGGAGGAAGAAGAAGAGGAGAAGAGAAGGAGAAGGAGAAAAAGAGATCTTGATTTTGTACTTGACATCAAACTGTCACGAAGCTAGGATGAAGCAGTGAATTTTCACCCATTGCAATCATGAATTCTACCTTAAAACTTTCTTTTTTAAAATGCTACCTCCTTTGGAGCACCTAAAATATTATAGCTGTGATACTTGCAAGGATCTCAGTGAGCTAGTAATAAATACAGACCTTTTTGTAGCCAGACTTTTATACAAGTGTGTAAGAGGAAATTTTTTCATGGGCAGGAACTTACAAACATGAGTAATACAGATGTAGGTGCTTATGTTTGGGAGAAACTACAGTGTGCCTTTGTCAAAATAGTGGACAAGTTTGGCAAGGAACAGAAGTTCTGTTTTCCTATACAATGTTGGTGCCATTGCCATACATAAGGGAAGGTAGGTAGGGGTAGGAGAGGCAGAATGTGAATGCTAACACAGCACACAGGTTCACGAAATCAGAGCCCAGTTCTCAGAGCAAACCTTGTTGCTCTTACTTTCAGAAAGCACATCTTGAAATGAAGCTTTTCATGTTGCAGAGATAACAGGATAAAAACAGAGGAAGGTGGAGAGGAAAGAGGAGGGGAGGGGAGGGGAGAGGACGGGAGGGGAGGAAGAAAGAGCAGCCCCATGATACACCATTACATACAAGAGCTGCTTTGAACACCGTCGACGGCTCAGGACAGGTTATCAGAATGCTAAATGTCAATAAACCTAGAAGCGACTTTTCTCCTGATACATTAAAAAATATTTCATTTAAAGTATTTAACGGCTCTGTTCTGGTAGACTGCACTGAAGAGACAGGTACCCAGGTTCTCTCCAATATAAAATCGCTTGGGACACGGCCTGTTGAGACTTCCGCCTGCTCCCAAGAACGGGACAGCGCTGTCGTCCTCTGGGTGCCAGATCTGCTGTAGGCCATCGCCTCTGCAGGGTGACCAGTGCCACGGAGAGAGTGCAGAGTGCACTCCGCCATCTTTGCTCCAGTGGCCGGGAAGTTGGGACTGCCAGGCTCAGAGACAGACAGGCATAATATCCCTTGGGTCTCAGGCGGCTTGTGTGTACACGGCTCCCAAGAGCTGGGCAGATCTGCAGTAACCAGCGTGCCAGCTCTGCTGTGGGACTTTTGCCTGGCAGAGGGACGCCCCCTCCCCCCCACACTCTAGGAGAGATCACACACCCCTGCACAGGGCAGGAGCCTACCAGCCTCCCTTTGGCGACCTCTGCTCCAGGAATCCACTACGCTGAGCCTTTGGATGTGCAAGGACTCCCCAATATAACATCACTTGGGGCAAGGCACATCAGGGCTCCAAAGTCACTCAGGAGCAAGGCAGCCCCAGAAATCTGTGCCAGGGGAATCCTGGTAAACCGGGGGGGGGGGGGCAGAAATAGCTTTGCAGGCTCACAGGAGGTCCAACCAACAGTCAGTGGCAGCAGGACCAACTAACATCAGAGGTATCCAGATGGCAAAAGGCAAACGTAGGAATGTTACTAACAGAAATCAAAGTAATGTGGGACCATCCGAACCCAACTTTCCAACAGCAGCAAGTCCTGGATACCCAACCACACCCGAAAGACAAGATCTGGATTTAAAATCACTTCTCATGATGCTATTAGAGGATCACAAGAAGGACACAAATAAATCTCATAAAGAATTACAGGAGACCATGAATCAACGGTTAGAAGCCCTTACAAAGGAAACACAAAAATCGCTTAGAGAAATGCAGGAGAACATGGATCAAAAGATGGAGGCACACAAGGAGACAACACAAAAATCGCTTAACGAGATGAATCAACGGGTAGATGCACTCACAAAGGAATCACAAAAATTGCATAAAGAAATGCAGAAGAATATGGGTCAACAGATGGATGCCCATAAGGAGGCAACACAAAAATTGCTTAAAGAAATGAATCAACGGATAGATGCCCTTACAAAGGAAACACGAGAACTGCTTAAAGAAATGCAGGAGACAATGGATCAACAGAGGGATTCCCATGAGAAAGAAACACAAAAATCGCTCAGAGAAATGCAGGAGAACGTGGGTCAACAGGCAGAAATCCTGAAAGAGGTAATGCAAAAATACCTTAAAGAAATACAGGAAAATACAAACAAACAAGTGAAGGATCTCAGCAAATCCATCCAGGAACTAAAAAAGGAAGTAGAAACAACTAAGAAATCACAAAGGGAGACAACTTTGGAGATAGAAAACCTTGGGAAGAAATCAGGAGTCATAGATGCAAACATAAACAATAGAATACAAGAGATGGAAGAAAGAATCTCAGGTGCTGAAGATTCCATAGAAAGCATCGACTCAACAGTCAAAGAAAATGCAAAATGCAAAACACGTGTAACCCAAAACATCCAGGAAATCCAGGACACAATGAGAAGACCAAACCTAAGGATTATAGGTATAGATGAGAGTGAAGATTTGCAACTTAAAGGGCCAGTAAACATCTTCAACAAAACTATGGAGGAAAACTTCCCTAACCTAAAGAGAGAGATGCCGATGAACATACAAGAAGCCTACAGAACTCCAAACAGACTGGACCAGAACAGAAATACCTCCCGTCACATTATAATCAAAACACCAAATGTTCTAAACAAAGAAAGAATATTAAAAGCAGTAAGAGAAAAGGGCCAAGTAACATACAAAGGAAGACCTATCCGAATCACATCAGATTTCTCACCAGAGACTATGAAAGCCAGAAGATCCTGGGCAGATCTCATGCAGACACTAAGACAGCACAAATGCCAGCCTAGACTACTATACCCAGCAAAACTTTCAATCACCATAGATGGAGAGACCAAGATATTCCATGATAAAACCAAATTTTCACAATATCTTTCCACAAATCCAGCCCTGCAACGGATAATAGGTGGAAACCGCCAATACAGGGAGAGAAACAACACCCTGGAAAAAATGAGATAATAACCTTCTTGAATGAAACCCAAAAGTAGATAACCACTCAAACATAAAGATAGCGTCAAGAATGGCAGATGGCAATAATCACTATGCCTTAATCTCTCTTAATATCAATGGTCTCAGTTCCCCAATTAAAAGACATAGACTAGCAGACTGGATACGTAAACAGGACCCAGCATTTTGCTGCATGCAGGAAACGCACCTCAGTGTCAAAGACAAACACTACCTCAGAGTAAAAGGCTGGAAAACAATTTTACAAGCAAATGGCCCCAAGAAACGAGGTGGAGTAGCCATCCTAATATCAGATAAAATTGATTTTCAACCTAAAGTCATCAAAAAAGACACAGAAGGACACTACATACTGATCAAGGGGAAAATCCACCATCAAGAACTCTCAATTCTGAATATCTATGCTCCAAATGCAAGGGCACCCTCATTCGTAAAAGAAACTTTACTAAAGCTCAAAGCACACATTGCACCGCACACAATAATAGTGGGTGACTTCAACACCCCGCTCTCTGAAATGGATCGTTCAGGAAAGCAGAAACTAAACAGGGACACAGTGAATCTAATTGAAGCCTTGGACCAAATGGAACTAACAGATATATATAGAACATTTCATCCTAGAGCTAAAGAATACACCTTCTTCTCAGCACTTCATGGTCCCTTCTCCAAAACTGACCATATAATTGGTCACAAATCAGATCCCAACAGATATAAGAAGATAGAAATAATCCCATGCCTCCTATCAGATCACTATGGAATAAGGGTGGTCTTCAATGGCAACAAAAACAAAAGAAAACCCATGTACACATGGAGGCTGAACAATACTCTACTCAATGATAACTTGGTCAAGGTGGAAATAAAGAAAGAAATCAAAGACTTTTTGAAAGTTAATGAAAATGAAGGCACAACATACCCTAATTTATGGGACACAATGAAAGCAGTGCTAAGAGGAAAATTCATAGCCCTGAGTGCCACCAAAAAGAAACAGGAGACAGCATACACTAACAACTTAATGGCACATCTGAAAGCCCTGGAAGAAAAAGAAGCAAATACACCAAAGAGGAGTAGAAGGCAGGAAATCATCAAACTCAGGGCTGAAATCAATCAAGTAGAAACAAATAAAACCATACAAAGAATCAACAAAACGAGGAGTTGGTTCTTTGAGAAAATCAACAAGATAGATAAGCCCTTAGCCAGACTAACCAGAGGGCACAGAGATAGTATCCAAATTAATAAAATCAGAAATGAAAAGGGAGAGATAACAACAGAAACTGAGGAAATTCAAAAAATCATCAGATCCTACTACAAAAACCTGTATTCAACACAACTAGAAAATCTTCAGGAAATGGACAATTTCCTTGACAGATACCAAATATCAAAATTAAATCAGGATCAAATAGACCATCTAAACCGTCCTATAACCCCTGAAGAAATAGAAGTTGTCATTGGAAGTCTTCCAACCAAAAAAAGCACAGATCCAGATGGTTTTAGTGCAGAATTCTATCAGACCTTCAAAGAAGACCTAACACCAATATTCTTCAAACTGTTCCACAAAATAGAAACAGAAGGAACAGTACCCAACTCGTTCTATGAAGCCACAATTACACTAATACCAAAAGCACACAAAGATCCGACAAAGAAAGAGAATCTCAGGCCAATCTCTCTTATGAATATCGATGCAAAAATACTCAATAAAATTCTTGCCAACTGAATCCAAGAACACATCAAAACGATCATTCACTAAGATCAAGTAGGCTTCATCCCAGGGATGCAGGGATGGTTCAATATAAGGAAATCCATCAATGTAATCCACTATATAAACAATCTCAAAGAAAAAAACCACATGGTCATCTCATTAGATGCTGAGAAAGCATTTGACCAAATTCAGCATCCTTTCATGCTAAAGGTCTTGGAAAGATCAGGAATTCGAGGCCCATATCTAAACATAGTAAAAGCAATTTACAGCAAACCGGTAGCCAGCATCAATCTAAATGGAGAGAAACTTGAAGCAATCCCACTAAAATCAGGGACTAGACAAGGCTGCCCTCTCTCTCCATATCTTTTCAATATAGTACTTGAAGTTCTAGCTAGAGCAATTAGACAACAAAAAGAGGTCAAAGGGATACAAATTGGAAAGGAAGAAGTCAAACTATCACTATTTGCAGACGATATGATAGTATACTTAAGCAACCCAAAGAACTCCACCAGAGAACTCCTACAGCTGATAAACAACTTCAGCAAAGTGGCCGGATATAAAATCAACGCAAGCAAGTCAGTAGCCTTCCTATACTCAAAGGATAAGCAGGCTGAGAAAGAAGTAAGAGAAATGGTACCCTTCACGATAGCCACAAACCATATAAAGTATCTCGGCGTGACTCTAACCAAACAAGTGAAAGATCTGTATGACAAGAACTTCAAGTCTCTGAAGAAAGAAATTAAAGAAGACCTCAGAAGATGGAAAAATCTTCCATGCTCATGGATTGGCAGGATTAATATAGTAAAAATGAGCATCTTACCAAAAGTAATATACAGATTCAATGCAATCCCCATCAAAATCCCAACTCAATTCTTCATAGAGTTAGAAAGAGCAATTCAAAAATTCATCTGGAATAACAGAAAACCCAGAATAGCTAAAACTATTCTCAAGAGTAAAAGAACCTCTGGGGGAATCAGTATCCCAGACCTCAAGCTGTACTACAGAGCAATAATGTTAAAAACCGCATGGTATTGGTACAGTGACAGGCATGTAGATCAATGGAACAGAATTGAAGACCCAGAAATGAATCCACACTCCTATGGTCACTTGATCTTTGACAAAGGAGGTAAAACCATCCAGTCGAAAAAAGATAGCCTTTTCAACAAATGGTGCTGGCTCAGCTGGAGGTCAACATGCAGAAGAATGCAAATTGACCCATTCTTATCTCCTTGCACTAAGCTCAATTCCAAATGGATCAAGGATCTCCACATAAAATCAGACACACTGAAACTAATAGAAAGGAAACTAGGGAAGAACCTTGAACATATGGGCACAGGGGAGAATTTCCTGAACAGAACTCCAATAGCTTATGCTCTAAGATCAAGAATAGACAAATGGGACCTCATTAAATTACAAAGTTTTTGCAAGTCAAAAGACACTGTCAAAAAGACAAAGCGGCAACCAACTAACTGGGAAATGATCTTTACCAATCCTACATCCGACAGAGGGCTAATATCCAATATGTACAAAGAACTCAAGAAATTAAACTCCAGAGAGGCAAGTAACCCTATTAAAAAATGGGGTACAGAGCTAAACAAAGAGTTCTCACCTGAAGAATATCTAATGGCTGAGAAGCACCTAAAGAGATGTTCATCATCCTTAGTCATTAGGAAAATGCAAATCAAAACAACCCTGAGATTCCATCTCACACCAGTCAGAATGGCTAAGATCAAAAACACAGGAGACAGCAGTTGTTGGCGAGGATGTGGAGAAAGAGGAACACTCCTCCACTACTGGTGGAATTGCAAGCTGGTACAACCACTCTGGAAAACAGTCTGGTGGTTCCTCAGAAAACTGGGCATGACACTCCCGGAGTATCCGGCTATACCACTCCTGGGCATATACCCAGAGGCTTTACCTGCACGCAGAAAGGACACATGCTCCACTATGTTCATAGCAGCCTTATTTATAATAGCCAGAAGCTGGAAAGAACCCAGATGTCCCTCAACGGAGGAATGGATTCAGAAGATGTGGTATATCTACACAATGGAATACTACTCTGCAATTAAAAACAATGAATTCACGAAATTCCTAGGCAAATGGTCAGAACTTGAAAATATCATCCTTAGTGAGGTAACCCAATCACAAAAGAACACATATGGTATGCAGTCACTGATAAGGGGATATTAACCCAGAATCTCGGAATACCCTAGACACAGTTCGCATATCAATAGATTTCTAAGAAGATGGAAGGAGAGACCCCTGGTCCTGGAAAGACTGGTTGTAGGGGAATGCTGAGACAGAGAAATGAGAGGGGGTTGAATAGAGAAAAGAGGGAGGGAAGGGGGCTTATGGGACTTTCAGGGACGGAGGAAACGGGAAAGGGGAAATGATTTGGAATGTAAATAAAAAAAACTTAGAAAATAAAAAAAAAAGAAAATATCTTAAAAAAAAGGAAAATAAGTTATTCTTATGATATCCCTGTAAGAACTTAATTTGTTTTCTCTCAGTGTGTGTATGTGTTTATCAACATGTTCCAAAGAGTACGGTGATGTGTTTGACAAGAATGTGGAGATTACAGGTCAATGTTGGGTGTCTTCCTCAGTTTTCTTATATTTTTACAAATTTTAAAACTTTCTTTTTTTTTTGTTTTGTTGTTTACTTTTGGTTATTCCAAGATATCATTTCTCTGTGTAGCTCTGATTCCCTTGGAACTCAATCCAAATAGATTGCTGGCCTTGACTTCCTACAATTCTTCCTGCCTCCCTTTCCCACGAGCTAAGATTAATGATACAGTAGAAATTTATTTTTATTAATTATATATTCATATGTGTTTAGCAAGTAGAGTGTGGACACATATTATTTCACTGCTCACAGAGGCCAGAGCAATGCATCAGATCACTTCAAAATGGAGCTACAGATGAATGTGATCTATCCTTTATGTTTACTAAGATATGATCCTGAGTCCTCTGCAAGAGCACAATAAAAGCCTAACCACTGAGCAATCTCTACAGCCCTCAGCATTACTTTAAAATTTTTAAACTCTATTCATGTACCTAGTGGGTGTTTGTTGGGCAACATGATGATGATGATGATTGTGGTGGTGGTGGTGATGATGATGATGATGATATAGTCTCCAGGATCTTCTCCCTCATTATTGAGCAAGACTGTCTGATTGATAATCCCCAGAGAACCTCCTGTCTATAATTCCCCAATGATGATCTTACCAGACTACTCCTATGCCTGGAACTTTTGCTTTTTTTGTTTGGGTGGGGCATGCAATACTGGCTGAGTTCTTTGTGCTTGTGTGACAAGCCCATCACTTGCTAAGCAATCTCCCTAGCCTCTCTGGAGTCATTTTTATTGGATATTTTCCTTATTTACATTTCAAATATTATCGCCTTCCCAGTTTCCCACCCATCCTGGAAACCCCGTATCCTATCCTCTCCCCGCTGCTTCTATGAAGGTGTTCCTCGAACCACCCCACTCTCACCTCTCTGCCCTCAATTCCCCTGGACTTTTATCTTTTATGAAAGATTTGTATTCAGATGTAGAGGGGGAAAATCCTATAGCTCTGTGATTTCAGGGTCCAGATTGTGCTAAATAGATTAATCTGTCAAATACCAGCAGATACATTTCTGAGTGACCTACAGAGCTGACAGCCTCTTTTGATTTCTCCAGGCCTCAATTTATTCCAGGATGCCCATGAACATATGATCACAGATTATGACAGATGAATATTCAGAGATTGGTCCCAAGACATTCCCAAGAGTCCGTGGAATCATCGTGAATGTGAACACAGCATTTCTTTGCACCCCATTTCAAACTCTTAAGCCACCACCTAACTGCAAAGGACAATCCGGCCTGCAAAGAACAGCTTAACTCAACTCACGCACATAGTTCCTCCTCTCCCTTTTCCTCCTCATAACTTTGAAAAGTTTCATAGACTGTAAGAGAGGCATGCTTGCTCAGTGTGAGCTCTTCTCAGGTTCTCTGAAATAAACCAGCCAGCACCTTTAAAAAAAATAAATAAATAAAGTATTTAACGGACATTGATGAATAAGCTTGCAATGCTCACCTTAAATACTCCTCCATAGAAAGCCAATTCAGAAACTAGCTTGCTTTTACTCTTTAATATCATTCCTAGAAAGAATACAACATCCAGGGAAGATATAAAATTGATAACTTATTCTCTGGAGTCTGGGAAGTTTCCCATTTGTCCTGCCTGGGTCATTACCTCAACTTAGCACATCTAAACCAGACTTATCTGACAACTGGTTAAAAGAAAAAGAAAGAGGAGGATCAGAAGGAGGAGGAGGAAGAGGAGGAGGAGGTAGTAATGATGCTTCTTCTCTGACCAAAACCAAGAAAAAGCGAAGCACCAAAGAAATAAAGCAAGCCACTGTAGTAACGATGCATGATGCAAAAACCACATAAATAAGACGCCTTGCATCCTGGGACTGCTGTCCCTATTTTCTTGCAAGCTTTGACACAAGTTTTTGTTTACAAATATTGTTTTGTTATGCTTTAAAAATAGTTACTAAATAATTACCAATCTCTCCTCAGCTTTTACTTAATTATTTAAAAAATAATGAAACTTGTAATTGATGGCATCTAGGAAAGAGAGCTATTATTCTTTAAGGTTGTCACCAGGTTGTCCAGTAGGTGGCTCTCAACTCAAGTGCACACAGGCAGCACTAATTTGGCACAATAAAAGAGTGTGTGTGTGTGTGTGTGTGTGTGTGTTTATTTTTAAAAGAGAGAGAATAAGTTAGAACAAGATGTGTTGTGTTTCTCTAAAGGAGTTGGAATGGAGGAATTTAGTGTGAATATGTCCAGCTCATAATGCATTGTGTATGAAACTCTCAAAGATTAAATAAAAAAGAAAAGCCCCATGTTGCCTTAGTTCGGATTTCTATTGCTGTGGAAAGGCACCATTTAGCTGGGGATGGCTTGCAGCTTCAGAGTTTCAGTCCATTATTATCATGGTAGGAAACATAGCGATGCGCAGGTAGGCATGGTGCTGGAGAAGCTGAGAGTTCCACATATTGATCAGAAGTCAAACAGAAGACTGACATCCTCAGGCAACTGTGATAAGGGTCTCAAACCCACCCCCACAGTGACACACTTCCTCCAACATGGCCACACCTACTCCAACAAAGCCACACCTCCTAATAGTGCTACTCCCAGAGCCAAGCATATTCAAATCACCACATGACTCCAAGTCACTTTTTCTCACCATCAGTCACAGTTTCCTAGTCCTCCTCCTCTCAGTCTTCTCCCGAGTGAGGAAGATTACATCCTTCCTCTCGGTTAGTGATTTCAACAAGAATGTTGCCAAGAAGACTACATTTTCTCTTTCTCTCTCTTGAACACAACCCACCTTTTTCTAAGACTATAGCAACTTCCCCAAGTGCATATTTGGGGACAAGGCTACTCTGGCCCTGGCAGAGATGACAGAAACATGGAGACAGACTCTAGCACCACGCTCTCCAGGTTCAAGCCTCTGCTTGCCAACTCTGTGGGTCTAGTATACTAGGCCTCGGTATGTCTGCAAAAACCAGCCGCATAGTATTGTGTGGGGTCACTGTGAGTTTTAGGTGGCTTTAGCAGCTGGCTTGGCGGTATTATAGTCTTATGAACTCGCCTCTGGAATTTCTCTGGCTCAGTGTCAGCTGAGGCGCCTTGGCCATGGGAACAGACAGGCACTGGAGCAGAGACAGGAAAGAGAAATGTCCAGCCTGGATGCACGTGATCTGTGTCACGTCCTGGACAGGAAGGCCCTGTCACTGCAGAGGTCACCGCCCCTTTTCAATACACATTATAATACCATGATGGTGACCCTCTCTGCACAATTTATGTCCCTTTCTCTCATTGGTAGCTTCACACAAAGCTCCCAAATTAGCTGGGGTTTTTTGTTTTGGTTTGGTTTTTTGTTTTTGTTTTTTTTAAGTATCCCTGTGTCAAGCTCAGTTGTATTTTATTTTCTAGTCCAGCCTGACAATTTCCCAGTATTTAAAATCATCATAGAGAAAGCAATCAAATTCCAGCAGTTTTTTTTCCTCCTTTTGAGTTAACCACAGCTGCATTCCAAACCATCCAAGAAGATAAAAAAGCAGGCTTGTCATCACAAAAGGATAAGAAATTACAACTGAAATGTATGTAATGAAGAATACTCTCTGAGGACCAGTAAGTTCCACATTTGACAATCATAAGCCACCTTTATCTGGAGAATGAACCCAAAATGAGATAGGCCATACAGCCTGTCTCAACTCACTCAGAAAATGCCAGGTCAACTGTGTCTAGCCATAGCAGATGACTCAGCACAGGGTCTGCCTAACCCCATTTGCTTAATATTTGATCACCAAGAAGTTCTAGACACAATTGCTGAAGCCCCAAGATACAAAAAAGGTCACTTGGGGTTCAAGATATAGCTCAGTGCTATGGGGGCGGGGGGAAGTCACTTGAAAATGCTCAGTAAGGAAAATGTGAAGTCAAATACCAGATTACCAAGATCAAGATATATCTCCAGTGAGATATTTGATTACCCCCCTTCTCTCCAGCCCCACCACGATTTTTGACTACTAAGGAAAGAGTATTCTTGTGTTACATTTAACTAGACAGGGACAAAGATGATAAGTCTCTGACATAGGTTGTTTTTTGTTTGTTTGTTTGGTTGGTTGGTTGGTTATCTGTTTTGTTTTATTTTTAGTTTTCAAGACTATGGGAATGTACATATAAATAAAAATTATTGTTTTAAGCACTGAGGTGCATACACTTCATGAGGCGTAAGACCATTCACAATGATGTATGGCTGTGTTGGGCCTGAGTTAAGTCAACTTACAAAGAGAAAGATTTTCTTTTGGATCATGATTTCAGAGGTCTCAGTCCATAGCCATTTGGCTCCATTGCTTTTGTACTTATGACAAGGCAACACAGCAAGGTAGGGATTACTTGATGAAGCAAGCTAGTGCTTTACAGTGGCCGAGAAACAGAGAAGAGGATGACCCCTGTGTTCGTTAGGGTTTTTATTATTGTGACAAAACACCATGATCAAAAAAGCAAGTTGGAGAGGAAAGAGGTTTTTTTGACTTAGGCTTCCTTTTTTTGTTCATCCCTGAAGGAAGTCATGACAGGAACTAAAACAAGGAAGGAACCTGGAGGCAGGAGTTAAGGCTGAGACCATGGAGGTGTGATGATTACTACCCTGTTTCTCATGGTGTGCTCAAACTGCTTTCTTATAGAACCCAGGACTTCCAGCCCAGGGACGGCACCATCCACAATAGACTGGACCAACTGTAGCAGCAACCATCACCATCCCCTACCCACAGAATCTTCCCAAACTAATATTTTATATTGATTAAACACTAACTCCCTATTACCCCTTTCTCTCAGCCCCCTAACAATCACCATCGAGCATTCTATCTCTATCATTTAACAAGTCAAGATATTCATGCAATAATTGCACTTTTATGACTTGTTTATTTTATCCAACACAACTTAAATTCAGAGACAAGACTTTTTGATGATAGCTGCTTGTCACTCACTTGAAAATTCAAATACTTACATACTGTACATTTCTATCTCCTCTGGGCTGAGAATGTAAGGTGATTCTGGCATGGAAGTATATAACTGTAATCTTAACATTGAGGAGATGTAGCAGAAAGAACTGATCGTGAGATCAAGGACATTCTGGACAACAGAACAGGACCCTCATTCATAGAAAGAACTCCCGAGGATAAAGATGTATTGCTTTGTCATTACAGACATATGGAAATAAGACAGGGAGGGATTTGATAGGAATAAGATTACAAAGAATATTGTTCAGCTTACTTATAATCATCAGCTTGGCACAGCCCAAAGCCCTGTCAAAGGTTGGAGTTTCAGTTGGGAGAGTGCCCAGATTGAGTTGACATTCGGCCATATCTGCAAGAAATTGTCTTGACTTATGATAGATGTCAGGGGTCCCAGCCCACTCTGGGCAGTGCTATTACTGTGCAAGTTGTCCTGAGATGTACAAAAGGCTAACCAAGCAGTAAATAGGTAAGCAGCCTTCTTCTGTGGTTTTAGCTCCAAGTTCCTGACTTGAGTTCCTGGCTTGGCTTTCTTTGACCATGGACTATAACCTGTAGGCTGAAACAAAACCATAAACCACTTCCTTCCCAAGTTGTATCTGGTCACCGTGTTTATCAGAGCAACCGAAAGCAAACTGGAGCAAACGCCTACCCCAAATGATTCTAATCAATGCCCAGAGCTCAGGTACAGACCGTTAGTGACATGAAATGATTAGGTGACAAAGGATCAGACTTTACTGGAGAACAGGTTGGAAAGCATTGGTCAGATTATTGTATTTCGGGAGAACAGAACTAGGAAGGATCTGAGACAAGGACAGGAGGGAGGTTGAGGCAGATGGAAACACTTGGAAGAAAAATGAGGAGCCCTCAGAGCTGTGGGTTACTCAGCATGCCCGTCCCTTCCTTGCCCTCCCAAGCCACGCTCTATGCACCAGCCTCTATGGGATGCATCCATCATCCTTGCCCGGTTTCCTGGAGTGGCTGCTTTCTGGATGTTTAACCAGAATTTAGTTCAAACACTAAGTCTCAGCCAATGGTCCTATCACTAAGTCCTTTCGGTAACTGATTGACAGTCTCCTAATGGTCCCTGGCTATGAGGCTGGGTGTGGATTTTGTTAATAGTCATTTCCTGTTTCCCTGATTGTCTCTAGCAAGATCCTCAGCATAAATTAAGGTGAGCAAATGCAACACTGAAGCAAAATGTAGAATGGTTAAGTGGCCTCTGTGTATGTTTGACTTACAGTGAATCTGGAACTCTGCTGTGCACAGGACATCAAATTTTTCCTCCATTTGATCCTCTTAACATTAAGCAAATCTTCTAGAATGTGCTAATGATAGTTATGGTAAAATGTAATATAGTAATGAGGTTTTTTTTTTTTTACCTTCCCCAACGTGTCTCCACTCTGGAGGTCATAATCAACGTCTTGTGCTTGCTAGGCAAGTGCTCCACCTCAGGGTGACTGCCACAATTTTGAGTTTTGGAGAGTGCCTCACTCTATAGTTCAGACAAACCTCACACACTCGACCCATCCTCACACCTCTCCTCCTGAGCACTGAGACTGCAGGTGTGTGCCTCTAGTCCTGGTTCCGTTTACTCTGCATAGCTCTTTAACTTTCTTTTCTTTTCTTTTCTTTTTTTTTTTTTTGGCTTTTTATCCTCATATTTATTTATTTATTTTTCTTTTTTTTTATTTTATTTTTTAATTTACATTCCAAATCACTTCCCCTTTCCCGTTTCCTCCCTCCCCGAAAGTCCCATAAGCCCCCTTCCCTCCCTCTTTTCTCCATTCAACCCCCTCTCGTTACTCTGTCCTGGTGTTCCCCTACATCCAGTCTTTCCAGGACCAGGGGTCTCTCTTTCCATCTTCTTGGAAATCTATTGATATGCGGATTGTGTCTAGGGTATTCCGAGATTCTGGGTCAATATCCCCTTAACTCACTAATTATTCTGACATACATCATATTGAGTAAAAGAAGCTAAAAGTGTGTGTGTGTGTGTGTGTGTGTGTGTGTGTGTCCTGATTCCACTTAAATGATATTCCAAGGGAGGTAAAACAGGAAGTGGGGCAAGTCTATGAGGCAGAAAGTAGGTAGACAAGATAGTACAAGGAGTGTCTGGAGGGGGTGAACAACTCTGTATAGTTACAGTGGTAAGTAAATAAGTACTGGTCAGCACTCAGACCTGAGTCCCTGAATGTTAGTCTACAATTTAAAAAGTAAATACCTTTTTTAAAGGTCAGAATGGTCTTGTGCCCCTCAGTTATGCAGGAGGACTTTTGAACTCTGCACTCACATAGCCCTATATACTTCTAGAGATTAACATTTATAAAGACAAAACAAAATGCTCAGACATTTCCATGTAGCCTTTAAATGAAACACTCACCTTAACTGACATTTGTGGGGCCTTCCCCACGTACTATAGAATTCTTAGCAGCATATCTGGCCTCTCCACTCAATGGGGTGATAAACAGCCTCATCTTTCTTCCCCAACGTAATAATCAAAAATATCCAGGTGTTGCCCAACCTCCCCTCAGAAGGAGGGAGCAAGTGCCTTAGATTAAGAACCACTGTTTTCGACTACAATTCAGAAAAATGTTCTAGTTACAGGGGCCAAACTGTATTTTATGTTTTAAAGGAAATTGGAGAGTTTTCTAGGGCGATGCCTAGAGAGAAGGAGACGGGGAAAAGGAGATTGAGTCTGATTTTTATGCTGACCTCAAACTTCAGGTTTTGCCACATGCAGTGACAAATGTGTGAGCATTTCTCCTCCTGTCCTGACATCCTTATCTCTTTAAGAAGTCCTGAGATTGGAATCAAGGAAACACTAAAATGATATGGAAAATGTTTGGATTTCAAAGCTGAGAAATAGAAGATACCTGTGTTTGTAATTGCTGTGATAATTAAATATTGTGGCTGAGATGAAATGGGGATGGTTGCTGCTCTTACCCAGGGGGCAAAGTCTGCATGGATTACTCTGCCCTTGATGTTTATTGTCAAGCCATTCATTTGTTTCAGATTAAGAAAAGAGAAAGTGAAAAATAAAATAAAAAGATAATAAAAGAAAAACATTTAAATACAAAATAAATATCCGCCATCCCAAGGAGCATTTTTTTTTCAAAAGTTGGTGTTGAGAAAACTAGTGAAATTAAACTAAGAGAATGATAAAAAAAAAAAAATCCCTGTAACATAAGTGATTAAACACTTACGGTGTCTCTATCATTGTGAAAAAACATGTTTCAAAATGCCATATGAAATACTCAATTTTATAAAGTAGACTATATATGTGAACACTGTAATTCAGAAAGACCTACCAAGATAAAAGCTTAGCAGTTTGTATTAAAAAAAAGAAAAGAAAAACAAAAAGAAAAGAGAAAATGATCGTGCATGGATCTAATATAATTTGAGATGTGGGTTTTATGGGATCACTGTGAAGATGTATTCCTTCATAGGAATTGCAGAGCTGACGCTTTGATGGAATAGCATTAGATGCCAACTGTTCTATAAGTGTGGCTTTGCCATAATATCTAAATATTAATTTGACGATCAACAGAATCTTGCTCAAGTCCTTAGGAATAGCCAAGTTAGTATCTGCTACCAAAATCCTTAACACAAAATATGCAACTCTAAAACTGTGCCTTGCCCAAAGAGAAAACAGTGGCTTCTCTTACTGACTTCTTGGCAGGGCTGGTGGAGGGGAAAATGGCCCCTGTCCAGTGACACTATTTTTGGGGGTAGAGCCTGATTACAATGAATTTTAGAATGAACCAACCATACCTCAGAGTAACAGTGTAACCCTTGGTCACTTGAGAAGGACAAAACACCTGGCTCACGATGGGGCACTGAGTTACATGATAACAAGCATGCTGGACATGAAGTTCAGTCACATGAGCACTCAACGCATGAATTATGACGCCTACACAGTGACTCCCCAGTGAGAAGACACTGCATCCCATAGCTCAAGTGGCCTCTCCAGCTTCACACTGTCCCATGTGGACTGCTCCTGTACCAGGTAAGCAGTGATTCTCACAGACAACAGTGGGGTGCCCCAAAACCTCACAGATGCCCCCCCCCCGTGTATCTCCCCAGTGGGTGGCAATCTGTACTCACTCTCGATACATTGCAACTACGAACATGATCGCTTTTAATGGAGTATTTTCAGTCCAAACAGCAAACTGTCAGCTTGAGCTGACTTTGGAAAATTCCCTGGACTTGCAATCGGTGGCAAAGTGAAGATGTTCTGATGGCAGGCCTGTGCCATAAGATTTCAAATGACCAAATCCTATAGGACTTGACAGTGTATTTCAGATGAGAAAGGTTTAGAGATCTGGCAAAAAAACGTAGTCATATACAATGTGTCAGGCAGATTCAGCCACTGAGAGCAGACAGATGGGGAGAGAGAGAGAGAGAGAGGAGAGAGAGAGATTTGAGAAGTCATTTGAAAAGAAATGCAGTGCCCTTGGGCTTAAATAAAATTTAGGGCAGTACACAGAGAACAGACACTTCTTTAAGCTGCAGAAGCACTAACAACGGACACTCAGAAAGACATTCAATCTCCAAAGCAGCAGCCAATGATATATATTTGTGGAGAGTGTCACATCACAAATGAAATAAAATTCCGGGATCCAATCCTATGCAGAGAATGTGGCCACAGAATAATGTACAAGAACAGGACTAAAAGATAGGTGGGTTTTGATGCTCGGTGACATAGGGAAATTCAGGAGTGTCTTCATTCATCCATTTGCCCCACTTATGTTTCTCATTGTTGTATAGCTTTTAACTTAGCTTCCTTAATGACTACAACTGTATACCTATGGTTTCATTTTAGAAATGCAATTGCTACATATGCGGCTGGAGCCATGGGTCCCTCCATGTGTACTCTTTGGTTGGTGGTTTAGTCCCTGGGAGCTCTGGGGTACTGGTTGGTTCATATTGTTGTTCCTCCTATGGGTCTACAAACCATTTTCAGAGGGGAAATGAGGAAAGGAGATAACATTTGAAATGTAAATAAAGAAAATATCTAATTAAAAAAACAAGAAATGCAATTGAATTTTAATACTTTGCATAAAGGAAATTTTGGTTCAAAAAAAGAAAGAAAAGGAAAGAAAAGAAAATGTAGGGCTGGGATGGACTGAAGAAAAGCAGGTACTTCTACAAATAAATGCTGAAATATGGAAGCACAATGGTGAGGAAAATGTGGCACAAAAGAACTCAAGAGAGGAGATGCAAACAGGTGTTGTGGTTGAGTCTCCAACCGCCATATCACATCCGTGATTAATCTCAGCCATCAGGGTAATTCCAAGCCCCTTTCTCAGTGACTAGCTTAGCAGTGGGTGTCTTCTCCAATACTAGCCAATGAGATAAAAGGAAGTGTGGGTACAAGCAAAATGTTTTGAGGAATTCAGCGCTGGCAGAAAGGACAAAAGCTGTAAGCATGAGCCAGCACAGCAGACAATGTAAAGAGCAGATGAGAAAGATCGGGTGGCAAAACGTAGGATGGGGCAAAGGCTGGAGAAACAGAAGGCTAGCTGGGTGGTGGTGGTGGTGCACGCCTTTATTATAAGCGTGTGGGAAGCAGAGGCAGATGGATCTCTGTGAGTTCAAGGCCAGCGTGGTTTAGAGAGTGAGTTTCAGGACAGCCAGGGCTACCCAGAGAAATTCTGTCCCAAAAAACAAAAAACAACAAAAAAAAAAAAAAGAAAGAAAAGAAAAGGATGGAAGGAAGGAAGATGAAAGAAGGAAAAACTGGAGACAGAAGTACAGATCCCATCTGCACAGCAGTCCAGTCCAGCAAAGGCTTCACAAGGTCCCACGAGCAGCCTCTGTGAACAGCGCGCAGCCATGACAGACTGTTTTCCTGTGATGATTAGAGTTCAAATCAGAACCTTAAAATCACGTGACAGCTCTTGTTTTCTTACAAAGCCTAAAGGCTCTGCTCATGTAACAGTTACTTAGCAATCAGCATGCAAACTATTGTTAGGACTGTGCAAAGACTTAGGATGAGAGAACACTGGGCCTCTGCTGGCCTTTCTGGTCACACAGGAAAGACTAGACGCATTGCATTGATTGGGGCCTAGGAGCTAAGTTTCTTTTGGCCCATTTGAATTAAAGAGGACTAAGTATTCGCCTGTCTTTAAAGCCCTGCATTGTTAAGTGTGTGTGTTTCTTCTCTAAATCTCCGAGATTCTGAACCGGGAAATCTCTGAGGAGGCCGAACTATCTTCCTTCCTCCATGCTGGACGGTTTCCTCATGTCTATTGATTTTAAGACTATGGCAACAAATTATAAGAAGTTCAATTTTCTAAAACAACAGAAGAACAAAGATTGCTACTGTTACAGTTTGATTAGTGTCCTCCCTAAATCTGTATGGTAAACACTGCTCACCAGCCCAGAGTGCTACTGAGGGAGGCGGTACCTTTCAAAGCCCACAGGTAGAATTCTGGTCTCTGGGGATGCTACCCATGAAGGGGACCTCTAAATCCTGACCCCCTTCTCTTTCCCAGCCCTTATGACATACACTATCTCCTTTCCACTTGTCCCCCACCATACATATATGTTCCAGCAGCACAGGCCCAAAGGCTGAGACCTCCAGGACCAGGAAAGCAAACGAAAGCGAGCCCCTCCGGCTGGTGAGCTGATCCTCTCAGACATTTTGTCAGTGGTGGGAAGTTGACACAATGACTATTCACTGAAGGAAGCTGGGGTGCCAGGAAGCTGAGCATTTTAGCTCAATGAATAATACTGTTTCTTTCTGGTGTTTGTGTCTCGGTGTGAGGTGACTAATCTGTCCCCTTCTCAAAGCAGTGACAAAATTCTAGTGACATTAGTGGTTTTGTTTCTTCTTATAGTCACAGCCGCAATGCTACAGTTTCCTACTGTTCAACACTAGAGTTAAGTGACCCTATGCTTAGTGAAGATGGAGGAGGAGAAGGGGGTTTAGGACGCATGACCTTAATTCAACTCCCAGATCCCGTTAAGGAGGCAGGAAACCAAATCATAAAGGCTTGTCCTTTGACCTCCACACATACACCATGACATATACCCAGAAATATAGGTGCCTCAACACACAAGTGCATGGACGCACAGACACTTGCACAAGTTTGACTTTTTTTTATTGAAAAAAAAACTGTTTTTCATGTAATACATTCTGATCACAATTTCCCCTCCCCCACTTTTTTCCAGATCCTCCCTATCTCCCTGCCCACCCAATTACACCCCTTTCTCTCTCTTAAAAAAAAAAAGAAAATAAGCCATGCAAGAGAGAGAGAAAGAGAAAGAGAGAGAGAGAGAGAGAGAGAGAGAGAGAGAGGAAGAAGAAGAAGAGGAGGAGGAGGAGGAGAAGGGAAAGATATCCATACACCCCCTGAAAAAAAAACTGAAACCAAAATATACAAGCAAAAGACCAAATAATGAAATATGCTGAAACAAAGTATTTTGAGACAAAAAGTATACAAAAATACCATCGAGTTCATTTTATGGTTTGCCTGCTGGACATGGGGCCTGCCCTGCAGTGTGGCTAATAAACCCAGTGAGACTCCATTGAAGAAAATTTAATTTTTTCTTTGCAAGTGGGCATCAATTATACATATCTTCTTGGTTAGGAGTGGGAATCCATACACACATGCACACACACAAAAATAGTAATAATTCTATTCTTAAAAATGAAGTAACTCTCATCACTGCACGTTCCACCATGTGTTCATTGTGTTTTCTCTAGTTTCTAAACTCTCCATTTTCACACAACTAATTGTTGGGAAGTACTATCATCTTGACATCTCCCTAAATGTACATGTACAGCCTTCATTCCCAGTCTCTCCCAGTAAAAGGAGAATACATCAGTCAACAAGAATCAAGGTAAACCCCCCCACAAAGCAATTCCAACCCTTTAAAATCCCCGGGGACTTTGAGGTGGCTCTCATGCAGGGCTCCTGTTTTTATACCATATAATACATGTGATCGCTGCTATGCTTGGGAAATAAAAAGAATGTGTTCCACCGGGGGTTGGGGGTGGGGAGGAGGGACAAAGAGACAAAGAGATATTATACTATATTTTGATTATTGCATATATGGAATTTCACATTGATAATAAGGGGTTAAAAGGTTAAAAAAAATCACCTGGAGCTGTTGGTGTGTGGTTTTTAATTCAGCTGGGTTTCATTTTGTTTTGTTTAGAAGAAAGAAATTGCAAGCATTCATGAAATATTTTACCACGTGGGAAACTTGAGCTAGGCTTGCAGCCTTCCTTCATTAAATTAAGGTAGGATTTAAGCTACAGATGACTTTGACTGTGACAACAGAGTGAAACCAGTAGCCAAACCAGGACTGTCCCAGGCCAGCCCTTGATGGCTCATGGTGTTTTATTCCCTGTTGAGAATTCCACAGAAGTGACAGAAATGGCCTCAGAAAGACACACAATCACAAAGTATGTATGTTACTGCAACATGTTGGCTGGCAGTCACCTTAACTCCAGAAACAAGAGGAAGCTCTTTGTGGGAGCAGTGGCCTTAAATTGCTTTAATGTCCTTTCAAAAATAAAAGCCTGTATCCCAAACTTAGGTTTATTTACAACTTGTATTTGTAAGCATGTGCTAGTATGTTCACAGTAAAACAAATATAGAAAAATCCAAAAAAGTTGAGATGGAAATAAATGTTGAATCAAATATTCCTACTCTCAATGCCCTGCAGGTATACCCAACTTTAAATATTCTTTCATTGGAGAGTACAGTCACAAAACCTGAAAGTAAATACATGAGAAATATAGCCGAAGTCCTACCTAAAAATGATCCCTACATTCTGTGATAGAAGAACTATGCTTAGATAAGAAATCGTCCTTGTAAAAGATTTCTCAAGGAGCGTCCTCTGTTAAAGCTTCAGCAGAGCCCCTCTGCCTGGCATTAGCTGTCAGGTACGGGCATCCTGTCTTTCTGCCACTGTGTTAGTCTCTGTCACAGAGAGCTGAAGGCCTGAGCGGGGGGCATTGTAGAGGGTGAATGGTTCTGGAAACAGACCACCGTATTCAAACTCACTCTCTGCCTCGTGTTAAGTTCCATAAAGCATTTATGTGTCTGAGTCTTGGATTCCTTAACTCTTAAATGAGAATAAAAATATGCACCTGTTAAAAACTCAAGGATGATATTGATGGTGGTAAAAGTGTTTAGTTGTAAAATGCTACGTTGTAAACTGGTAAGATGAAATAAAAATTTCCCTACTTATAGACCTCTTAAAAAACTAAAAGGTAGTTATTACAAAAGAGGGTATGTGCTTTTCACATTAAAGTGTTTTCACCTGTCTCAGCCTCTCTGCTACAGGCAGCTTTTCCCCCTGCCTAGCCTGGCAGGCTCCTCCTGGCACAGCCCGATGTGATGTAGCTGACAGATGTTCCCTCCTCTGTAGACAACTGAAACGTACCATGTGTACCATGTATGGGGGTCATGCACATACCCAGCCCAGAGGTGACAGCAGGCAGGACAGTCCCGCAGGTGGGTGGGAGGCAGGGGTCTCCTGAGGTCACAGCAGCTTCAGAGCCTGGAGGCCCAGGTAAGCCTCTGTGTTGCCAGGCAGGGCAGCAGCAGGTCTGAGTACCTGCTTTAGCAGTGGTGAAGGGGTTAAGAGGGATGCTCTGAAAGCCCTGGGGCCCTGCCACCCAGTCTGAAGTCCTCTGTCTGTGTCCAGGAAGCAGAGCCATCCTTCATGGATTAAGTCATGGAAGATGATTTACACAAGCTTATTTTAAAGCATCAAAATTTATTGCTGTGCATTTCCTCATAGCATTCACTATGGAAATAGTGCAAATATTTACTGTGAACTCTACAGTATTTGAAAGATCACAAAGCTTCTGCTATCTTTTGCAATCATTTATGAAGATCTATATTAAACTTGTATTATTTTTAAAATTTAAACAATATTACATTCAAAGAGATTATATAATGCTTTCTAGAGGAAAAAAAAAATATCCTGGAAGCCATCGGGCACTCTCTGTCTTGATAAAACATGTTTTCTAACTGCACGAGTCTATTCGCTCACAAATTCATTCAACAAATACTTATTAACAAGCACATTCCAGGCATTGCTCAAGTCCCCTGAGGGCTTGATGATGGAAAGACACCAGCTCAGCTTTTACGTGGATTACAGTGTAATACTAGAGACAGACATGCAAAACATTTTTTACAATACAGTAAGTTGCCTCCACGGAGGTATTTACACAAGACAATAAGAACCTGGGCAATGGAAGGGGCATCTGCCTGGCTAAAGCAGGGCAACACTGCAGACAAGGTAGTCACTGAGCTGACACCCCTGACAAGGAGCTTGCCATGCCACGCGGACAGGCAGGCAGAGGGGACAACAGGTGCCCAGACACTGAGGCCCAGAGGAACTTCAAAGGAGCGAGCGGTGTGGCTTTTCTAGAAGTGAAAGGTAGCGGGTTCATAGCAGGATGAGACTACCATTTATGAGATCATGAAGAGTCTTTTGACTATTCTTCCATTTTTCCCCCTTTTTTGAAACAGGAATGAGTGCTTCCTACATGTCTGAAGACGTGCCATAGGCTAGGTGCTGTGCCGGCTGTACCCGGAAACAGCCTTGCTCTCACCGAGCTTACATTCCACTCAAGAGACAAAGAATCAACAAATCAAATACAGATCTCTACAAAGAAATGAGGGTATTGAAAGTAAAGCCACGCAGACAGGACCACGCACGAGCACCTCCTGAAAGCAACAAGTATGGCGGTGACAGCAATGACCCACTGAGTGCCAGGAACCGGTACTGATCACCTTGCAAACACCATCTCACGGAATCCTCACAACTCTATGAGGTAGGTATTGTTACTCCTGTTTCACTGAGGAGAAATAAACTCAAGGAGACTGAGGGCCCTGACCAGCCACAAACACCAAGACTAGGATGAGACATGGGCTCTCTGGCTGCACAATTCTTGTTCTGACATTACAGGCATCTGGGGAATTCTGAGCAGGGAAGGGTGTGACCACCGCTGCTTCTTTGGAGAAAAAATCGGGAGATAGAGGAAGGAGAAGGGACAGGGAACAGAGCTGAGAAAAAGAAAGCTATTCCCAAGTCCAGAGGGAGAAAGGAAGGGTCCTGTGAACTTCAAGGCTATGGAAAGAAGGGCCTGAGGGGTGTGGTTAACGCAGCACAGGACGGACTCACAGATGCTTGGAGCAAGGGCATCATTTCTATATTTCTGCCTTGTCAAGCTGAAGTCAACTTTGACCCAAGTAGAAGAATCCAAGATGGTGGGTATGAGGTGATAAAATGATGGATTTGATTTTGGACACGTCCTATGGGTATACTGGGAGCACTACAGCTTCAAGGGATGGTAACTACGAGGCCACATTCTAACGGCTTTCAAACCTTATTTTCAACCAAAGCAAAGTAGACAAAGAAACACTGCCACAGCTCTGTAGTATGTACAGTCAGTTTGCTTTCAAAAGATGTGTGTACAGAAGTTTGTAAAATAATATGGACTGTGCTGTAAAAAGGACAGGACATGTGATTTGAAGCCACAGTTACTATTGATGCTATCCTTTAGATAGAAGGAGGGCAATTTTTGGGAAGCCATTCTAACAGCAGACTAGCTCTTTCAGAGATAGCAATGTTCACTCCAACACACCCGCCTGAGTCACTTGGATGGGCCCCCAGCAGGGATCCTCTGACAAAATCCGCCCAGAGCAGGCAGAGCTGCTCACTCACCCACCAGCAGGGATGTTTCCATAAAACTGGGGGCCCAAGGCCCAGACATAAGAATGTAATCAGATCAGAAATTCCAAACTTCTACAGTTTGGCAATACAGTTCCAAAACCATAGCAGCCCGAAGCCAGCCACTCACGTGGCTTTGAGGATCCTGGATCCCTGTCCTTGGGAATGAAAGGGGCTGGAGGTCCTGGGGATAAAGCAAGGACACAGGTAGCAAGGACATGGGTGATTACAACCTTGACCACATAACTTTGGGTCTAATTTTATTTTGTTCTTTTTTGGTGCTAAGACCTGAATGTAGGGACTCAAGCATGCTTAGCATGTGTGCTCATTTAAAATGAACATACAGAGCACAGGTTCAGCACATAAACACATAAACTGTACCTATAAAGCAAATTATTTTGGCTCCATTTTTCATAATTTCCTTTAATTTCTTTATAGCCATTCCCTCTTGTCTTTTGTTCTGATCAATTTAAATGTTTTCATTTAAAAAAAACTCATCGAATAATTCAATGACAGTTTTAGTAAATCAATATCAAGGAATTTAAGTGATCAGAAAGTTAGGCTTAGAGCTTCTAACAGATGAAAATGTTACTGGTTAGTAAAGTATCACGCTCTGGTTCAGGAAGCTATGTCTTAGAGGCTGCTTTTTAGGGTGGCAAAAGATCTGGTGTGCTCTACTGACTTAGTCAGCTTGTGAATACTAGAAAGGAAAAAATTCTAGTCAAAACAAGTGGAACTTTGGACAGCACCTACAAGGCTCCTTGTAAACTTAACTCCCGTCACATGAGAGCCTTACTTGTGTAACACTATCCAAAGTACTAGTCATGGGTAAGAAAGGAAAGCCAGGTCTGCTAGAAGCCAATGTGAAGCTTCTGGGGAAACCAATTTTCACACAGAGAAGCCTGCAGGCACACTGCAATTGCTAGCCACTTCCCATCACTTCCAACTCTATACTAAGGCCAGGGTCAAAGTTGAACGTGTATGAGGAACTCTATCCAGGGGCTCTTACTGTGTGTAATCTTTAACAGAAGAAGTTCCAATCAGTCTGTGAATATAGTCATTTATTTGTCTTTACAGTGATGATGGAAGAATGTACAGGTATCTTCTTTCAATAAAGTATAAAAATCTGTTTATATACAGTGAAGTATAATAATCTTTAATTGGGAAACTTATTTGGTACTCCTGATCTGTTTATATTAAAACTGTGGGGGAACAAATATCTCACGTAAGTGCTACATTTCCAGTAGACTGCACCTGGCACCAAAGCTCCACTGCATCTTAAGGGCCCTGCTTGATATTATAAAAGACTAATTTTAAGTCCTAGGATTCAAAATAAACATCATTTGGAATAATAGATATATACATCAAAAATACATCTAGAAAGGCATTGGTTAGTGCTATTAAAAAGCTATGTGCTCAGGTACACTTTTTCTTACAGGCGAAACCTGGTGGAAATGTTTTAATTCCATTTCTAGCAATTTGCTCTTGGGGAAGGTCAGTCGAAAGTTACCTGTGAAGACAAAAGAAAGAACAATAACTTCCTAGGTGAAAAGTCAGAGAGACTCACTAAGAACCCTATCCCTACAGCCCTTGTAGAGCACTAAGCGGCAGGCCGGACAGAGATGGCTAAAAACCCTAAGTCACCAGATCTTCCTCATACTCCAGTGTTTCATTCAAATCACTTTTAATACCTAGGTCACTTGCTTATACAATATTTCTGGTCTACAATTAGCTAAAAAAGAATAAAAAGAAAGGTATATAAATAAAACATCCCAAAAGACAACAGCCAAACCCAGACATGGTTTTGAGAAAACTCGACTTAATAATGATATCTTGTACTTCATAATGATGGATTTTACTTCACAGCATTGTAGATGTGCTAGAGTCTTCCTGACTACCAAAGTAAGACGGCCCCATGGGACTGCACACTCAACCGTTTGTATCTTTGATCCAGTTCATTCACAGCTGCACATTCAAACACATTTGTTTCTGCCATTATCTCCTTTCCCAATCTCTCTTCAAATGCTTGATAACCTGGGTATTTATCTATACTGTAAGGAATATAGAAGACCTCAGTTTGCTGCTTCACTAAATAAACAAATGCATGCCATTCTTGTGCATAGAGACTATTAGAAAGAGCACAGCATGAGGAGGTTGGAGGACCTGAGGAAATTAAAACTTAGAAGAGTCAGAGACAATCTGTTACAAGTCATGTGAACCTGGCCAGCCCCACCTCTAATCTAGCTCTAAGCTAGAGCCCCGTGTATTCTACACATAAGGGTGACATCTATCCTGGTTGTGTAGCCATGCTCCGGGTTATTAAGGATTTTGAGTGCATATAGAATAAATGAGGAGGTTATACAAATATAATTTTAATAATTAAGTATCCTAAGTATTCCATAAGCTACAAGTCTACTGGCCTAGTCAAACAATGTCTCCTTGAGGTCAGAATATAATATGCATAAGTCTGTCCCTATTGAATGTGTCAAAACAATGGTCATTTTTTTTTAAAGAATTAATGAAAATTCTAACCATTCCTCAATACTCTTAAGCAGGTGCCAGCTCCTATACTGGGAGCTGCTATCGCCTGCTTAACATGAGCTGTCTGTGTGCAGTCATCACCAAGGAAGCAAAAGTCCTATCTATGCTACTCTTGACTGCCTAGGAGTAAATGCTGAAAGAGAAGGGAAAAGCCTGATAGAAGAGGTATGCCACCCCAGATTGCATCATGATACAACGGCATAGACTGAGGCATGGGAACAGGACCCATGCAGATGCCCTTACTGCTCCAGAGACTCTGTGCTAGGGCTTCAGACCAAAGGGTCTTGCTCTACACTTCTCTGACAAATGTAACACACACACACGCACGCACGCACGCACGCACGTACGCATAGAACAAACTCATCGGATTCCTATAGTGCATCCTTTCAGCTTGTAAAACAAAGTCTGAAATGTCAACACTGTCTTCCTGTTCTCAGTGAGGAAATAAAGGGCTTAAAATAAGCCTGAGGCAGACTCTCCCAGTAAGGAAATAAAGACTTAAATAGGACTGACATGGACCTAAACAATCTGTATGGCCGGTAAACTGCATGCTGGATGGTGCTGCCCTCACTGCATACGGAAACAGCAGACATTATGTTTACTCCTTGCTCAGTGTCATCGTGGTATGGGGCACTAGTAAAGTAAAAAGAGGCACCCAAGGAAAGGGAAGGTGATGCTAACAATTAACCTCTTCTCTCCACTCCCGACCTGTGCTCTGCTGCTCTACCAAACAGGACTTCCACGCAGCAGCTCCAGTGGAAACCTCATTCTCCCTTCCGCTCTCTCAAGCTCACTTCCAACCAGCCACCAGGAAGCTGATTCTACCACATCTTGGATCTATCCTTTCCTGCTCAACACTGTCCCTTATTAGACTACCACTGTAACATTCCAACTGGTCCCTGCCTCAATGCCTTCTTTACTCCATGTCAAACAAGCTAATCTGATCATACTGCTCAACCTTCTGTAGGACTATGAGCAAGCTCGAAGTCTGCACCATGACTCACAGGCCTTCCTGACTGGGCCTGCTGCCCACACAATCTCCACTGCTCCCTAGTCAACAGGAACACTACATTCCCATCTCTTATCCCTTGTCTGAAGAAAGCAACCTTCTCTCTTCTAACCCCTCTAACCAAGCCACTTTCTACCTCTGCTCTGCTTGGCTCAATTCTACTCATCTTTCAGGACCAAGGTAAATATCCCTTCCTCAGGGTAGCTTGTCGTCCCTTTGCATCATGTTCTGCTCTACGGTCTCTACTCTCAGATTTGGTTTCTGAGGGAACAAGCTATGGGGGTATACGTGTAGTAGAAAGTACAAGTACACACACAAATACACACACGCTCACAACTGCATCTTTGCTCATGTTATACTTGTCAATGCTCTTCCCATTCTATCTAATGCACACTATGAAGAATCTACTAATGGTATGATTCTGCTTATCTTACTGCCATAGTTCTAAGAAGGGTGGGACATCCCCCAGAAGGCAAACAGGCCAGCCATTCCTCTGAAACCAAGAGTCCTTTTCTTCTTCCTCTTTCTTTCAGGACACTCTAGCCATTTTTTTTTTCAGTATTGATTAAAACCATATGAAGTAGGCCAAAGGATCCCTTCTAGGTAGGTGGCTACTGCATCAAGAATGTCCTCCCAGAATTAGGATAGACATGATAGCTTAAGGCAGAGCAGGGCACATGCAGGACACATGAGTGTTAAGCAGGCTACAAAGAGAAAAAAATATGAAAGCAAATGACTTCCCTCTGCAAGCCTCTCTCCCTCTTCGAGAGTCTCTCTCCATCTGTGAGCCTCTCTCAGTGTCTGGAGCAGCTCACCTGATCATATTCTTATGCCTCATCTCCACTGTCCATGTCAATGTCTACTTCCTCCGTGTCCGCAGCCCGGGACAGGATGTCCGCCATCAGTGCTTCCTCCAGTTTCTTTCGGACTTGTTGGACTCGTTCTTCCTGTTTCCTTTTCAAAAAACAGAAGGAAATGAAACTGAAATTTCAGTAAGTAATAAACTACTGTTTCAGTAGTTCAGTAAGTACTGAAACTACTCTGACAGCCCAATTCCCTCAAGGACCATGCAGAAAGGCACACTTCCTTCTCCTTAGGCTTCCCAAATGCCTCTACACAGGAACCAGACAGTGCTGACTCTCACCAGAAAGCAAACTACAGATGGGCAGTTCAACAATGGTAACCTCTTGTCTCAAGAGATTCTGGAAGGAATATGAACTTGAGTGGCCTTTTCCTCAACTTCAAGAATTTCAAGTATGTGAAGATTTGGGGTTATAGAAATAACTTGAAAGTAAGTATACGTGAGGGAAATAGCCTGGAATAGAAAAGCAAACAACGTAGTAGGTGAAGCCTCAATATAGACATGTTTTGAGCTTGCCCTGGCAGTCTGTGGCTGAGTCAGGACAGAGGAGTACTGCGAGACCAGATCAGCAGAGCAGGGCCAGGACCCCTGAAGTCCATGCCTTGAGGACAAAGACCAAATCCATCTATCCAACTGAGATGGGTCAAATAGGTGAGACCATACCATGTGCTTCTCTAGCTTGCTGACAGCAAGGTGACATCCAAAGTGACAATGATTCTACATCATAAAGAAAGCCCTAAAACCATTAGATGCCAAACAAAACCAAGGATAAAGAGGCTACTAGAATGTTCTACAGCTCTCTGAAGTACAGGGGAAAGATGAGACCAGTTCCCTGAGAAAGTAAGGGCAAATAGTCATATTACCCAAGCCAGGAGGCCAGAGCAAGAAATAAAGAGACAGACGAAGAGGAGCATGGACTGTCCCCACACCGAGGACAGCCATAACCTAGTATGTGAGTAGACAGGTGGTGATCAGAATCCACGCAGAGTAGGTGAAGGAGCCACAGTAACAAGGAAAACTCGGGGCCGTACAGAAAAATACAGAGCCGTTTCCTCCCAATAGGGCAGAGAGAATGCAGCCCTGCCCAAACCCAGGATACCAGGCAGGTAGAGGAAACATGACCTGGAGGGCTCCATCAGATCCCTAGGAGACTGGTCAGCTGTGGAGTCCATTTTGTTCTAAAACCCTGGAGTGATTGACTCTATGTCCAA
Organism: Tokudaia tokunoshimensis; assembly: GCA_036184795.1. NCBI lineage: Eukaryota > Metazoa > Chordata > Mammalia > Rodentia > Muridae > Tokudaia > Tokudaia tokunoshimensis. The sequence continues at coordinate 78,602,027 of BTHU01000017.1, forward strand.
GGTAAGGAATGTAATAGGCACTGTGAAGCCACAAAAACCATCATCTTTTCTTTATTAAAAGAAATGCACAAAGAATTACCAACAGACTTTCAGTTCCTAAATGGGGATTCATATAGACAGGAGGGAAGCCGTATATACTGTCAGTCTGACCTCTGACCTCTACAGTTCTTTTTACATCAAATGAGTTTCAAAACCTGTCCATGTAGTGGAGCGGGGTACAAAAGAAGACACACATCAGTCACATTGGCAAGCTCACCACTAACGTCAGATCATGAGAGGCTCAGATGCTGGGAATGACCCATCAGGAAGGCAGGGTGGGTCACACTGCACCTAGTGAAGATGTCTAGCTTCAACTCTAACATCTATCAATGAGTTTCTTTTACTTTGAATATGACTTCTTGCCTTTATGCAACAAATGTGCTTGCTGTAGAAGTAGACAGAATTCTATGATGTTCTCCAAGACATCCAATATATATTCCTTGTACAATTTCCCCCAGGAAGAGTGGATGACATTGGTGGATGCAGTGGGATATTGCTCTATAGTTGGTTACTAATCATAGAATCATTAATTAATCACAAGGAAGCTGATTCTATCGAACCTAACCAGTAAGAAGTGTGCTGTAAGAATTACGTGAGGGTGTACAGAGAAGCCAAATGGGCACTGCAGGTCAGTAGTGGGGACTGCAGCTCAGTAGTGGGAATCTCAGGTCAGTAGTGGGAATCTCAGGTCAGTACAGGGAACCTCAAGTCAGTAGTGGGGACCACAGGTAACCTTCAAGAGCATAGAGCAGTCCTTGTCAAGAATAGAACAGAGGTCTCAGCTCTGCAGTACACAGTGAATTTCTTATCAAGTGTCTGTACTTAGAAAAAGACTCCCATGTTCCAGAAGGTAAGATGGTCCAGAGATCAATGGTTTCAGCCTAGTGAGGCTAGGTAGAATCCAGGCTGTCAAACCACAGACTGTGAGCTTGTAAATGACTTAGGCTATAATTTATGGGAATGTCACTAAGTATCAGAAAACAATTACACCCATGAATGAAAATATCAAGCATGCTGAAGAGACAAACTTAATGCTAAGATTTTTAACCAAGGCTTACTTGGGAAGCACATACAGCAGAATAACGGAGAGAATCAGCAGCCCCTGTGCAAGAAGGAGATCTTTAGCTAGAGGCTTTGTGGAAGCAAAGGCCGGCTCCAGTCAGAGGAAGAGCAGCGGTTCCACTAAGCATAACTTTGAAAGTGTGCCACAAGCAATGCTGCCTGGTAACTCCTGCCGTGCCGGTTCTGTCACATGAACGGTCTGTTAGACAGTCAACTCAAATCTCAGGCTGGGTTCGAGATTATTCCTCTACTATCAACAGGCCTAGTGTTGAAGTCACTGGCCTTCCCAGTACCCTAGTCTAAACCCATGTGACTTATGAAAATCCTGTCTGCTACCTCTGTGCTCATACCAAGAAGGAAACAGCCTTGTTCCCCATGTGATTATCTTCCTCAAGGTCACAATGATCCACAGAGCAACCTCATCTCTTGCTTTGATTTTTATAGTGTGATTTTTATAAATTCTTCAAAAATAAAGTTGACTGCAAATTCCAGGAAACGAAAGCATCTGAATACAACCTTGAACTGTTTCTATCTTTTCAAAAGAGATTATTTTCGAGCCCGAGAAGGGTTTTCCAATTATAAATCTAGCTAGACTCATGCGTTCAGGAACATTTCCATATCAACTCTTTATAGATTTAGATAAAAACAAAAACAAACAGAAAACTATTTTAAATTGGATGTTTCCAAACTGCCATCTGCTGGTCTCATCCAGGAATGGTCCTCCAGGAAAAATGGTCCTCCAGGAAAAATGGTCCTCCAGGAAGACTTAGATTCAAAAAGAAATAGTGAAGGACACATACAAACTGCCATGTTTAAAAACAAAAAACAAAGCAGCATACTGAGGTATCATTCTCATCATTACAAAGTAATGGTGCCAAAGTTCAAAGGTCCCAGAATGGAATTTCCTTGTGATCTCGTAATTCAATGTGTTACTTCTCCAAAATAATAGTTTGCTTATACCCCAGGGTGCTGTCAGTCTGCGTTGGGTTTTCCTTTTACTGCTATTGCTAAGCACGTGCTCTGTGGCCCAGTCTCAGAAAGAATAAAGATCATCACAGATGTAACTATGTCCTCTCTTATTCCTGACTCATTACCTCTGCTCTGTTCTCCTCGGTTGCTTCCCATCTTGCTCTACTGTATGAGAATGTGTGTATATACATGTGCATGCATGGATGCATGTATGTGTATGTGTGTTGATGTATGTATGCTTGTGGGGGTGCATATGAATGTATGAGTGTGTGCATGGATGGGTTGTGTCTCTGGAACTTTTTAAAATCTTTACATGTAACAAAGCAGATATAAGTAAACCTCTAAAATGAGTTTGAATGAAATAACTCAGGATAAGTACAGTGAGCTTTAAAATGCAACTGAGCCTTAAGGCAGCTTTCTTTTCTCTTTAAAGAAAGGTTGGTTTGCAGACAAACACATGCAGGAAGAATCACAAAGATGCAATGAAAGGGTTAATGATGTGGTTTGTGGATAGAATACTTGTCTTGAATGCTAGTGGCCTGGGTTTCAATTTCAAGCACTACAAAGGCAAACCAAAACTAAAAGGAAACTGCATAAAAGGCCAAATGGATAAAAGGAGCTCATTAGAGCAGAACTCCAGAGGTACACACTGTGACTGCTGCATTGAGAATATGACTAATCAGGTGATGACAAGATGCGATGGTCACTCTGAAACAAAGCTTATTTTCAAAAATATTTTCCTTACCAAGATCTTTATCACATTCCATGCATTTCACACAAGCTCTATATCTTAGTGTTACTGCTGTGTGAGACATCATGACCACAAGCAACTTGGGGACTACAAGGTTTATTTTGATTACATTTTCATATCATAGTTCATTATCAAAGGAAGTCTGGGCTGGAACTCATCAGGCATGGCAAGCTGATGCAGAGACCATGGAGGGTGCTGCTTACTGGCTCGTCCTCATGGCTTGCTCAGTCTGCTTTCCTACAGCAACCAGGGATGGCACTGCCCACAGTGAGCTAAGCAGTCAGTCACTGCCCTGAAGGCCTGTCCACAGTTCAATCTTATGATGGCAATTGATCAACTGAGAGCCCCTCCTCTTAGAGGACTCTACCTGTGAGTAGTAAGGACAAAGCTGACCCAGACACCTGTAATACCAAAAAGATGATTTCTGACAGGTTCATCATCCCTTACAGATAGGGGTCCCCCCCCTTGGGGGAATTTGTATGCATACAGACAAAGATGTCTTGTCTATGGAACTAAGACTGAACACAAAGTTCACTCATGCTTCACATACTCTTTATACACTCAGTGTAAAGGTCATCCCCATGGCATTTTTAATAGCTTAGCAAATGAAGCAAAGTTTTATGGGATCAGGTTGTTCACTTATGGTGTCATATCAGACCTCAAAAGACTTCAAGTGTTGAACTTGGTTTTAAGTTTTGAATATAGGATGATCAACTGTATTAGCTGTGGCATTGAACCTAATGGCTTTCATTAAAAAAAAATCATCTACAGGCAAAACTGAGGTATTTAAGATTGTTTAAATGGCTTACCTAATGTCTTCATCTGTAACAATGAAAGCTTTGCAGAGGGGTTGAGATGTGTTAAGCCAAACAGCAGGATTCTTTTCCACAGCTGCAGAGACTTGTCCTGTGATAGGTGCAGAGCTTGTATGCAAAGCACTGGCCACAGCAGATAGAAGGGTCTCATCGTTACTACCTGGACCGACTCCTGCAAGGAGAAAGCAATGCTGTTAAGAGGAAACCACTCCTGAGCCAGTGGGCCTGCCACTGCCTAAAATGGCCAAAATGTTTATGCTTGCTAGGGTCATACAAGCAAGCCTGCTAAAGCAACAAAGGTCAAGTCACATCCATGTACTAGCTACTGCACACCAAAGGATTGAGAAGGAACAGTGACAGAACAGAGAAGGACTTAGACAAAACTTCAACCTTAAAATAAATTTCTTAAAGCCCAAATTTTTGAAAAGAAAGGTCAACTAAATAAGAGCCTGTGAGATCACTATGCTATACTCAAGTACCCCTGTTAACATAACCTGGATTTGTTTCTTCCTATTTAGCTTTTAATACCAATTTCCAATCTCTAGGCTTATCATCTATATTCTGAGACTTCTGGGAAGGTCAGTGCCAGCATGTCATGCCCAAAATGTAGTTGTCACTTTCAAATGACCAGAACCAGATTACTAGCATAAGCGCACAGCTTCGCCATTGTAGGGGCCTCTAGTCACAGTAACATTTAAGTGATCCAGTCAAAGTTCTGAATTTATTTAAGCAATGATGTCTCAGAACATACAAGTATGAGATAACAGCCCAACTGTTCACTTGGAAGATTTCTGAGAAATCCACACTAAGTCAATATTGAGGACAAAAATTCTAATACTTGAAAAGTAATGTAACTCTTGAATAAGACATAACCACATGAGAACAGCAATCTATAGAAAAGCAGGAGGGCTTGACGTTGCTATTTCAGTGTAAAAAGAGAAAGAAAGTGCTGGGATGAGATGCTGCTGTAAGCAAGAAACATGGAAACCCCTTTGTTCATGGGTAGCCAGTTCTGACGCAGCACACAGGTTAAAGCTCACAAGGCCAGCTGAGAACCAAACATTTCACACAAAAGAAAAAGGAAAGTTAAGGCTGACATACTACACAGAAGTACTGCTATGAACACATGTCTGTTTTCCCTTGGTTTATAGCGTAAGAGGCATGTTATGACACATGTCTGTCATGTGTGTTTTCCCTTGGTTTATAGTGTAAGAGGCATGCCATCCAGCGAAGCACATGGTCCCCCAAAGCAAAGGCCTGCTGGTATTGGTCAAGTAGGAATGCACAATACCTAAGTACAGTGCCTGGCACATAGTAGGTACTTAGCAAATATCTATCCAACACAATCTAGATGATACCTTGAAGGCCTTTAGGTAGCTCCATGGTTTTTATAATTTGTTCTGTTACATCTGACGCACTAAGTCCTTGTAGCCTCTTCTCCCAGAAAAGCTGTAAAGCAAAAATACCAGTGTTAAGAGACACATTTCTGAGACAGGGGAGTAGCACACCTGGTGATGCTGCTGAACAATGACATCAGTCAATGGCCTCTCACCGTGCTCTTAGAGCGCACTCCATGAAATGAATACCAAACGAGAATTCTTCCAACACATGATAACTCCTTCAGATGGCATTATTCAAAAAAATGTTATGAATTTCCAAACTCAATTGCTTCAATAATATAGACTGTGTGTTTTATAAATTATACATAATTGCTCATAAGGTTTAATTTGAATTTTTAAAGATTCATTTAGCATAAAATGCCAATGTTAAAACAAAGAAAGAAAAAAAAATAACCAGTATCTTTACAAAAACATGATTTTTCCAAGACATATGTTTAGCCTTTCAGTACACTTTAGGGGGTAAATACTATACTTCCTGTAGATAAAAAGTTTTCAAAGCATCTTAACACCAGTGATGAATTGCGCGCTCTCTGTTGCACAGCCCGTGGATCACACACCACTCAGTGGTCCCTGCTCAGGGAGCTCCCAAGGCAGACATTTAGCTCCCGAACAGTAATGCATACTTTTACTTTATATGCTTTTCAGATAACAGTCTTTCTCCCAGACAGTCATTATGGCTCGGATCCATGTGTTTATCCATGCAGCATCTTTTCCAAGTGCCTACAACATGCTATCTTTGTCTTGTGCACAATCAACAATGGTTCTAATCCTGTTTCTTTTTAACCTACACCTTATTTACTGTGGGCAAGGGAAAACAAAGGCTTCTCTAGGACTCTCTTCCTTCCTTTAATCCTAGATAAGAGATAAGAGGGCCTGGTGCATAGGTGGTACTGAGACAATCTGTGTAATGAGTAGCCAGGGAAGCAACAGAACTGAGCTTGTGGAAGATACATGAACACTGTGACATGTACTGCCTTGGTCATCTTGTACCTCTTCAAAAGCTTTACTTCTTTACAGATGAGGAAGCAATGGCTACCACACAAGACAGCTGTGGAGAGTATGTGAGGCAAGGCGTCAAGCACCTACCACACAGTCGTCATAAAACTTACCGAACTTACTTTTAGCCGGTTTTAGATAGTTTTAGGGCCTTGGGGAGCTTAATGTGTTAAATATCAGATAAGCACCTGTCAGACACAGGAGAAGACATGGTAGTATATTCTCCTATGGCAGAATAATAATGTATTTATAACCTCAAATCTATCACCAAGAATAATTTCCAACAAAGTACTCTAAAGACTTTTGTATATGGAGTTAATATAGTTCCATGTATTACCTCTTCCTGAAAAGTAATATCAATAAGTAGTCAATATAAGTAGGTCAATCAGTATTAGGGAGATGGTGGAATGCTTAAGAGTTCACTGTTAGTATGATGATTATCGTAAGCCTCCTGAGGAATCCTCTCTGCATTCTGTTTACTCCTTGGTAGAAAAATATTATCTTTGTTTTGAATACCACAGCTTTATTTTTTAATAATTAAGGGAAATAAAATCCAGTTAAATTCCTAATTAATATATGCGGAATTCAGAGCTGGGAAGATGACTGTCAGTAAAGTGCTTGCCTGCAATAATGAGAACCTGAGTTCAATCCCCAAAATCAAAGAAAAGTTCCAGGCAGGGTGGCACAGGACTGGAATCCCAGAACTGTGACAGAAGAGAGAGGCAGATCCCTGGGACTTGCTGCCAAGCCAGCCAGCTAGCTCAGTCTAACTGGAGAGAGAGACCATTAACAAAATCTGTCTCAAAGGAGGTGGATGGCATTCACGAGGGTAACAGCTGAGGTTGTTGTCACACATACACAAAATATATATATAGAACCCAAAGTTATGTATGTTTATATTATACACATGGCTATGTATGTACATATGTAGGCATCCCACTGTTTCAAAAGTTCATATTCATTATTAAACTTACTACAGAAAACTGCCTATGTACTAGACATATACAAACACCCTGCAATTATTCTCTAAACAAACAGTATACTAACAATTTACACAGCATTCACATCACAGTAGATGTTGTTAGTAACCTAGGTACAACCTAAAGGATAGAGTACGATGTGGAATAATATGTGGCATAATACTGGCATGTTACACAGGAGGCTTCAACATCTTATCTTATGGGTCTGGATATCAGTAAGTGATCCTAGAACCAAGCTCAAGAGGAAGAAATAACTTAATTTCTATACTCCATACTATGACTTAATTTGTAAAAATAAAACAAAAGTACCAAAACCTAAAAGTATGGGGATTATGGGTGGGTATGATTGATAGTATTTTACACTAAAATTCTATTTCCAGAATTAAAAGATGATTTTGAACCTATCAACTTTAATGTTTAACTTTAAAAATTGTCAATTATAAGAAAAACTATACAAAAAGTTAGAAGACAATCATACAAAATATTGGATTGAAACATGGGTACACAAGCTCTAGATTTTTATCAAGTCATATTACCACTGTGGGCAGCTCCCCAAACTCTACGATCTGCTTTCACTAGCCTCAGTTTACAACTCAGTCCTAGGAGAAGAACAAGGGAGGGAAAGTCTTTTGCCTAAATGTTTCTCAAGTTCCTCTTGAAGCCCAGGTGTTTACCAGGATTAGATTACATTCATCTGGAAGTCTTTCCCAGGCAGCTCATGTCCAATGAAAATAACAGGCCAAGTGCAAGTCGTTCTGAATGTGAAGTGGCCTAGCTTCCTCTCTGTGCTGTGATAAATGCACTAACAAAAGCAGCTTGAAGGGAAAGAGAGTTATTTAGCCGACAATTCCAGGTCACAGTCCCTCGTTTCAGGGAAATCAAGGCAGGGACATGAAGCAGTTAGTCACACACACACTGAAGAACAGAGAGAGAATGAATGCATCATACCCGTGTGATTTAGTTTGCTTTCTCCACTCTTAATAGAGTTCAGCACTGCCAAGCCAAGGGAATGGTGCTGCCCACCATGAGCTGCAGCGTCCCCCATCAGTTAATGCAATCAAAACAACCCTCCACAGATGTGTACACAAAAGAACGTAGAAAACCAGATGTAGATTACTGTTCCTGAAGACTCTCTTCCCAAATGATTCTAGATTGTTTCAAGTCAACAACACTATCACAGGAGCCCCCATTTTGCCACAGCTACCTAATCTCTCCCAGCACATTTTGTAAACATCACCACTGTCCTCAATTCTAACATGAAAACCAGATTTTACCTGCCTAATTCAATTATGTCCACAATTCAGTTTTGCTGCCTGCTCTGACACCAAATGTCCAATAAATATAATACTTAAGAGAAACCTTGATTTAATAAATGGATCAAGTACCAAAATCAATGCACTGTCACCTTGGGTTATTAAGTATGTTTCTAATCCTTACCAACAGAATCCTCTAAATGCCTCTAAGCTCTTCTTAGCACCATCCGGAATGCTAGAAAAAAATCAGATAGCTCCCACATGAACACCATCTTCTACTGGCAGTAGTCTCAGCAATGGCCTGTCAAGCAAACCAACTAACTGTTGGAGAAACATCGGACGAGATTAAGCATCATATAAAACCCCAAAGTACCTAAAGTGTTCTCGATGAGCAGTGCTGTCTTTGGGCAAAGCGTTGTAGCCACCGCCAGGCCTGTGTCTCACTTTCCCGTCTTCTCTCAGTTCTTGGTTTAGTACACATATTCAAGCAACAATGGGGGCACAGCTGCCTGCACTTTACCTACCCTGGCCTCCCAGAGGGCCAAACATTATGGTGTGTGCAACAACTGCTTCTTTTGTGAGATGTGCCACCAAATATGTTTACTGAAAGTAAAACTAATTCAAAATCCAACTGTAGAATTTTGCTTTTTAACTGCTGAGGTTTGGTTTGGCTTAGGCTGTGGTTGGTTTGTCTTCTGAAGAGCATCAAGAAGAAGAGGAAGAAACAGGGACCACAAGAAAAGTCACAAGCACGCAGTCTGGAGCACCAGAAATTGAGTTGCTAGAATGTTTATCATCAGAGCCCTCCATCAGTCTGAAAGCATAGCTCATACTCGGAACAGATTGGTACTCTTGAGAAAGTGGGGAGCAGATGAGTCCTCAGTGAAGGAGTGCTGAAAGGAGTATGGCCGTGTCAGCAACTCCAGCGTCTCAGATCCATCAAGGCTTTCCCTGAGGCAGGCTCAGGGGATGGCAAGGCCTTCCACTGGTTTGAGTACCAATGTTGACAGTGTTTGCAGAAAGTACCAACCACAGCTTCACCTTCTCAGATGCCTGCAGTCTGACGCTGCTACACAGCCCACCCCCTACCCCCCCGCCACACACACACCAAGATTAGCTAACCCACCTCCTCACTCAGATGGATATGATAAACACTGAATTTCTTTCTTTTTATTAGATATTTTCTTTATTTATATTTCAAATGTTATCCCCTTTCCTCGTTTCCCCTCTGGAAAAAAAAACCCTATCCCATCTTCCTCCCCCTGCTCACTATCCCGCCCACTCCCACCTTCCCTGACCTGGTACTCCCTACACTGGAGCATTGAGTCTTCACAGGACCAAGGGCCTCTCCTCTCACTGATGTCCGACATGGCATCCTCTACTACATAGGTAGCTGGAGCCATGGGTTCCTCCATGTATACTCTTTGGTTGGTAGTTTAGTCACTGGGAGTTCTGGGGGGTACTGGTTGGTTCATATTGGTGTTCCTCCTATGGGACTGCAAACCCCTTCGTCTCCTTGGATCCTTTCTCTTGCTTCTCCACTGGGGACCCTGTGCTCAGTCCATTGGTTGGCTGTGAGCATCCACTTCTGTATTTGCCAGGCACTGGCGGAGCCTCTCAGGAGACTGCTATATCAGGCTCCTGTCAGCAAGCAATTGTTGGCATCCATAATAGTGTCTGGGTTTGGTAACTGTAGAGTACTACTCAGCTATTAAAAATAATGAATTCATGAAATCCTTAAGCAAATGGATGGAACTGGAAAATATCATCCTTAGTGAGGTAACCCAATCACAAAAGAACACACATGGTATGCACTCACTGATAAGTGGATATTAGGCAGAAAGCTTGGAATACCCAGGATACAATTCACAGACCACATGAAGCTCAAGAAGAAGGAAGACCAAAGTGTGGGTGCTTTGGTCCTTCTTAGAAGGAGGATCAACATACTCATGGGAGGAGATACACAGATGTATATGATAAACACTGAATTTCTGGGCTGCTGGTGTTTACACACACACACACACACACACACACACACACACACACACACCATGCCAACCTTTCTGTAAATGTCTGTTGTTTCTTCAGTCCTGGTTGCCCAAGACAGATCAGTTCCAAAGCTTTGCAGGTTGCAACACAGAAAGGGTGGTTTGTAGGAAAAGATAATCAGAGAAGCAAGCCCAGCTCAGCAAATATTCTTTGAGCACCGTTCCCATGCACAGTATTTTGGTGAGTACTGGGATGTTCATGTACTGGAAAACAAGCTCTGTTTGGTGAAAATAAACAAAGCAAGGGGGACCACAGAGACTGTAATCATGCCGACAAAAAAATTAACCTCAACATTAGAAAGGGATTTTAAGAGGTAGCTCTAGAAAATGTCCAGGATAATCTAAGGCAACAGACATGGAGAGCCATGTCTACCCAAGGAAAGAGCTTAAGCAGTAACCAGCATTTCTCAGTAGTTTTGCAGAGCAGCCAAAGTGGGTTATTTCAGATATATGTCCTAAAGCCTGAGCCTCAGCAACTCCATTCCATAGCGCTGGGTTTCATTAACTAATTGTTGTTTCAGGCATAAAAAGCGCTGTGGGCATAAGAAGCCTGGTTTGAGTTGTGCTGAGAGAATGGCAGTATCCACAGAGGGGCGGCGATCTGCTATCAATACCACATTTTAGCCCTAACTATGTCTGGGGATAGAAAAAGCACAAATTATTCTCCATACCTCAGAGTCTAAAGGGCAATAGTATTCCTCTCCCATTTTATTTCACTGCAGAATGATTTGTTAAAGTAGTCAAAGCTGTAGTGACTGTTTAGATGTAGACAAACGGCTCATCCAACGTTCAGCTGAGGCAGTACAAATATGCTCAGTCACGGGATCTCCATGGCATAGGCTGAACAGCAACAAGTGACAATTACCACTTCACCAACCAAAAGGCAGCCCTCTGCTAACTGCTTTGTTATAGGAATTTAGTCAGTGTTTGCTGCACCATTTTGGAAAATATCTATAAATTCACATTTATAGATAAAGAAGCTGAGGCTTGGTGAGGTTGAACAAGGAGTGAGAATTAAAATCAGGTCAGGATAACTAAACAAGCAGGAAGAGTGCTTAGTGCTTGGTTCTCCACTGGACCAAATAGCACAAGCCTTGGACTCTTCTACATGACATCCATGATGGATGATAGATTTATCTATCTTTACCTGTCAAGAAAGCTACTGAGTTACTCTGAAACCACTTAAAATCTAGGATCCATTTAAGGAGCCTACAGACAAATACTCTGCAAGTCATGTCGGGTGTCTGTCCTTTCCTTTTGCAGAATAAAGAGGCTGAGCAATACCTTTAGCATAAACTGGTGTAGAGCCTCAGGGAGTGTTGAGCATAGGTGAGCTTAGCTCAATGCCCTCCGCTAAGCTGTCTGCACAGGTTTCCTGAGAGCAGAACGTCCTGCGGCTTAGCTTGATTTCTGTTTTCCCGCCCGGTGTGGTAGGGACGCCAGGTGCCTGACCTATGGCCATAATTGTTTTTTCCTGTTGTTTTTCACCCGGTCTCTAGTATATATTGCTGGTCCCTCAGTAAAGCTTTGGCATTCTCCTCACCAGAATGACCTGAGTCGTGTTTTCTGTTACCCGCTCCCCCCCCCCAGGCCTACGCCCAATACTTGGTACCGTGATGGCATGGGTGCCGTCAAGGGAAATATTAAACTGTTCTTTGGATAGTTCACATGATTTTCAAAGTATTAAGTATAGACTGAAAATAAGCTTTCTTGGGCCCAGCTGCACATGCCAATCATCTAAATCAACAGAATTTTCAGAGGATGGAAATTTTAAAATGAGACTCTTCCTGTAAGAAACTATTTCCAGGAACACAAGGCTGACAATGTCCATGAATGAGTATCTCATGTGAGGAGTGGAGAGCAAGGCTGTTTCCTAAGCATGTGGGACTGGGAGCTTCCAGCTTCACTTTGTAAGAGCACTGTTCTGAACTACCTGTGCCAACACCGATTTCTCATAGCCATGGCTGAAAATATCTGTGCCACATATACCATCATTATAACTACAATTATACCCGATTTGAAAGTTATCAGTATCTTTACAGTGTTGAAATTTCACGTGACATAAAAATAGCTTCCATATTTACTCAGGACCTCATCTAGACAGTCAACTAGGAAGATAAAAATATCTTACTCTGAATGGCAGGGTAAGCCTTAGACTCAGACAGCCTATTTTCTATGCCTTGGTTTTCTAATAACTTTATGAATTTGGTGGCTATCCCTCTATAAGTATTAATTTCCTTCCCTATGAAATGTAACAAAAACCATTACAAATGGTTATAGAAACTTGATGAGGTTTGCTAAACACCTGAACAAATCCAGTACAAAACAACCATGAGTTCACTAGTGTGCCTAAGAGCAAATGTGGATCAAAGACTAGCACTTTGTCATATTAATAAAAATCTCAAGGTAGAAAGGAACAAGACAAAAATTCATTTTGAAAGACATTGACAACTGAGCCTTATCACATGCTTGAGCATCTGTCTTTCTCTCAGTCTCTCTCTCTCTCTCTCTCTCTCTCTCTCTCTCTTTCTCTCATCCAAGACGACTTCCTCCCACTTGGACTCAGTCTCAGTGCTGATTGTGAATGCTTTCAGAAGCAGTACCAGAGACATCATCTGAGAGACTAGAGAAACATGAAAACAGGAAGCCCCCTTTTTAAAACTAAGAATTCCTAGGCACCAAGAGCACAACCTCAAATCAGGTCCAGGGCTCTTCCTTCTATAGGAGCTATGCCAAGTACAGGTTCCCTGCACTGCACACAGGGCCCTCTGCAAGTGCACAAAGCTGGTGGAAGGTGGTATAGGGCAGCGGTGGACAGAGTGGGAAGAGAGAATGAATTGGTGCTGGGCAGCAGCACTTGGGGGTATGCTGTAACATAATCTCATCCTGAAAGTTCTTCAAAAAAACAACAGAAAATCAGTCTGAACTTACACAGTAACCCTTGCCCTACACACACACATCAGTTCCTTGCTAAAATAACGCAAGAGGTTTCCTCCCTGTAATTCCACATTGGGAGGAACAGTGAAAGGGTGAAAGGGGCCACTTCCAAGGCTATGCACAGCTGAGCCATATGAGTAGAAAGGGGAAAGTCTGGGGTACATGTATTAGGCAGAGACATGCTTTGGTCACTAGAGATGGATGGTACTGTAGGCACCAAGGGGTATAGACCAAACATCACGCTGCTAAACATCACGGTAGCTATTGAAACACCCAGACTTGGGAAGCCCTGCTTCAGACACTTGTGAGATGCTGGTGAGAGCTTTGCTTTGCAAACTTCTTGGTTATGCAACACAGACACTGTACTGTGGCCCACTCAGCAGCCTAGCAATGGTCAAAATGAACGAATACCCTATAGAAGATCTGGATCTTCTCGTTCAAGTCCAGTGGGTGGCATGGGCAGCTTTTAATTAAGAGCTCCACAAACTGTAATTTCTCGTTATTTTTAGTCATCTGTTTCTACACTGCGGCAATGGCAAAGCCCTCAGAGAAGCCTCAGGAGAGCTGGGCTTGTGTCTGTAATGGCAGGCAGGAGAGAACGGGAACAGATAGGATCTGTGCTGAAGTCACTAACAGGTTTGAACAGAGCGGCCCTCCCCAGATACAAGCGTCTACAGCAGGGTTTTCCATGCTGTCTTTCTGACAATTATGGTGGATCTTTGGTAGCCATTTCTAACAACCTAAAAGTATAGAAACTAGCCAGACACTCCTGGGCGTCAGAGGAAGAAATCGGTTTAGGATAAAAATTTCTGGTCCAGAGAGAGCACAAAACAACGGAAAGGTATTTACTGCAGGAGGACCCAGACCTCAGAACAGAGGCAGCAGGGGCAGCCTGGAGCCCCAGCCTGCAGGGGGCTTCTGCAGGCTCCTTTCAGGGCTGTAAGGCCCACGAAGCGGAGCGAAGGCTGCCTCTCAGGGCACTGCCAGAAAACTCGGCAATGATCAGGGAGCGGTGAGCACGAGTAACAGAACAGAATGAAAGGGTGTCTGTGGACTTCTTGTCTCATTCTGCCTGATTTTGGCAGGCTTTGTCTTATTGGTCTTTTGCCCATTTGTTTAGATTTTATTTTTTGTGTTTCTTGTGGATTTTTTGTGTTTGTTTTTGTTTCCTGTTGTTTTGAGGGCTGTTCTTCTGTTCTGTTTCGTTTTTGTTTTTTATTTTTTCTGAAAGAGGGAGAGGGAGAACATGAAGTTGGGTAATTAGAGATGAGGTGAGGACCTGAGAGGAGTTTAAGGAGGGAAGACATGATCAAAATATATTGTATAAAACATTTAATAAAAATATTTTTAAAAGTTGAAATTCAGTCAATTTCTGACTAAAATCATGGTGATAAAAGAGCAATTATTAATTACTAATAATTCAAACACACTAGATCAAGTGATGTTTGAGAAGCTAGAACCATTCTAAGATTATTTATTTTGGAAGATGTGGAGTTCAAAATGTCTGAAACATTTAAAGCCATGACACAGCCATCAGAATGTAGACAGACACACAGATTTTAGAAGGAGCTCTCATACCCACAGCAGCACAGAGCACACTACTGCAGAGATGTCACACAGACCACTATTTCTGCTATTTTCAACACCCTGAGCTAGGTATGAGCACCTAGGTCAATAAGCCCACAAGCCTTGGTTCCAGGCTCACTAGAGGTGCCTGGCACTGACACCTGCAGTGTCCTCCTCTGCCTCAGCTCTCCTGCTCCTGTGCCAAGCCCACCACACTCCCTGGCCCTGGGCTGCCCCACCTCCTCCTGCCGCCTCGCCCACTGCCCAGTTCGCCTCACCTCACTTCTGCCCCTTAGACCCCTTCCTGTAAAGATAGATGCTCACTGGAACTCTCCGGACCCAAAACACGCCCTCATCCGTGCAGCTGCTCTCTCAAACTGACTCCTCACTCACAAAGACATCTCTTCTGTCCTGACCTGACACTCTTTCTTTTCTTTCTAACCCAGGCTTTGCCCTCCTTGCTATTGTATTAGCACTGGCTTTGCTAAAGATCACAGAACCTTGTAATTCTAAATGCAATTCTTGTCTCAAGACCCGTCTGCCCAACTCCACTACCATCTTTACCTGCTTTCAGGGGACTTAGGTCTGCCTTTAGGATGCTTCTCTGTATGCTCCAGTATTCACACTCTGTTAACCAGCATACTAAAACACCTTTTTCAAAGGGGGAAAAAGATTATAAATAGCATTCCAATCAAATACTAAAATCCATAGGAAATATAAATGTCACAGTACATAAAGAGAAAAGTGCTAATACTTTATTAAACAGAAGAAACAAGTTATCTAAAAAACTTCAATTTTTAATAGTTTTGGCCTGTAATCTTTAACTTGGTCAAGCATATGATGTTACCACAGTTGCTCATATAATAACATGCAATACAGCATAGATGTTATTACATTAAACACATTTATTATATGTTTTATTTTAGGAAACTTTTCTCTTAGACGTATTGGCAACTGATGATTGTCACCTTTTTTTTTTTTTTTTTTTTTTTGGTTTTTCGAGACAGGGTTTCTCTGTGTAGCCCTGGCTGTCCTGGAACTCACTCTGTAGACCAGGCTGGCCTCGAACTCAGAAATCGGCCTGCCTCTGCCTCCCAAGTGCTGGGATTAAAGGCGTGCGCCACCACTGCCCGGCTATGATTGTCACTTCTATCACAGATCATCAAAACATTGAAAAACTATAAGGAAGTTTTTTGATATTACAATCTTTTAGCAATTTGTCAGAAGTTTTAAATAATGTTAGACTTACAAAATTCATGTATACAAGCTCATTTTCATAAGGCATTTGCTGAGTATGATCAAAGAATAAAGAAACCTGAACCTAGGAGTGTATCTTAGTAGCAGACTATTCCCCAGGACTGCGTCTGTGGCTCACTGGTGGAACACGCATACCCAGGACTGCACATGTAGTTCAGTGAGAGAACACTTGCCTTGAACGTACAAAGCTCTGAGTTTCCATCTGACAAAACAAAGGAGGGGAAAAAAAACTTACAGACTAAAGCAAAACCCAGAAAATGTGCACTTTGCATTCACCAACTTTTGAAAAGTTAAACACATAAGATGCTAAATTAGGGTTACATGAGCAAATGCTGCTTCTATCTAGAAAGAATTCACTGTCCAGTGATCAAATTGCTCTTTTTAAAATCAGTTCCAGGTACCGGAGAGATGGCTCAGTGGTTGAGAGCACTGGCTGATCTTCCAGAGACCTGAATTCAATTCCCAGCAACCACATGGTGGCTCACAACCATCTATAATGGGATCTGATACCTCTTCTGATGTGTCTGAAGACAACTAAAGTGTAGTCCTATACATAAAATAAATAAATAATTCTTTTAAAAAAATAAATAAAATAAAATCAGTTCCATTTAACACCTGAGCTGCCTGGTTATAGCCAGCTAAGGCAACTTAAATACCATGACCTGTGGAGATCGAAAGACAAACATAAGCCACCCCATATTTTCTCATGGTGTCCCAGGGAAAAAGGACTAGATAATGATGAGAAACTTACGTACAAACAAGTGAAGCTTTATTTATGTAGCTGCAAATATATGTGTATGTGTGTGTGTGTGTGTGTGTATGTGTGTGTGTGTATACATATATATGTCTGTGTGTCTTGTTATATATGTCTCGTGTGTGTGTGTGTGTGTGTGTGTGTGTGTGTGTGTGTGTGTGTCTGTCTGTCTGTCTGTGTGGTCTCATGTTAAAGCTAAATAAACAATAACAATTTCATCTAAAAACAGACTGGGGAACAGAGATAAAAGGAAATGTCAGGATCAATAAAGATGAAAGAACAGTAACAACTTGCTACAGTGGTTTCTCTGAACTTTGTTAGGAAGACTCTAATCGACACACACACAGCACCATATATTCACAACAAGACTGGACTCGTCCTAAGATGCATATGAAATGAGGCCACCATCTGCAGTGCTAACATTTCCTGGGTGCTGTTCTCATCAGGTTTAACTCACAGCACAGAAGGGAAAAGAGGAAGAGTAGAAGGAAGCACAATACATAAAGACCAACTTGAACCAGAGTAGCAGGACTCCAAACCCTGCTGCCATGTATCAGGAGTTTTATGAAGCTGACCCCATGACGGATAAACACGAGCTCCACAGCCCGAGTTCACTATGTAAGCATGTCCTCCAAGGCAAGGATGGCAACAGAGCAATGAGCAAATGTTTTGTTTAAAAAACTGTGCTAGGTCAGTTGCGTGTCCTTACATTTAGACATAAATCCACCTTATATCAAACATAAGGTCAATTCTTGGTAGACAGGAGATCTAAATGTAACGCAAGCTTTCAGACGATAACCCAAAGGACTGCATTGACAACCGCCAAGTAAACCAACAGGTCTTAAGAAGAAAAATTGGTGACTAGAGCTTAACAAATAAACACTGTGCAACAGCTACCAGATGAAAGACGGTATCACTGGCACACAGAAGGTCTCTTACCCTCCTAGTCTCAGCTCACCAAAAGAACTTTCTTAAAAGTTTTGAGCACAGATTTCTCAAAAGATGATCTTAAGAGAATAAAAAACTAATCTACAAACTTGAAGCAAATATTAGGATTTTTAAAGAACTCTTTGAATCAATAAGAAAAAAAAATCCATTATACTAATGAATAAACACTTGCAGAGGTGTCAATGAATAGATGATTTCTTGCTACCAAGCTGATAGTGACCTGAATTCAATCCCTAAATCCACAGACAATAACAAGTAATAAACAAATTAGAATCCTTGAAGAAGTACTGCACCAGAAACTGGTTATTAGAGTCACTACTTACCAAGAAAACTCACGTTGGAACCATAAAAAATACCACTGAGTATACACTGAACTATTTACACTTCCGAGGACTGACAACACAAAGTACCAACAAAGACTTGATATGAACTGCACCCTTTTGATGAATGTGTAGGTGTATAAACCACCAAGAAAACTGTTCAGCAGCATTTTATACAGCCCAACACACATATGTTCTATGACCCAACAGCTCCACTCTGGTTTAAACCCAAACTTATTAACACACGCTACAGCATTCCCTTGAAGCAATTTAAAAATCACCAATAAAAGAAAAGGACAGGATCAATGAAATGAAGACTGTAAAGGCACAAACATGGACAAATTAGAGAAAAAGTCTAAGAAGCCAACTTACAGACAGAAAGATTAAACACTTGGGGGATTCAAGAGAGACGGAAATTCTGAAAGTGAAGAACTATTCCCCAACAAAGGGCAGAAACCATCTCTGTCTCCTACCCATGCCCAGGTTGAATGAAAAGACCTGAGGAACACTCCAGGCATTCCTCTTTGTTTTGCTTTTGAAACAGGGAGAGTCTTAGCATCCAACCCAAGCTGGCCTTAGATGTGCCATCCTCCTGCATCAGCCTCCCTCCCGAGGGCTAGGATCACAGGCATGCTCCCACCATGCCAGTCTGTGGCCATCTCTCTGGCTGTCACATGTAAATCACAGGCGTAAGTATGTATGATATATGTATATGGAGTTCTTGAATGAATTCCTTAACATCATATACAAAACAGTCAGAGAAACAGGCAGGCTGTGAGATCACATGCCAGCCTCTTCACCAGAAACCCTGAAGGCGGACGACAGTGAAGCAAAGCCCTTAGCATGACTCAATCTAGACTCTCACCAGCAGAAAAATTAGTATGTCCAAATAAAATAAAGTCAGTTCTAATATGCAAGTTTTCAAAAACTTCATCTCCCACCATATTTTTTGACAGGCTCCTGGAGGCTTAATTACTAACTGAAGAAGGAGCAACCTCAGATAAAAATGGGAATGAAGAAACAAAGTCAGCAGAGGCAAGCCCAGGGCTCCAGCTGCACAGCAAATCTCAGGAACCAACACAGCCTCAGTAGAGGCAAGGACAACTCCAAAAAAATCCAACAAGAAACGGAAAATGTTACTAGTTGGGATGTGGCAGACTTTCTCAAGATTATAATTATGTAGAAGGTCTAGCCTACCCCTGCGGTATGTGGCTAGTCCCATGAATGTTTTGATCCTAAAGACAAACCATGACTATTAATTCACCCGTGTCCCTAATGCTGTGATGTAGCCAGCAGAGCAGCAGAGGGAGGACACAGCATCAATCCCCGCTGGGAGAGCACAAACAACAGCACCAAGAATTAACCAGGAAGGCACCCGCTGTCAAGTGCTTTACTGTTAAACACAGGGGTAACCATAAAGACAACGGCAAGAATGAAAAACATGATATCTGGGAACAGAAATGAGAGACAACAGACTCAAGCAGATCTTGATGTGAAACATTTTGTGACACCCCTAATACTGTTTATCTACAGTTCAGATTTTTAGAGAAATTCTGTTAATGTGATCATAGTGTAGGGTTAGGAATTTTGCTCCATGGTGGGTCACTGACCTAGCAAGTGCAAAGCCCTGAGTTCCCTCCCCAACACTGGAGAAAAAGTCCTGGGTCACCGTCACTTGAGTTGTCATGTCTTATAAGGAACAGGGAGCGTGAGCTGTATGGGGTAAGTGAGGCAGTTATAAACACCTCATTTTAAGTTTACATGAAATGTTCCAACAATAACCCTGGCCTCCATAAAGAACAATAAGTTAATATTTCTATATTGGTTTTCCCTCTTGGGTCCCAAACATCCTTTTTTACTATCCAGTCCTCCAATGATTATAAAGATTATTAATATTCTAATACCCAGCTTCCTGTTTTATTAGTTATTAAAAATATTAAGGGACTCTTTGGTGTTTCCATATTCGTGCTAGCAGCATCAGTCTTCAGCTCCTTTAAGACCCTCCCACAAAGCAGCTGAGCCAGCGTGGTAAAACTCAAGGAAATGCAGAAGAGCTTTGGGGAGAGCCCAGCAGGTACAGGCGTTTGCCATCAAATCCAGGGACTGGAGTTCAATCCATGGAAAGTGCATGTTGGAAGGAGAGAACCTACTCCTGCAAGTCATCCTCTGACCCCCCCACACAAACCCTATGGAGCATGCACCCCAACGTAATTCATTAACAACTTGTTTATGGCAATATATTAATTTTTTATTTATTTCATAATTAAGAACTAACTTATTTATAGTGATTGATTATTGATTTATTCAATCAACAAAATGTAATTTGGGAGAAATTGCTTTGGGGAGCTTAGGAGTTGGTGAGAATACTCAGCATCTAGTAAGCTGGTAGAATTCTTCACTAGCGTGCATGAAAACCTGGGTTCAATCTAAGCAACAACAAATGATCACCCTGTAACCAGGAGGTGGACACGGGCATCGGACGCTTAAAGTCATCTGTTACCATCAGTCCCGGAAAACTTTATCTTAGAAAACGGAGAGGGCATAGCATTAAGTCATGTTAAGGTGCTTTAAATTTACGCCTCAGGACTTGAGCTTAAGACCCTTACATCTTCATGACAGAAGAACTTGCCCTGATTGGTGTTCTGTCAGTTTGACCAAGCTAAAGTCATTTGGGAAGAGGGACTCTCAACTGAGAAGTGCCTCTACAAGACTGAGCCAAGGGCAAGTCTGTGGCATTCCTTGATTGATGTGGGAGGGCCCAGCTCCCTAGGCAGGAGGTCCGGAATTATAAACCAAAGCAGGCTGAGCAAGCCATGGGAGCAAGCACCTCCATGGCCTCTGCACCAACTCCTGCCTCTGCACCAACTCCTGCCTCTGCATCAGCTCCTGCCTCTGCATCAGCTCCTGCCTCTGCATCAGCTCCTGCCTCTGCATCAGCTCCTGCCTCCAGGATCCTGCCATTTGTGTTCCTGCTCTGATGTCCTTCAGTGATAAACAATGCTATGGAAGTATAAGATGAAATACACCCTTCCTTCCCCAATTTACCTTTTGGTCATGGTTGGTTTGGTTTGGTTTTTATCACAGCAACAGAAACCTTAACAAAGATGAGTACAAAGAATAAATTGAAGAGAGCAAGGCAGAAAGCAGAGAAACAAAATGGTAACTCTGTAGTTTGGGAACAAAGGAAAGTGTTTGCTGTTGATTTACCTTCATCTCAGAGCCACACTGCTCACGAAGGAACCGGCTGTAACATCTATCTGTGCTCCGTACCTATAGTCTCTGTTCTGTGTGATGTCTTACTGTTTCTGTTTGTTTGTTTTAACTAAGTAGAACTATAATGTAGAGCAATGTGTTTAGTACTAAGAAGTTCTTTTTCTTGTTTGTTGATCTTGCTTTTTGTTTTTCAGACAGGGCCGTTCTACAGAGCCCTAGCTATCCTGGGCTCACTGTGTAGACTAGGCTGGCTTCAGACTCACAGACTGCCATCCTCTGCCTCTGGAGCACTGGCGATCACAGGTGTGCACCGCCACGCTTAGCCAAGAGGTTCTTTCTTCAAAACCCTACACTCCTGACTTCCATCTCAACCTCTCAAACGCTACTTTCTTGCTGAGTAGCAGAGGACAGCCATCCACTAGGACAGTATGCACAAGCCTTCACTCACGGCCTCCTCTCCTGAAAACGCGGTAAACACGATTGTAAAAAACCCGGTTCCGTTTTGTTGTAAAATGAATCACACGCAGTGAGCAGCTGAAAGCTTCCTGGTGTGCAGTGATAAGGTGATAAAATTGACAAACAGCTTGTTAAAGAGTGCTAGGGTGCGGCCAGGAAGACTCGGCCCACAGTAAGGACTGGGGTTAAAGATGCAAGAGCAGTGAAATGCTCAGGTTTTGCACCACTACCAGCCCCTCCCCCCAGCAAGGAGAACAGGGCGATTTTCATGAAATGGAACACAAACAGGAACCAGCTGGTTTGACAGTACAGAGTCTAACAAGATGACTCAGAGGTGTTCGGGATACTTCCGGGTGGTCTGAACCAAACAAGTGAAGCCAGGAAAAAGATGCAGATTTCAGAACTGTTATCAATGCATCAAGAGCCATGGGAATTAAAGAACCACCACGGAGGGGCTCACAGTGGAGGGTGCACGGTGTAGCCTGGGAGCCCAACAGTCCAAAGCTCACTCAGAACTGCAGGGACAGAGTGAGGCAAGGCAAACACCGACAAAGACCCCACCCTCCCGACACAGTAGACAGAGGCAGGGATGGAAACTGCACCCAAGCCGAGGGTAGATCAGGAAGTAGTTCGAGGAGGATGCTTTATCCTTTTAACATAACAAGCATACTCAGTAAGTACAGCAAGAGCAGCTTCAGTGGCAGAATAAAAGCTCCTTTTTTATTTTATTCAGTGGCAGAGCAAGAATAAAAGCTCTATTTTGTAGATGAAAAAACTGAATAATATGTAAATTACAAATACATAGATACCATACAAAAGCTAAGCTAAAGATAAGAAGGAAGAGACTGAACGATAAAGGGGCTTATAGGTAACGTGTTCCTAACGTGTGGATGGAACGCATGTAAATGCTCTATAGAAGCCAGTGTATACAGCTTGACTCCAGAGGCAGATGACCAAGTCTAATAAGTGAGGTCTCTGAGAAAGTCACGGAAACTAGCATATGCCACAGGAGGTTTCATCAAACTCCGCACTGGGTAATAACAATCAACAATAAGCCAAAAAGTACCAAGAGTGCTCCTGACAGGACACACAGATGCCTCAGTCTAGGCAACTGCACATGTATTCAAATAAACTTAAATTTAAATAAATAAATATAAAAAGGAACCACCTTTATAAATAACATGCAGTGCCACAGAAGGCAAATGAAACTGAGGCGCTTAACTTGCTGATGGGTAGTCTTTTAATTTGGTACAACTCTGTGGAAATCAATGTGATGGCATATATCAAAATTATAAGTTCATGCTAATTATATTTCTGAGAATTGAGCCCAGGAAACCATTGTAACATATAGAAGAGACAATATGTGCAAAAACTCTCTGGACACTATCTTAAACTGAGATATAGCTAGGAAAATCATAAGCAATAATTACTTATAATTATTAGCACAACATACAGTATAGTCAACTTACAAATTATAGGAACATATCAAACAAAACCCAAAAATGTGTGTAGTGTTACATGAAATGTTTTAAAATACACAAATGTATAATCACTATTTTGCTCTTCAAAATGTCCTAAAATACTAAAAGAACGTATTTTAAATGGTAAAAAGTAATTGAGATTGCATTGGATAAAAGAAAGTCTGTGTTTATCTACCCCAAATTTCTCTTATAAGGAACACAAATGATAAAAATATTTTAAACTTCTAAAGGTCAGCATCCAAGAAATCCTTCATAACGTAATCTACTTCAGCTTCTATAATTTCCAGCTAAAATCCTTATTTTGGGGTCAGTGATATAGCCAGTGGTTGATTACTTTCCTAGCACGTGGATGGCCCTGAATGTGTACCTAGTACTGTCTAAATAAATAAATAAATAAATAACACAGAGAGAGAGACCCACAAACCAACAACAAAAAACAAGACCCCACACATCATTTCTAACTAACTTTTCTGCTTGTTCTGTTTCTACTTGTCTGTTGCCAATGCATCCCTAATAAAGAAATAAAACTCAAAAGCAATGAGTTATCCACATAACTTTCCTAGTCAGAGAACTAACTAGGAAAAAAATTCTTATCACAATCAGAACTCAATTTTAAAAACTTGAATAAGTCTTTTTTTTAAAAAAAAAAATTATTTAATTATTTTTGTGTATAGGAGAGCGCTGTAGCTATCTTCAGACACAACATAAGTTGGCATCAGATCCTACTACAGGTGGTTGTGATCCACCATGTAGTTGCTGGGAATTGAACTCAAGACCTCTGGAAGAGCAGTCAGTGCTCTTAACTGCTGAGCCATCTCTCCAGCCCCCTTAAATGTGTCTGGTATGACTGGTTAAATAAGGGCCGAAATGACCTCCCTACCAAGAGTCACAACCTGATAAGAGAGTCGCTCACCCTAACGAAAAGACACAGCAACATCCTGCTGCTACACATACAAACAACAGTTGCTTATGCTACTGCAGGGCAGTATATTCCAGGGACTACACTCCAGGGACATGCATCCCATTTCTACGTTATAATCTTAATTTATTCCGAAATAACTATGCATTATATTAAATTCTGTTTTAATAGCCTCTTTAAATATAACAGTTTACACATTTAAAGAAAAGGCATTTAAAAGAGTCAATCCATATAAATTGGTAATTTATAGTTTACAGAACTCATATTGAACAAGTCTATAATGACCTGGGCATAAAATGTTTGTTCTATAAAAACAAAACTGCTCATTTTTTTTTCATCTATAATTTCAAACCTACTGAGGGTGGAGCCTGAATTAAAATCCAAAAAGTTCATTCTAATTCTAGGCCTAAGGTTCAATGCTTATATCACTAACTTTAATACCTTAATAAAAGAGAAGGATATATTTAAAGAATAAAAACATGCTACCTATGTGAACCTTAGAAATATAAATCTCACTGTCTAATTTATTCATTGCTAATAAAATTGCCATATTGAGTAATGATTAATTTATACTGATGACCTACTTTACTGAATCTAAATAATAAATAGCAAATCAGAATTATTTTTGTCTTGTGTTTTCATCAACCATCTACTCAACAAGGGTTGGTCTGCCATATATGAGTCAAAATATAATTAAAACCAGTATCATTTTATTAACAAACTTGTATCTAAACTGTTTAGATGATACAATTATAGAAATATTCTCCTTATTACCTTCATATTGATGATACAACATTCAAATGTTACTTTAGCTGTTAGGTTGAAGATAATGAAGAGCAGAAGACAACTATCTTGGTATGATCAAAAAAAAAAATCCTAAAAATACTATCAGGTTACATGAGAATAATTGGAAAAACAGCCATGTTTACAGAAGTAACTTGCTAAATAATTATAATACCACATGTCTATACCAGCTAAAAGAAAGAGTAAACCTTCAAAAGATTGTGTTAGATTGATGCTAAAATTCTTTGACAAGTGTCAGGAGAAGGGACACACACTTTTCATTTTAAAGTAATTCCATACACCATAACAGAGAGAAAACTGAAAACTATTCAACAAAGAATGAATAGGTACCATTCTGTTCATGTCTGGTTTAAATCTCTAGGTTACTGATCTCTACAGCCAAGAACACATCCAGTACAATGCAGTTACCACAGCTTTTACAATCTGTGACTGGATTCAGGTCTACTAAATGATAAAATTATTGTTAAAATGGCCAAAAATGCCAATCAATTGATTTTTAAATAAAGCATACAAGTTTATACACAACACTGAGAATGATCTAGCAAAGAAAAGAGAATAGAATGCATTAAATAAAACCTGTTCTCAACAGGACAACTCAAATTTCCCATGTAGATAGTGTCATTAGAGGTTATATTGTACCTCCATGTAGATAGTCAGTAGAGGTTATATTGTACCTCCATGTAGATAGTGTCAGTAGAGGTTATATCTTTTGGAGTTTGAAAACCATTTTACTCAGTTACAAACTTTCAAAATTTTCGAATAATAATAAAAACCTTTGTAAGGAACCAAATTTTAAAACATCAATGAGCCGGAGGACAGACATTCTTGACTATGTAGCTTATCTACAAAAAAATGAAACCAGAGAATAGCTTGATAAAGGCAGACAGAGGTCAAGATAGTAGAATCCCTTCTGCGTCAGAGCGAACTGAACACATCAACACCAGCAGTTGTGTATTTATCCTAAATGTGGGAGTTAAACAGGGCAAAGCCTCACACAGAAAACTGAATGGCCCAAAGAAAACTTCTGTGTTGACAAGAACCTAATGGCACATGCAGGTACGCATCTTTTATACTTGATGTGATACACTTACATGGCCCCTGTTGAATCTCTTGGGGACCAACAGTAAAGCAAGTTTAGAACTTCAAATCTTGAGACATCTATAGCAAGATGCTGATCCAATGTGGCTCCAAACATCTTCTGTTTTCCTGGCTCACCTGAAGAGGAAAAAACACTGCAGAGGATGTGGGAACTGATTTTTTTTTTTCCCTGTAGTTTCTTCTAGAGCAAATGTCTGAGAGATTTGCCCAGTCCTTTGTGAAGTGTGGAGATGAAACACTTGAAGGACTAGTGAAAAACAAATTGAATGACGAGATGGAGTGGAGAATATTCAAGCAAAAGATACTCATCATAGGCCAATCAGGGCTTCTAACCCCTAAGTGGGAGGAAACAGAGAAAAGAGAGGAACTGCAGTTTCTCCCTCCCTTTTCACCCCATGTGAAATGGAATACCTAACTTCTGACCACAAGAGGGAGGAGACAGCAGAGCCATCTGGAAGGCTGACGGTCTTCACCCCTGGCCATGTGACCTTGTTAAGCACCAGAGAAGCCTTTCAGATAATACTAAATTTCCAGTGGATATAAGTTGAAGAAATAAAGAAAGAGAAAACTGCATTGAACTTATTTAAAAACGGAACTCACAGTAACATACCCATACTGGCAATCTGTATCTAATTCAGTTTTCCAAAAGGTTTGAGATAGATTCCTCAAAATTAA
Source organism: Tokudaia tokunoshimensis (assembly GCA_036184795.1). Taxonomy (NCBI): domain Eukaryota; kingdom Metazoa; phylum Chordata; class Mammalia; order Rodentia; family Muridae; genus Tokudaia; species Tokudaia tokunoshimensis. The sequence goes on from BTHU01000017.1 coordinate 78,628,768, forward strand.
AAATCAGAATCAAAGGGGTAAAGAATCAACTTCCAAATAACAGAAAATGTTTTCAAACCAAACACAACACAAGCTTCAGGAGTCAGCCTTCTAGTTAATACTAGCCCTAGAAAAAAATCATCCCTTTAAAAAACTAAGATTAGTACAACCAAGCCTAAGGTATAACACAGAAAAATTAAAACTGCTGCGAATAATATTACTTTGATTCACTTTAACTTTTAAAGTATTGTATTAAGTCCTGTATTATTATGGTTATTCTCTACAATAGGACTGGACATTAAAACTTTTTTCCAAATGCATTCCAACTTAACCAGAATTTACCTGCATTATTCCTGGTAAAAATACCAGAATTTTCTGAAAAACAACTGGAGGTGAAATGAGCGCCTTACCTGACGCGGTTGTTCATTCATCCGTTGTGGGTCTGACTTCACTTTATTATTCGGGTGGTTCGTGACTTTGGTTACTGGTTGCTTGAAAATTGATGCAGTTTGTCTAATTGGCAATGTTGTGTTCAGGTCTGGTTTACCCTGGGAATAGATGTGTTTTCATTAATATTATATGAAAACAAAATTTGATCAATTCCTTTTTAAATTCAAAATCCATGACTTTAAATAAGATTGTTCCAACTTTAGTCAGTGTCAGCATGTTAAATATTCTAAAGGGACAATTATTTGTTTTATATAAAATGTATTTATGTTATACGGATATATGCCTGAGTCTGAGTCTGTGTATGTACACCACATGCATGCCAGTGCATGAAATGGCTGAAGCGGCACTGAGACGTCTGGACCCGGAGCTACAGATGGTTGTGAGCTGCTGTGTGGGTGCCAAGAACTGAACTCAAGGACTTTGCAAGAGCAATATGGGTTAACTGATGAGCCATCTATCTCTCCAGTCTCTCTAAAATTGCATTTTAAGCACTTTATTGTATATTTTTCATAAGTAAGGTGTACCTTTAATTCTTTGTATACTATTATCTGATTTGCAGAATACTAAGGACATTAAATGAATATATCTAAGAAAGAATAAGAACATTAAGACAGCAATCAGGGATGACAATTATTTCTACATTCTAAGAATAGGGACACATATTAGCATTAAATATATGAGCATTAAAACTTAACTCGATTAGCAGTGACACCACACGTAACATAAAATCACATTAAAGCACTGATTCCAGTCAACAGAATTCGTTTTTGAAAATGTTTACAAAATGAAGAGACATGCCTAAATTAAAACATCAAAAATTGAGCACCTATGATAAAAATGGCAAATTCCACATATAGAACAGGGTACAAACAAGTGAAGTCTCCTAAAATGTAGTGCATAAAATTGTCTCTGTACATGTATAAGGTGTATACACATGAAAGCCTATAGACTGCATGCACCAACTTGGGTCTGACCACCAAGTGAGGGGGCTACCTAACTACATGTGTGGAGATATTCCAAAGCCTGAAAAAACACATAGGCTAAAACCCTTTTGCATGCAAGTCCATTCTGTAAGGGATAACCACCCTGCATTTCTGCTTTGTTTGCTGAGGCAGTCTCTCCACATAATCTGTGCTGGAGTAGAAACCCATTATGTAGCTCTGCTGCCTCTGATGGGCACGACCCCAGGCTGAGAGGCAGTCTTTATTTGTTCCCTCTCACATGTCATGCTTTTGGCAAGATTTGAAATCAAAGCTTTGGAAAGTCATGTGACACATTTATCAGATTTGAATCATCCAGTAAATAACATGCCAAACATGTTTTAGTGAGGTCAAATTGTAAAATAGAACTCCCATTGATATCATTTGCAATATCCAATTCGAAGATAACAAAAATTTAATCAATATTTTGATTCTAACAAAGGATGCAAAGAGCTATACACTGAGAATAATTCATGCCTGACATTCCTGTGTAGAGACATATTCGTGAACTTATACTTGAAGGGCTTATGTCTTTACTACAATCATCATGCAGAATTGGAATGTGAAATCCCTCACTACAGAAGAGGTGGTTTTAAATCTAAGTACACATTGGAACCATCCTGCTTGTTCGCAGTGGATAACAGGCCCCATCCCCAGAGCTTCAGATCTGCCGGGTTGCTGTGGAGGCAGAGGATTGGCATCAATTTAAGGTCTCCACTGGTGAGTGCTGCTGATGCACTGCTCTAAAGAAAGATTCCTGATTGACGGCAGGTTGTCCAAGTCTAACTATGTATGTGTGCTGACAGTAGATTAAGGGTGGAGTCTAGTATGAAACCCACTCTTCTAGTTTCTCTCAAACACTAAAAGATGGAGAAACGGCTGACTGATCTGGTTGGGTTAACAGGCAGGACTCATTTGTCACAGTTGCCCACCAGAGGTGCAAGGCATCCTCTGGCATTCCCGGAAAACTAACATTTGCATGACCTGCAAGAGCCGTACAGGCATGGCTCATCTGTGGCCACTCCTTGAAGATTAGCAAGCCTAGCAAGTAAGCATTACCTGGCAGCTGCGACGGGCAGCTATGACATCTTCAGTAATATTGAGATCCACAGCAAACACTCCTCTTTTGCCCAATGCACATTCTTGTTATTCTTTCATCTTAACTTCCCCCAATGGATATGCTCATGCTCAAGAGATTCATCTCAAATAACTATCACAATAGTAGTTTCTAGCACTTAGCTTTATGTTAATAATCTATAACTATGCAAGATTAAGGACCAGACTGCAAAATAATCACCTAAGGATGCCACCTTTAGAAAGCATGCAGCTTGATCCAGCAAGATGGCTCACTGGATAAAGGAGCTTGTGGCTGAGTTTAATGCCTTGAAGGCCCATGATGGAGAGAATTTAATCCTACAAATTATCCTCTAACTCCTACATATATGCCATAAATAGGAATGGCCTTACACATGCACATGGGCACATGGGCATAGACATGTGGAGTTGTATGATTAGTATTGTAAGTAGTATTATTTAATGGGGTTAAGGCACATGCTTTTGTGTGTATGCATGTGCTTGTCTGTGCACATGTGGTGTAGCCATGCATGTATATGTGTGACTATGGATAGAGGCTGTAAGTTTGTGTCAGGTGTCTCTCCTCCTTACTTTTATAGACAAGGTGTCTCACCAAACCTGAAGTTTACCAATGTGGCTAGACCAACTGGCCAGAAAGAACTAATCTTCCTGTCTGCCTCCCTAGAACTAGGATTAAAAGTACAGAGTTGGTGCTTTTTCTTGGGTACTAGGTGTGTGCATTTCTAAAAAAAAAATCCCTCAGTAACACTGTGATGCATACAAGACATCAATCATTTCTGGCTTATAACATTTAGAACATTTGGGGCCCTAAACAAAGTCACCCAAAGTCAATGTTCGGTCTTAAAGAATCCTAACCTAATTCTTAAGGAAAACAACTGCTGTCATTAAGTATATCATATAAAGTATATCATATACTATAGTATTCTTCACTATGAGTCTTAAATCCACAAAGACTGGATATATGGAACAAATGAAATTATTAGTATTAAAAATGTAAGGTTGGTGTTTCTGTATATAGTTATGCTCTTGGATCAATAGAGAAAAATGAGAAGAGTTTGCTAAAATATTCAAGATACATTGTTAGGTTCCACTGTCTAGTGAGGTGGTTCATTCTATGTAATCTTAAAGAATCCTAATCTAATTCTTTTATTTTTTTTAAAGATTTGTTGAATTATGTACATGGTTGTTCTATCTGAATGGGTCAGCAGATCCCATTACAGATGGTTGTGAGCCATCATGTGATTGCTGAGAATTGAACTCAGGACCTCTGGAAGAGCAGCCAGCGAGTGATCTTAACCACTGAGCCATCTCTCCAGCTCACCACACCACACCACACCACCGCTCTAATTCTTAAGGAAGACAACTGCACAGAGTAAGAGATATTAAAGAATGTACCCCATCATTCTTCTCTTGATTTCACTCAGTCATTTTTTAACACTTCTTTTCCTTTTCCTTTTAAATAATTAACAAATGTGACACTTTTGTATTCTATAACATTCTCATGGGCAATCCACAAAGTACACTGACTGGCTACCCAGAAGCTCACAAAACCAGTAAACTGTATTGTTACTCTCCCCTAAGGACTGCCAAAGAGTCACTTAATTCATGGCCACCTGTCACCTGAGTCTGCCTAGACCACTGGCACTCTGCCATAAGCTTGGGCATTAAAACAATTACCTGTCACCTGGGCATGAAGCCTGATTATAGCTGTTCATAAAACTGAAATCCTCCCTTTAAATATTAAAAAAGTGAAGTTCCTTTTCATTACAACTAAACCAGCAAACTCACTGCAATATTATAAACCAGTTCAGCCCTCTAGTCACAAGTTCGTGAACTTTCAAATTCTAAAAATATGTCCTGTTAAATGAGCAGATTTCTTTTTTCTTTTACTTTCTTCAATGGTCTACCACAAATTCCTATCAGACTTAAGTAAATGTAGTAAATGTAAGTGGGGAAGGGATGGGTCTCAGTACCATGGAACACTTCACTGAGCCACACAGGTTACAGAACTGTTTTATAAACCAGCGCCTGCCAGTTGTTTCTATCCCTGCCTCCTCAGAATGTTGAGAACACATGCAGCTCACTGCACTCTAAAGCTGACAGCAGTTTGTATTTTACCCCAATGTAGCTCATTACAAATGCCAACTGTTAGCAGTTCTACCTGGTTACACTGTAACTAAAGAGCCATCAATCCTTTCTGCATGAGCGAACATGTCAGCAGCCTACACTTGTTTCTTTTGACTAAAAAATTTCATTTCCAAAGTTATTTCCTATTTCAGACTTGAAAAATATTTGCTGATATTTCATCAGTATTATTAACATTAGTAAACAATTAGTATTTTATCCAACAGATATTTAGTGATATTTTTCTACTTCCTGTGATCATATAAAGCTCTCAATGATGTTTAAAAGAATACTGATTTATCCAACATGGTATATTACAATTTTAAAATAACTACTAAACATATTTAACATCAGATATGAGATAGCTCAAAGGGAAAGTTGGTTGGGCCTTTTCTACTACTTGTTTTTGAAATAGGTTCTTGTTATATTGCCTAGGCTGTCCTCCCAACTCCTGGTCTCAGATGATCCTCCTGCCTCACCCTCCCAAGTACCCGGATTATAGGCACACTCAACCATGCCAGACTAAAAGAATTTTAAAATAGCCTCATGTTCTTCGATAATAACTACTAATTGCTGACATCAATTCTATTCTTATTCCCTTTTTCCTAGAGGAGGTGGCACTGCAAAGTCCTGGTCACATGACTGGGGAGAATGAGTTCATCCTGTGACTCAGACCTTGAAATGCTTTCAGAAGTTTATGTTAAAATATCACAGTAAGCCATCAAAAAAAAAATACTTAATAACCAGTAGACAGATACATAAAGTTCCCTACATTTGTTCAAAGCAGAGTTTTATTTGTGGAAAAAGTTGTTACCAAGTGATTCATTTCTCAATCCAGTATTTCCAACTGTTCCTCTATTGACACAGCATTTAATGCCATTCTAATACTGCAAGTGAGAAGCATGATTGTCTCTAAAACGAAAGGTTGGTGACAGAGGAAAATGTGGAGAAAAAAAAAACCCTCATGGTTATCTTCAGAGCTCTGCTGAAGGAAAGCACATAGAGTTTATGAAGCTTCAAAGATATGCTGAGGTCAGTTCCTTCCAAGTCAAGCATGCGTATCAAGCATGTGTGTGGCTTAGTGGGAAAGTGCCTGCATAGCATGTGGAAAGCCCTGGGTTTGACCCCAACTCCACAAGAAGTCTTACAGATAGGTATCTATGGAAAATTTACATGTTACAGCATAGTGACTTAGACTCTAAGTATCACCTTCTTTAGACAGATTTTTTTTAATTTATCTTTTATTTTATGTGTATGAACGCTTTTGCCAGCATGTATGTGTGTGCATCTCTTGGTTAGATTGACTGCAGAGGCCTAAAGAGAGTACCAAGAACTGCAGTTACAAAGTAGTTGAGAGCCACCTTGTAGGTGCTGGGAACTGAACCCTGGTCCTATGCAACAGCCAGAGGTCCTCTTAACCCTGGAGCCATCTCCAGCCCTGTCAGTCAGGTTTGGAGAAAAGCTATATGAAAGACAGCTCAACGTTATATAGATTCTATAACCAAAGCATAGGTTTACTTTCAAACTGACAATAACTTTTCACTTTAAAAATTTACCTTATCACAGGGTGAAAATTGTTGCTCTATTTACCCAAAGTGTTCATTTATAACTGACACTGTAAAGTATAATTCATGTACCACATTAATTCTGTACCTTTGAGTACACAACATGTTCCAGAGATATTTATATCCCAATTGGGAAGCAAGAGTAATGTGCACAGAGCCATCTTTACAGACACTGCATGTACTTTTAAGAAGCTACTTTTGCAGAACCCAGGATCCATTCCCAGCATCCAAAAGGTGACTCACAAACACTTATAACTATTTCCAGGGTATCCAACACTCTCTTCTGACTTCTATGGGCTCTTGCATACCTGTGGTACACATGTACACTAACACACACACACGATGTAGAGATTATTCAGCAAATAAGAGGACCCACGTTTAGTTCTAGTTCTCGAAACCCATGTCAGTTTACAACTCCCTGTGACTCTAGCTCCAGGGAATATAACATTCTGTTTGGCATGTGCATGCATCCTTGGGAGAACTATGGGAAGTCACACAAATGTGTTCTGTATTCCACAATGATCCCAGATTCTAGGTCTGCAAAATTGGGCTAAACCCTTCAGGACCTATAAAATTTAATGAAATTACTAGCAGAAATGAGTAGCCAAATAAAACCATGATGGCATACACAATCGTATCCTCAAATCTACCTCCATTACTAATGTAAAATCCATGTCCAAGTGCTCTCAGAAGTTTCTACCATGGTGGGATACATGTGAATCCCCAAAAGTTAGGTAAACCTAACACTTTACTGAACAAACTGCTCTCACCAGCAAGCTTATAATTTGGGTTCTTTATTATTACTATTGTTATTGTTGTTGTTATAATTATTATTATATTGTTGTTGTTCAGTCCTATATTTAGAAATTAATACCCAAATTTCTAAATATAGGACTGAAATTAGCAGTAAAAATGGAATGCTTCTAATAACTAACTTCATTCATTAGGGTAAATAACCTTTACCCACTTAGTAAGGATATTTCTATACACATAAAACCATAAACTCTTTGGAAAAAAAATACTGACGAGTTTTCTTTGCTTTTTTTCTTTTATTCATAAAACAAGGACTGCCTAAGTCATCGTCACCTGTCTGGACAAGTACAATAGCCTTCAACAGATTCCAACTCAGACCCTGGTCTGTTTCTGCTGTTCTACAATACATTCTTCATATGTAACTACACCCAGCCTGGACCATTCCGCATTACCCTGGGCTGCATCAACTAAGAGCAGTCTTCTTCATCCTCATCTGGGTTTCCATTCTCCACTCAGTCCACTCCAACACCTTCTTCTTTCTGTCCTCACACACTGGTGCATCTTTCCTTAAAGATTTTGTACAAGCTCTTTGCTCTGCATAGAATGCTTCTCTCTCAAGTTATTGAAGAATGGCCATTTGTCATTCAGAACTCATCTAAACTTATCACAGAGACACTTGTCATCAACATTTGACCTAAATTATCACCTAGCCACCTTTGCATTATTTAGCTCATTGCATTGCACTCAGTATTTTACTTGATGAATTATCTTACCACCCCCCCTCAAATATAACCTCCTGGGACTTCGTCTACAGTAGTCTCAAATTTAGAATCATGCTTGCCCCAACTTTGAAAATTCTTCCCAATAAGCTAACTGGAGCCAAAATGCCATTGCACATTTAGCACTATATTGAACAGCCTTAGCCTGTGAAATCTTATTTCTGTTTTGAATTTAAAAGTACTAAACGAAAATAACATAATTAAATGTAATCTGTAAGATCTGCATCAAAATTGTCATGAAAAGATTGTCTGTTCCAGTTTACTAATATAAACAATCCCTAAGCTCATTCTATCCCTGAGTTCTTTTTCTATCCCCAAGCTCTTTTAATTTTTAAATTATATTTATCATTATGGGGGGGGGGGTGCGTGTGCCAGAGCACATATCTTCCTCCGTTCATCTTTATAGAAGTTATAGACATTAGACTCGGGCCCCTTCCTCACCCCTTAAGACAAAGTATCTAGGGACCAGGAAGGTTTCTGATCTCCCTACTGCATTCCAGAAGTTCTCCACTGTTTCTCCCTCCGAAGCAGCAGCTTCTTTAAAGCCCCCAGCATCTGCCTCTTCCACCTTTTTCCCCTCACTGTTTTCCCTTTCAGTTCATTATGCTTTGCCTTTTTCAGCCCAAATTCTTTTCTCATTTTTAAAGACCCCCATCTGTCCCTGGACCTTTCCCCTGTCCAACATCACTTACCTGCCATTAGTTACACGTGTCAAAAGCAGCAACTCTATTTCCAGATCTTAATGAAGCATCTGTGTCTCTAATGCGTACCTCTGGTCTGCAGCTCACAACTCAAGGCTGCCTTTTGCCTCTTCTGACCCCCAAATCTCCATCAATTGACTATCCATTTTCCTTAGTTTCCTGTGCCTTTCACATTCTTCCCTAACTAGTACAGTTCCATGGTCTTGTCATCTGCAAACACATTTAACTTTTCTGACCTCCACAATTTCTTCTCTCTCATGACCCATATTTTTAACCATTCCAATCTTTGAAATGAGAGAGCCTCTTTCATCTCTCATTCAGTGACTCTCAACCTTACCTATGAAAATTTACTGGAATAACTGTCCTTGCTTAACAATTCACATTACAATCTAACCTGGCTTCTGTCCCCACAAATCCTAGTGCCCAGAAACTAAAGTTTTGCACGCTGATATTTGCTACCTTTAATCTTAGTACTCAGTAATCAGGCGCAAAAAGGATCTCTGTGTGTTCAAGGCTAGCCTGGTCTACATAGTGAGTTCCAAGACAGTGAACGGTATGTAGAAACACCCTGTCTCAAAAAGAAAGGTAATTAATTAAAATGTCAAACTCAATAAAACTTTATCTTTCTCTGGGCAACCCTTCAACAGCTGCCCTATTTCCTGAAAGACTCAACTTGTTGCTAAGCAAAATACCCAGGGCTCAGGCAACTTAGGGCTTTATTTCGCTAGACAGCATGGTGCCGGCATCCAGGTGAGGAGCCCTTGACTGCCAAAGCAGGTCAGAGCAACGGTCTACAAGCACAAGAGATATGTGTGCAAACAGAGAAGCAAGAGGACAGGGAAAGGCAAGGCTTAATCTTTTTATAGCATGCACTGCTATGGGACTGCCTGTGAAACCCAGTGCTCCATCCACAAGGGTACCATTAATCCATTATAAAAGTAGAACCCTATGACATAATCACTTTCCACTGGGCCACCCTATCAACAGTTCATCCACTTCAAAACCACAGTACTGAGGGTCATGCTTCCAGACAAGAACTTCTAGGAGAAAACTATACCCAAACTACAGCAAGTGACCAAAGCCACAATTTTAGAAACCATCAATTCTCTCTCCCTGTGAGCAGCAGGCACTCAAATCTCCTTATTTCTCTCAATTCTCCCCCTTTCCAGGCCTCCTGCCACAGCATTAATTTAGGGCCATTAATGTCTGAACTAAAGCAGCCCAGCTAGCACTATGCCTACTTCTAGCTTTGTCTGTTTCCAATTCTGCATACTGCATTCTTCTCCATACAGCATATTATCTAAACCCAAAGGCAAACCATCCACTAACTTAAGAGTTTTTCAAACTATGCCTCCAAATTACACTACTGCTATACAGTAATTTTTTTTATTCTGTGAGGATAATTGAAACAAGTATCTTTTCCGTGTGTCTGAAAATCTAGGATACACAGTCAGTCATACATAATCCAAGTCTACACCTGTATGCACAATGACATACTGACTATGCAGACTACATGAGATGACCCATGAAAAATGAAGAATGGCAAATCTGACATAGATCTGACCTCACCCACAGGAAGACGGCAGTCACAGAGCTGTGTCCTTCTAAGGCTGCGGCAGTGCTGCCAAGTTCAGCTCAGAAAGACTTGTTCCATACTAAGTTTATTGGAAGCAAATTGCTAAATACATACCAGACCCTATCAACATCAGGGTATTTGCATTTTAAGTTTTGTAGCTTCATTATGATACTACATTAATATTGCAGTCTTAAAAAGTAGAAGCATAAGGAACTTGGTTTCATGTAGACTTTTTATCAGAAGCGAGCGAGCGTCCACCGTCGCCTGACCAAGCTTTGCATTCACAACCTAATGAAGCCATCCTAGAATATCTCCAAGTAAATTTTAGAAATTATATCTTAGTTTTAATTTTTTCTATTTACTCTCTCCTCCCGGTCTTCCTCCCATCCTGTGTCTGTGTGTGTGTGTGTGTGTATGTGTGTGTGAGACCTCTCTCCCCATCTTTACATGGGTCACGGGAATGGAACTCATGTCTGCTTAGCCATCTCACCCACCCAAAATTACTTGTCTTTACTGCCTCCTTAAAATGTCAAATCCTATCTCTGAAATCTTGAAATATCTCTTAAAAGTCTAAATGTGTGTGTGTGTGGGGGGGGGTGTGTGTTTGAGAGCACACATTCAAAAAAAAATTCTTGTATTTGAAGCTAAGGTTTTGCCTTTTCATCCTAGAACTGTACCGTCCAAGGACACTAGACATATGCACCTACATACCGGCCACATGTGTGCCTAAAGCCAACAGAATTCAATTCCAGAATGTTCCACTGTGATCACCCTGCTATGACTGCACCACACTCAAGTTGGTCACTTTCCTATTATTCTGAGCCACGTGTTCCCATTAACCCTAGTGAGATATTCAGGAACCTACTTGGTATTTCAGATCTATTTTATCACTTTGAGAGATGGGGTTGCCTACAAATAATTATAGCAGTGGTAAGAAAAATCAATAGAGTGTAACCAAAGCAAGAATGCAATCAACTGTGGGGGTTAAATTAAGACTAAATTTGAGAAAAGCAAAAACAAGTACAAAAACTGCAGTGTGTGTTAATCCTAAGGCATGCCCACCTCACCCTACCCACCCACCGGAGCATAATCAAAAGCCACTTTCAAAGATCTCCAAAGGGGTCTTTCTCATTATACTTGAAAATACCATTCATTAGGAATAATATAGAAGACATACATCAAGATCAACTTATAGTTGGTCAATCCTGTTTAAAACCTTACTTGTTGACTATATCCACAGTTCTAAGAAGAAAACGTTTTTTTAAAAACTTAAAAAAAGGAAAAAGTCCAATGAATAATTGACTTTGACCAAGCTTACTACATATAGAGATTTCTGTCAGGCATTTGACATATCCCAGTTTTCTTTATTCATTATTGTCATGAAAAACAACTTCATTTAGCTAACTTTACCACAAATATTTCTCTACCTGTAAAGACAGTGTTACTCCCAAAGCGAGCCTGCTTGCAAAATTGCAAGAACTTCAAATTGTGGCCACTTACCTACCACAAAAAGCAGGTGAAGGTGAGACCAACCAGCACAAACTTCATACAGTCAAAAACAACGGAAACAACAGGCACTTCCCACACGTGTGTTGTACGAATTTATTGAATAAGCATTTATTACCACTACACCCTTCTCGAATCAGATGAAAGGAAAACAGTATTTATTTAATAGGCTGCTACGTGCAAGGTTTGCGGCAACTATACAAAAGCAAAAGCAAAAACAAAACGAAGAGTCCTTGCTCTCATGGAGCTCACAGTCTAGCTACGCACAGCCACAAACACATGATCATCATGGAAGGAGGGACAGGATTCCCAGATATGCAGGCAATGGAGCTGAGCCTCAGCTGAGGAGGTCACCGGGTGAGGGGAGGGGAGCACATTCCAAGCAGAGGAAGCAGCCAGAAGCAAGCAGATCCTGAAAGCGCATGCCGAGCTGCGGGGTGAGAAGCGGCCCAGGGGCTAGAGCAGAAAGGTGCACACAAACTAGAGACCAATTAGTGTTGGGTTTTTAATGAACCATAACTGTCAGGACAGAAAGCTTCAAATTACATTAAATGAGGCTAAACTGTGATTCTGGAAACAGCAGGGTAATTTAAAAGCATTCTCTTCATTTCATAAATATTTAAGTCCTTCTGTGGGTATTCAGGCGTCACTGTGACTAGAGTTTTAAAGTGGCAGTTTTAGAAAAATTTAATTGTATATACATGTCTATATTATACACACATGCACGTAGTGTGTGTGTGTCTGTGTGTGTGTGTGTGTGTGTGTGTGTGTGTGTGTGTGTGTTCCAAACAAAAAAGATGAAGAGGAAAAGAGCTTGAGCCAGAAAGCTCCTACACTGGACACCGTGTTAAGCAGGATGGCTTGATGCTCAGAAAGGTGGCTACTGCCCCTTAAGGAAGGAAAGGGAAGTTTTGGGGGAAAAAAAGGAAACTAGAGTGGGTCAATATTTTGATAAACGTTTTTATGTAAATTCCCACTATGTTTTTCATGATAAAGCTATGGGAGTTTTATTGCCCAATTCTACAAAAGGCCTCAGGCCTTCAGAGGCTAAGAAAGTTGCGTATGACTGTAGCATCTAATACCCAGCATAGCCAGTTCACCAAGCTCATGCCTGCCTGAGTCCACAGCCTGCTTCCTGAGTGACTGCTGCACCCGAGGGAGGGTCTGGTCGAGCCACAGCAGTCAGATTCTAAGAAATGCCTCCGCTTTTCACCCTGTATTTTCACAAGACTCAACAAGGGAGTGCTGATGGTAACATCAAACAGACTCCTAAATGTACAGAAATGAAAATCTTTTACAACTGAAAACGTCACTGAAATCACTGCAGTGACTTCCACCTCAACTCCTATCTCAGTACTAAGGGGAGGAGATACCTAGGAACCATGCAGGGCAATGAGCTAGCTGTGGCTCATATCATACATGGCCAGTTGTCCTTGGAAGAATAGAAGCTTTTTTTAAAAAAATATTCTAAAGCTTTAATCAAATTAAATTAGCATATGCAAATGTGACTTATTTATATTACTACAGAATAGCTGACAAAGAGCTCAAGAACATTCAGGGCTAGTGAGCACTGTTGAGGACACTGATGAGTACATATTGTCACCACCGTCACAGGCACAGCTTTGGACCTGACTGTGCTATTATACACTAGGTGGGAATGTTGCCTCTTTTTAGGAAATAGAAAAAATATATATATATTAAGAAAACCACAAGCCAGATAGATGGTGGTAGTGCATGCCTGTAATCCCAGCACTTGGGAGGCAAAAGCAGGGATATCTTTGAGTTACAGGCCAGCCTTGTCTACAGAGTGAGTTTCAGAATAGCCAGGCCTACACAGAGAAACCCTGTCTTGAAAAACAAAAACAAACAAACAAAAAAAACTAAAAGAAAATTGCAAAGTGTGATGTCCATGTTGGCCTACTGACATACTGAAATACTATTTTCTACTATGCACAAACTACTTACACTTTTATGCAAGCACTTCCAAATATACAAAAATAAGTCCCACTTACAAGTTTTAAAAGGCTCTATGGTGGAGAGACACTCTGGCAACCAAGATCTCAACAACCCAATCACAACATGAAACACTTGTGGAGAGCCTAGGAAGTGCATGTCAGTGCTTTGAGTAGTTACCAACCTTGTTCTGATTGAGGGGATCATTCCGGAGTCTCTGTTTGTTCTTCTGTAATTTACTAGGCATCATCTTGCCAGTTCTGAAGTCAAAACTGCTAAGGTCAACAGCATTTCCCAGGTATCTTGCCAGCTGAGGTTTACTTCTGAACTTCTTACCACTTGGACTAGAAGAAGATATGTTTAATTGTACAAAGGGAAATATTAGTAGCTTCTATATAATCTTCTTAAATAGAACCCTAATATAACCCTTTTAACAATAGTCTGTTTTCAATTGTTACAAATTATAATTGTAGGGTTTTGGTTTAATTTTGGAATTATTACAAGTCTTGAAGGAACTCCTTAGCTTTCTGAAGAAAGACATAATGTATCACTTAACACTGGAAGGTACTGACATGCTGCTACAGATTATCCTTCTATTGCCACTCAGCTAATTGCTGAGAACTGAGCACAGCCACCGACACAGCACAGCACACTCCCTTCAAGAGTCTTCATTCTTACCAACTTCTTTCCAAACTGTCTTTTAAAACACAGGTTTATTTACAATATCAACAGCTCAGAAACTTAAAGTCAGTAGCTAATTGAAAACATATGCATTTGGAATCCACATAATCTGGTATAGGCTTATAACATCTATAATAGAAAAAAATGAAACTCTCAAATTTTTATATGTAAATGATTCCGACTAAAACTACTGTAACAACTAAAATGGAAACATGCGTTATTACCTGCAGGCCTGTTTATTCAATTCTGACCTGGCTTTTGCTTTGACAAACTATCTTAGATAACCCTGTCAATGACCAGGTTATATTTAGAATTATATATGTATATACATACATGTATATACATGCAATAATATGTAATGAAAAAGGAGGTCAGACATTTGAAGGAGAACAAAGAAGGGTATAAAGGAGTGTTTGGAAGGAGGGAAGGGGGTAATATAATCATACTATAATTTTAAAAGTAAAAGCAAAAAAGCAGAGATGTAAAGAGAAAAAAATAAATAAATAAAATTAACCCATCGATAATGATTTCTTCTTAGCCAGGTGTGATGGTACCTGCCTGGGCTTTAATTCTAAAGAACTCAGATTAAACAACTTACTTCTTGTAAACAAAGAAACAAACAAAAAAACTGCTGAAGATGCAAAATTACCAAAGTGCCAGCACGGCACAGACTTTCCTTAAGGGCTTCCTATGCCATTAGTCTGAAAGGAACTGGTTTTTGGGGATAATGTCCTGAATGCCTTATCTTGCAATTTTTACGATCCAAATATGCTAGAGTAAACTGTGACCGTGTGACCGTGTCCGCAGGAGAATTCTTAACAATTCCAGAAAGCATCTCAAAGGGGCTGTGATCCTGCACTAAGTGGTCACAATGTGTGCAACATAATTCAACAGAAAAAGAAAATTTTAAGTTGATGGAAAACTAAACAATAAACCATTTCTTGGAATGAAAGTAACTTCGGGCTCAATGCTAGGCCCAGGGCATGTCCTGTCAGCACGGCCTCCGGCAGCCGGAGGCTCAATGCTAGGCCCAGGGCCTGTCCTGTCAGCACGGCCTCCGGCAGCCGGAGGCTCAATGCTAGGCCCAGGGCATGTCCTGTCAGCACGGCCTCCGGCAGCCGGAGGGCCAATCAACATTGTTTTCCACAATCCCTGCCTTCGGCATTCTTGGAACACAATTCAAGGTACACAAGCATCCAAAATACAAAGTCATCCAACAGATGACTATTACAGCCACCAATCACCAGACCATAGAGAATAAAATAAAGTAGCTCAGACCAAAATCCACACTGGGAAAGAAGAGAGTATTGCACAGAGTGCTCATGGTCTGATGGAACTCACACTGAGAACTCAATACCACAGAACAACCAGCAGGTTACTCTCAACACTGCTGGAAACCCGAGCATCCCGTGTACCCCTCACTCCAGCCAACCGTCATCAGTTGTTCCCAGCCTTGCCAGCGGCATCCACCACCGCCGTGTAGCACCTAACCCTCAAAGCTGGATGGACACTAAGAATCCTTCAGGCCCCACATCTCCCAACTACCCATGCAGAACCAACTTAAATTCTGTAAGTCATCAAAAGCTCACTCAAATAGACTGTTTCCAAACTTTTTTCTGTCAACTCTGATACACTGAGTTCTAAACTCAGTCACTGAAATATGCCATGTCACTTTGAGTCTTCCCCGTGTATAGTTCCAGATAGACACACCTGTCAATGAGCTTCCCAATCCCTCCAGCTCACCTGAATGGTCATGTCCCCTAGGGAGCCTTGTCACTCTCTACTCCAAACTAAAAACAATTGTGCAATCCTCTGAAACTGTTTTATTACAATTCCTGTCTGTATGTTTCCTTGATTCCTATATACTTCCAACAACCAACTATTATAAACCCCTTTTTCTAAAACTCTCAAATGTCACAATCAAAAGGTCACCATTGAACACAAGTAACTTTCTGAGAGCAAGAAGCCTTATCATCTGAGTAAGACAGAATGTAGTTTTCTTTTGGGGCATGATGGGATGAATCTTAAAATTAAAAACATGTTTAGTCAGTTTGACTACATAAGTCTTACTATATCACATAAATTAATTTGAAAAGTTATAAAAATATTGTATTGCTCAGTCATTTATGATTACAGTTTTAATTATGCTAGAATACCCATGTAGCTCTATAATCCAAATTCATGAGACTGATAAAAAAACACTCTGAAAAACTATCTTTAAAATGGTTATTAAATAAGGGAATAGGGAAGAGAGGAAGAGAGGGAGGGAGGATGCTAGGCCTCCTTAAGGCATTCTGTGGTCTCAGCTACTTGGAGGCTGAAGCAAGAGAGGGAATTCAGGCCCAGACTGGGTGGCTTTTAAGAAGTAAAGAATGTAGGTACTGTAGCCCAGTGACAGGATGCTCACCCAGCATCTACAGGGGAGAGCAAATAAGCTACTCTGGCAATGAGATCGATACCTACAGATGCACAGTTGAGAAGGAGGAACATGGAAGACAACCCCTACCCCTACAACCCCCCACAAAGAAAATAGTAACTGCCTAAACAGAAAGCCATGGAGCAGTAGGGTTTTCCATTAATTGATTGATTTATTCACTCTACTTCCAATCGAAGCCCTCTTCCCTCCTCTCCTCCCAGTCCCACCTTTACAAATCTCCCCCCCTCCACTACTCCCTCCCCTTCTCAGAGAATAAGACCACCCCCTTGGGTGCCACCCTGCCCTGGGACATCCAGTCTCAGTAGGACTAAACACTTCTCCCACTGAGGCCCACCAAGCAGTCCAGTCAGGGGAAGGGGAGCCACAGGACAGATCACAATAGATGGCTTCCAGCAGGGCAGGGAAGGACTCAGTTCAGTTGATAGGGCAGTCACTGAGAGCCTGACAATGCTCCAGTGATTATAGAGATAATAAAAATTAACTTTTTTTCTTTTTTGCTGGCAGAGAGGTCAGAAGGGCGGGCAAGGGCTGGACAGCGAAGGAATGGGAAGTGAACGTGACAGAGTCTATGATGTGAAATCCCCAAAGAAGCGATAAAATTATTATGTTTGGGAAAAAATCTCCATTACACAGAGGTAAACAAGAGAAATATCTTTCCAAAAAATGAAAATTTTTAATCAGATTTCCTCCTAAAGATCTTTTTAACACAATAAAAAGTTGAGATCCAGTATGGACCTTGTTTTGACTGACTTATTTTCAGAACTTGAAAATATTCAGGCAGTAACTTTTACCAAAAAGATAAACATGACTGTGCTTAGCATGTGACTGAAACAAAAGTCATTTGGGGAAGACATTTGGGAAGAACTAATAAATTTCACTTTGGAAATATGCCAGCACCCAGGTTCTCTCCCCAGACCACACAGAGACATAAATACTTGAGAACTCAACCCAGACTCTACAGAGCTGGAGACACACATGGGGTGCAGTGCTGCCCAGAGCACAGAAGAAGCAACTCTGATTGGATCAGCATATGATCTAGATCAATATGGCTTAAAACAGCTCCTATGCTAATTTTAAAGACAAATATAAAGTACTAATTACAATTTTTAAAAGTCTCACAAACTCCACTAATTATATAATCCAACAAGGGTAAAATGCAGAAGTCACGTTTTCAATGTTAGCAGTATCAAGCGCTGCCTCTAAGTTCTGCTTCGCTCCTATCATGCAAATTGCACTCCCCAAGGCACCTGACAAGCCACTGTCCTTTCTGTTACATGCTTCAAGAAAGTAAAGCTGCCTGTCCCAGGCATTTAAGACCAGGGACCTTGTTCTACAGGAGATGAAGCCAAGCCACAGGAGGACAAGGCCGAGGAGCACAGTTAAGTAGGAAATGTACCCAGCAGATTCACGTCATCTGCACTGTAGCAACCTACCCTGTGATGCCTGCTGGCTGAGCACACAGTGACTGCATTCCTGTCCGCCCTCTAAGATGGCTGCTACGGGTCCACATCTCAGAAATACTAGGATTTGCAAAGTGACTAAGCTTCTATTCTATAACGTCAATTAAAGTTTTATAAATATCAATTTATTTTATAAATATCAATAAAACCTAGGTTTACAGCATTGCTTTTTTAATGTTAGTAGAATAGTGAATGATATTAGTCATTTTCAGTTTGCTCTGACCAAAGCTAATCCAGTAATGAAATACTATTTCAGTTTCAACCACAGAGAAAAATTCCCTGTCAACTGCCCCTATCTGTTCCTAAGCTAACTTGCAATCATGTCTTTCATTTCTCTTACCCCCTATTTAAATAAAAATCAAAGTCAGGAGTTGGATTTCTCAGTTCATATGAGGACATTCCATCACTTGAGCCCAGCTTTCTAGAATTTCTATAAAACTGTTTAAAGTGATTGCTAAACCTAACTCCATCTTTAAGATTCTTAAACATAATTATCCAAAACAGAGTTTATAGAAGAAACCATAAACACTGTGCCAGAGACACCAGAGCAATTTAGCTTTAGAATATACAAATAGAAAATGTTTATGCTTTATGTAAGTTTAAAATAAACTTAAAAAAATAAAAGTAACAGCTTTCAGCGGCCTTTCCCCATCAGCAAGAGTTGATGGCTTAGCTCTGATTTGAGGCTCTTTTAACCTGGCTCCATTTGTGCCACTCTGAACTCACCTGGAACCACCACGGCATGAGCCAGACACCTACAGTGTGCGAGGCCACCGTCCACAAGACCTGCAGTGGGCTCTGAAGCCCGTCACTAACAGCGGGACATATTTTGATGGCATAATGAATTATAGCTTTACATTTCTTCAAACCAGTTTCTAACAAGGTGAGCTGTAAGTGTGGCAGTCATCACCGTGGAACAAAATGCAGCTGCCTGTGAGGACAGGGGCATCTCAAGAGGGCAGTGATGATGAACATGGTCAAAAGGGCAGCACTACCCACCACTATCAGGAAGAACTTTACTGAGAAAGTAACGAAAACCCTCACACAGAACATCTCTATATACTTTAACAATGGAAAAGCTTAAACTAACCAAAACCTCAACTTTTTAAAAAAATATTTTTATTTTTTGAATGTATTTTATTTGTATGGGTATTTTGCTTATATGTATTCTGAGTACTACATACATACAAAGCCTTCTATCACCTGGAACTGGAATAACGGACAGTTGAGGCACCATGTGGGTACTAGTAATAAAATGTATATCCTCTGGAGGAGCAGCCAATACTCCTAACCACTGAGCCATCTCTTTAATCCCCTAAACTTTCAAAGTTATTTCTTTACTACTTTAAATCGTTAAAGTTTAAATTAATATTCAAAACAAACAAGCAAAAGGATTACCTTAACATTAAAAACAAGTCACCCAAGAAATCAAGTTTTATCTGAGGCTAAAGTATAAAAATTAGAGTTATCTTTTTGTACTTCAACACAAACCCTATAACAGAAAACTGGCAAATTAATTTTTTAAAAATGTACAGCGCTGCTTCAGAAAGCAGTGTGCGCTGACAGGAAAGCTGGCAATGGCCAGCTCCTCACAAGTCCTCCAGCCCTGTAAGTGTAAGCTTTTCTAAACCATAATCTCAAAAGCCCCGGAACATCTTCCAGTACGCTACCACTCATGTTTACATTATGCCTCTCTCCATGTCTGATTGGTTACTAAATAATCACATTTGAACCCATCCTGCACATGGTCACAGTCAAAATGGTCTCAGGACTTGAGGGCATCATGACAAACCCATTTGTGGTCTGCCAGTCTCTGCATTCTAAAGTACCCAAGTGCTCCTCCTAAAACAGCACTTCAATGCCAGTTCCTCTTTAAAAGACTTTTATGTAAATTTAGCTTTAGAATATACAAATAGAAAATGTTTATGCTTTATGTAAGTTTAAAATAAACTTAAAAAAATAAAAGTAACAGCTTTCAGCAGCCTTTCCCCATCAGCAAGAGTTGATGGCTTAGCTCTGATTTGAGGATCTTTTAACCTGGCTCCCTTTAACCTTTCAACCACTTCTCTGACCTAGTGACCTTTGTTCCAACCATGTTGGCTGATTCACTCTATTATTAATAGGCTGAATGACCCATCTTTTTACCTGGTCCACAATGCAATGCTCCAATCTCCAAGATCTCCTCTGGCGACTGCTATTTTTACTATCATCCTGTGCCTACCATGAAGCCCACACAGCACTCACGAAGGGGCAGAAGTGATTCCGTCCTCTTAGCACACAGCAAAAGGAATACCATGGCAGGAAAACACTCCTGACTGTCTGCTGACTTCACTTCCACATCTGAAATATTGAGCTTTGTGTGGTTATAGAATTCCCACATTGAAGTCTTATCTCCATAAGCAGTCCACTTATGTAGTTACTTGTGAGTGAAATTAGACAGTATTAATTTGCTCCAAATACTGAAGGTTGGCTCAAGGTAATAACCTGGGACAGGACTGCAATGCACTGTATCCCTTGGAATTGGGAGCAGAAATAAACTACAAGGTCGCTCCTTACTGAGTGTGCTGACTGTCTGGTTACTTGTGCAAGAGCAATATTAATCCCTGTGTCTATGAGGTCTGTGTGACAGCCAGACCCACTAGACAGTGGGCACGCGGGAGCACGGGGAACACTGCAGCACTCACCATGCACCACTGGTAAGCCGACAAGCTGGAGAAGAAGCATCTCCAGATCAAAAAGGAAACTTTCTATTAAGATCACTTGTGATTTTTATAGACCTCAACATCATCTGGGTCCTGTTCTTCCTAGTTCAAGAAAGTGAAACCACCCAAGGCTGGTAGTGTGTGCCTGCAATTGCAGCACTTGGGAGGCTGAGACAGAAGGATCGCCATGACTTCAAAGCCAGCCTGGGATTATATGGCAAGTACCAGGCCCAACCAAGGTTGCACAGGAAAAGAGAGAGAGGGAGGGAGGGAGGGACAGATGGAGGGAGGAAGGAAGGGAGGGAGGGAGGGAGGGAGGGACAGATGGAGGGAGGAAGGAAAAGGGAAGAGAGAGCAAGCTCCTAAAGAACCTTCTGAAGACAGAAGTATAACCAGCAAGTGTTACACAGAAAGCCAAATACTGGCCAGTAAGAAAATTACTGTTTTATGGGTCCAAATGTGGCAACCAATTTTTTTCAGAAATTGGACCAGTGGACCCAGTAGTTTAACAAACCACACCCTTCCTTAAAATATGCTCTGGATGATAATATATGAACTGCCACAACACTATCTCAGTAACCCCCGACAGAAAGCGTAGTTATAATGCTTACCTCCAGCCAGAGGCTCTTCCATGACAACCCTGGCAGTTTCAGGATGCAGCCAAAACATTCTACCAGAATCTAAGGCTTTTCCTGTGCATTTCATCCAGACCAATTAGTAAGTGTCAGGCACACCCTCTGTTAACAGTTTAAATTAATCTCCTCAGGAGCAGGCTAATTCGAGGGTTAGCATTATCAGAATCTTTGTGAACAGCTGGACACATGTTCATATTACCAACAGAAGAGTTCACCCTTAACTTGCTTACTACTAACATACAGTTTTGTGAGTTTCTGTTTAAAGGCAGGTACACTAGGGAATACCAATATGTAAACTGAGTCTGAAAAGTAATTTGAACTCAGTCTATGTATTTGAACTCGGTCTATCACAGAAAGTTACCATCACATGTCGAAGAAACTAATGTACTGCAAGGGTCACACTGTACTTCAGACTTCCTTAGTGTTTCAGATAGCCTCGCAGGAAAATCACAAGGTACTTAGAAATCATTGTAACTTAGACTTAGCAAGATTCTGGCAAATGGCAGACACGACTCTTTGTAGCCATAAATGAGAGAGCATGGTACAAATCCATCTTATGTCCTTTCCATTGTAAAGTATAAGAAATCATACAGCAGTGTCTTGCAAGAAGATATAATTATCACTAAGGTGCTTGATGATCTTCCTGAAGATGAATTTGTACAGAAAGCTGGTTTTCAACTGGTTAAATAGGACTTAACTACCAAGAACCATTAATATTCAAATTTGTAAAAAAAAAAAGAAATCAAAAAAACAGGAAAATGTGACCATGAACAGAAGGGAGCTCTGTGGCTATGTTACTGGTTTCTGTTTGTCTTACAGTACTGGATCCAGCACAGAACATGGATGATGCTAGGCAAGATCTGAGGAGATGGCTTGGTGGGTAGGACACTGGAAACCAAGTGTGAGGACGAGCACCTGAGCCCTAGAATCCATGCAGGAGCCCACTGTCCTGGCTGAATGTCAGCACGTATGGTGGAGAGGCTAGTTACACTGGATGAAAAAGCTAACTCCAGGTTCTGTCAGAAACTCTGACTAAATGTGGAAGGCAGAGAACTATGAAGAAGAAACTTAATGTCAACCTCAGGCCTCCACACACACCCACATGCATACATGCACACCACATAGACATGCATTCCATAAAAGATGTTGTGTACAGTAGCCCAGGCAGAGATAAACAAATCTCTAAGAGTGCAAGGCCAGCCTGGTCTACATAGTGAATCCCAGGGCAGTTGGGATTACATATTAAGCCTTCATCTCAATAATAATAATAATAACAACAACAACAACAAATGCTAGATAAGCTCTACAACAGTCCAAAGCTCTGATTATTTTATTAATTTTTAAACAGAGCATGATGTAATCCCAGCACTCTCAGGCAAGAAGAGCTCTGAATTTCAGGCCAGCCTGGTCTACAAAAAGAGTTCGAGGACAGACAGGGTCACACAGAGAAACCCTGTCTCTAAAACCCTAAAAATAAAACAAATAAATAAATAAATAAATGTAAAAGTTTAAATTTTTTTATTATTGGTACATATATGCATCTATTATTCGGCGTTTATGGTAGACGGTTTGCACAGTATGGTAAGTAGGTCAGAGGATGACTTGAGAGCCAGTCCTCTCCTGTCAGGTGGGTACTAGGGATCAAACTCAAGTCATCGGGTTTGACAACAAGCATCTTTACCTACCAAACTGTCTGACCAGCCTCTAATGTATTTCTACAAACAAGAGTCTTATTACATTAACCAGGCTGGCTCAAATTCCTGGGCTCAAGTAATCCTATCCCTCAGTTTCCTGAGTATCTCAGACTACAGACATGGGTAACCACACCCAGTTTGGCTTTTGAAATAGCTTTTCTAGCTACATATCCAGAAAAAGAAAAACATAAGCATTTCTATAAAGCAAAGTTAGTTTGAATAAATACATCACTCAAAGCCAAACAAGCCATATCCCAAGACAGGTTTTGTAAGCAACGAGATATAGATTCCACAATGCTCAACTGGGAATGAAGCTCTTCTCCAAGGGATTCAATCCCAGACACACACAAAAAAAATTCTTGTCAAATATAACTGCCTCCAAGACAGGAACTCCCGCAGCCATTCACACAAAGTCTATGCAGACTGCCTACTTAGAAAAAGGTAATAGTAAAATGAAATACAAAGTAATACAGAATTGTAACAGGACAAAATGAAACTAATGTACCTGAGAGGAGGAGCTCTTTATTTTTAGCACCTTCATAGCACTGAACTGAACATCAACAAAGAAATTAAAACATACACACACAAAATCACCTTCACATTTCTAATGTAAATTTTCCAGCCAGGCCGGATGGTACTCAATTGCAATCCCAGATACAGAGGAGGCTGTGTAAGAACATTAGGAGCTCAAGGCCAGCTGGGAAGCCTGGCAAGGCTCTTGTCACGAAATTTTAAAAAAAGGCAGGGGAGCAAGATTTAACACAGTTTATAGCACTTTCCCAATGAGTGCAAAGAAGATTTAATCCCCAACACTGAAAACAAGTTGTCTTAAACAAAGTGGAAAAAAAATTAATTGGAATATAATTTTTTTAATTTCAAGAGCTGAAAAAAATAGCAAATTAATCATTCCAAGCAACCAGTGAGAATGTGTTCAGGGTCTGGGGATCCTGTTCAGTGGCAGAACACTTGCCTGTAGATGTACCAGATCCTGAGTTTGACTAGCAGCACCAAGGAGGAGTTGAAACCAATATGTTCATATTTATGTTCTATCTCAGCAGCAACTACAGTCATGTATTTTGATGCATATAATTATATACAAGGTTTTAACCTTTTAAACTTAACTACATGAATTGAAAATATCCTGCATATCTTCCCTTCCCTTGTTAAATGACCGATAGGAAATCCTTCACATTATTCCAACTTCTGAATGACTAACAACTAGTCCCTAAACACTCAAATATTACACTGGCTGGAAACTGCTCAATTTGTCCACAAGCAGGGACCTCCAAACTACTGAGTTGAACATGTTTGTACTCTCCTATACGTAGGATGGTCTGTAGGAACATGTAGCCAGTTTGTTTATAATCCCAATGGTATCAAGGGGCCACTGACCCTTCCCATGAGCAATATAAACATAATACTGCAAGATTACAGTCAAGTGAAAAACCTTGAAGCATTTCAGATTTATTTCTTAACTTTAGTCCTGGTTGATACTTGGAGAAAGATAATTACTGCATGGGCTGCTTGCAGACTGCAGTACAGCAGCACCTCTCCCGAGGTGAGAACTAAAAATGTCTTCAGACATTGCCACATGTTCACTGGAGAACAAATGTTGGTCTAGGAGTCTGACAACTTCCGTTGTCAAAAAAAAAAACCAAAAACAAACAAACAAACAAAAAACCAACGAGAATATACTGCCACGCCAAAGCATTCCAGTTTCTGAAGTTACAAATGCCTACTTTATGTGAAACCTCCCTGTATCCTACAAAGTTAACTGAAACTTTGTTCCTGTAGATGGCTACTTCTTCCACATGGGCACGATTAAAAGCACTTCTGATGATGAATCTGGGACGTGCTGGGACAGGCGCCAACAGTGACTGGGTTTTACAGTTTCGATGAATTACACCTTCTTTTAACCCTTTCGTGGACTGAACCACCATCCTTCCCATTAACCCTTTCTTTGCCAACCATTTTCCCCCGGAAGCCTTCTACAGAATGTGCCCTGACCTTTCAGACACTTGCTCCCCTCACTCCACTGAGGTCTACCCTCTGCCAAGGGCTTCAGTCGCACACCCCTCCCCTTTCCATACCAGCTCGCCCGGTCCTTGTCACAGACCTTCAGAACTCTGCTCTAATCCTGGAACCCCTGCCCAGGCCAGCTCCTGACCTCTGACCCAGAACTGACATTTAACCCCATCCTCGCACCCTCCGAGAGATACCTGAAGTAGTAGACATCGCTCTTGCCAGCACTGAGCCCTGATTTTCGGATCACTTCCTCCTTCTTCCATCCGGGGGGGAGGGCCGGGCAGTCCATCCTCTTCCCGCTCTCCGTGGCCCGGGGTCCCCTGGGCCCCGGCCCCGAGCTCCCCGACGGGAAAGGGACGGGATCCCGCCGGGGGGCGACGCCGCCACCGCTGCCGACGCCGCAGCCGCCCGCGTCGCCGTCGCCGCCAAGGCCGCTGCCGCCACTCTGGGGACGGCCGCGGCCCCGGCCCCGGCCCCGGCCACGGCCCCGACCCCGGCCACGGCCACGGCCACGGCCACAGACGCCGCCGCCCCGGGCCGCCTGCTTCCACCGCCCCCGGCCACGGCCGCCGCCCCGAGCGCCTTCCCTGCGCACGCCGCTCACCGGGGACGGAGCGAGCGCGCTGCCCTGGCCCCCCTGCTCTATGGCGGAGTCGCCGCCAGCGCCGCTGCCGCCCGCCGCGCTCTCCCCCTCCTCCTGCTCAGGGCAGCAGCGGCCTCCCCCCGGGTGCGCGCGCATCCAGCCCCCTCCCCAGCCGGCTCTGCGCTTCTTCCGTAACCGAGCCCTTGGAATCCCGGAGACCCGCCCCGCCCGCAGAGCGGCGCGCGGGGGACGCGCGCAAGCATCATAGAGCGGGCGCGCACAGAGCGGCCCTCCCGCCCGGGGCGTGGCCCCGGCCGCGCCTCTTAGGTCCTCCAAGCTAGAGGCACTGCCATGTTGTCTCCGCCCCCTCTTGACCACGCCCCTGTGACCACCTGCTCCGCCCCCGCCGCGCCCTTCCGGCCCAACCCCCCACTGAGCGCGCCGAGCGCTGAAGGCTAGACCGGTGGAATCCTAATGACCCGTGTCAAGCATGGCCGGCTACCTTGTTACAAATAGGGTTAACTGTAGCCATTGTATGAGGTTACCTATATTTGCTTCCCAGTTAAGGAACAAACAAAACATCTCATTTTGTATTTTCAAACTCAGATGTTCTCTGAATGCAACAGCAGTTAGCCTCCTGTCCACCATGATTTCCCAGGGACTTGAGATTGGAAGAATGAAAACAGTACCCCTTTGAAACCGTTGTCAATGTCCTCCAGAGTTTGGTTAATTCCCTTAGGACTTTTTAAGGGTATAGGAAGGGGACTATTCAATTGTAAGGGTTTGGCTTCTAAAAGGACTAAATCCCTGAATTCGTCTGGAATTGACTTCATTTCAGGGGCTCTTTTCTTGATGTAAACCTGGTGCCACATAAAAACATCAGTGGCCTTTGACCTCGTAAATAAGTATGTAG
The DNA here is from genome assembly GCA_036184795.1 of Tokudaia tokunoshimensis. Lineage (NCBI taxonomy): Eukaryota > Metazoa > Chordata > Mammalia > Rodentia > Muridae > Tokudaia > Tokudaia tokunoshimensis. The sequence continues at coordinate 78,655,359 of BTHU01000017.1, forward strand.
AAAGTCCATCTGGGTGTAATTCATCTAAGTCAGCCAACTAACTATTCAGAAGTAATTTTAAGGATAATGGAACATTACTTAAGGAAATTGATTAAAATTTTAGAAAGTTATGTTTTATTCATATGTGAGACGTGGATTTTGCTGTATTGTCCAACATGGGCTTTAAATTCATGGAATGAAGTGATCTCCAGTCTCAGCCTCGTGAGCTGTTCACGTAGTGCTTAGCCAGCTATGGGTGGTTGACACCTACTCTGTCAGTCCCTCTCTGACTCCAACTGTGTTAGTTATTGACTGGTAACTATTAGTCACTTTGCCAGTGACTAATAGTCACTAATATTGCAGATGTCTCCAGTGCTATTAATTAAACTAAGCTTCCTTTGTTCTCACAATTACATGACCAGCTTGTAGTTTTACTGGTGCAATTAACCCTATCACAGCTACCAGGATGTAGCTACAGTCTTTCTTAGTTAATCTTATGTTTAGTTGCTTGTCCCTGGGGTAGTCTGAGGTCTCTCGGGTGGAACTTTTTGTTGGAAGCAATCCTTATAATTTAACTGCATTACAAGCAAGAATATAAGAGAAACGAGTAGTGGCTTACATGTCTCTTCAGGGTTTGGTGATATCTTAGTTTGGTTTCTATTGCTGAGGATGAAAACCAGGACCAAAAGCAACTTGGGAAGAAAAAGATTTATTTAAGCTTACATATCCTGAGTCACAGTCTATTTAGGCAAGCCAAGACAGGAGTGTACGGTATGAACCTTACAGCAGGTGAAACAGAAGCCATGGAAGAAGCTCCTTTCTGACTTGCTCTCTGATGGCTTGCTCAGTCTGCTTTCTTATACTACCCAGGACCATCAGCCCAGAGGAAACCCTACCCCACCCAACTGGCTTTGTCCTCCCAAATCAATTATTAATCAATAAAATGACCCACAGGTTTGCATACAGGCCAGTCTGAGGGAGGTGTTTTCTCAACTGTGGTTTCCTCTTCTCAAATGACTGGAACTTGTGTCAAGTCGACAAGAGACTAGTCAGGTCAGGGTGAAGGGGGCGGGGACACTGGTCTACTTCCACTGGCCCGGAACTCCTTGTGCCTTTTATCTGTCTAGTTTGGTTATTTCACATCCAACTCTTACGAATCTTCCTCAGTGTTTCAGACCTTGCCATGTTAATCTTTAACCTTCCTTCTGACCCAAACCTCTGTTCTCACTATACCAAGTTCAAGCAACTTGCAGTTTTCACCATGGGGCCTTATCATTTAATCGTTTACCGCCTGATCCAGAGAGCTAGTTCGTGCATTAAGGTCATTAGTCCAAACCATAAGCTGTTGCTTTTAAAAGATATACTTAAAAATGCCACAGAGTAGGGGTAAATTATAAATTAGCCAAATATAAAGCAAAGTACTCCAAGAAGAAATCTATACCTTATTCAAAAATAAACCATAGAAGTGTGTATGCATATAATTTTAGAGACTATTAGGAGGAGTCAGATAACTAAGTCAAATGAGCAGAAACACAGACACAGGTATTTAAATTCAGGGACAGTTGTTTAGAGGCAGAGTCTAGTTTCATGAGCCTATTTTATTCCATTCATCCTGTTCCTTTTATAAGGGATGACAGACATTTTGAGTTAAAGAAAGCTGTTGTAGAAGAGATTCTGAAAACATCACAATGGTCACATAATCAAATGGTTGTAAACTGAATTTGAGGGATGCTTTTAATAAAATAAAAAAATTATGTTACATGTTTCTCAGGGCACTGAAATGTTATACTTCTATTATACCTAATCCACATCACAGGGAGAAGTAGCTGTGCTACTCATTTTTGAGAGCACACAGTTTAAAATGAGTTGCATTGGTTCTGAGCATTCATTGAGTGTTTTCTCTGATGCTGGACAGGTCCAGCAGCAAGCACTGAGGATACACCAGTGACAGTACAGAAGGTGAGATCCATAAGCTAGTGAAGACAAAGTCAAATAATCACCATAAAGCACAGCAAATGAAGGGAGGGAATACCTAATAGCACCAAGCATAAAAACTAGGCACTTTGTGTGGGAGTGGAGGCCTGGGATGCTAAGAAAAAGGTTTTGCTAGGTGCAAGGTGTTGCGGTACAGGTGGCGGAGGAGGAAGCACAAAAGTTCTTTCCAGCTTTGAATGGCAGATGTGTCCAGATGGAGAAACCAGGGAAAGTGGAGAGGCAAGCAAGATAGCAAACAGGCACTGAGCCTGGTTCGACACTTTCATTTCTGAGGCAGGCAGAGGAGCTCGGTCGTGTTGAGATGTGATCTCTGATTCAGTTATCACTCTTCCCACACAGCGTTCTTAGTCAGCCCTTCATTCTTTCTTTGGTCTTTTGAGACAGAATTTTACTGTACTGTATGTAGGCTAGTCTGGGGCTCCCAGGATCAAGCCTTTCTCCCCTCAGAGCTCTTGAGATGGCTTGGATTGATTACAGGTGTTCAGCTTTTATCTCTGCCCCGCCTGATTGCTGGTAGATCAGATGTCAGAACATTCTGGTGTTTTTCAGGCCAGATTAGGGTTCAAAACCACTGTTTGGTATATCAAGTGTTGTTTCATGGTCCTGAAACCTAAAGATCACCTTCCTTCTCCCAGCAGCATGTGCTTTGCCCTTTTGTACATTACCCACCAACATTCTCTTACGGGCGATGTTCAAGCAGCAGAAATTTTTAGAAATGTCAGTCATTTCCTAAATGATTTCCTGTGATCCAGAACTCACCATCTCTTGTTTTCTCTTGCTTTTCAGATAATTAACTCTTCCTAGTTGGAACAGTTCAGCACAAGATTCCTCTGTAGTCATTCCAAGTGGATGGTTATTTTAAAAAAACAATTTTTATTTATCCCATGTGTACTTGAAAGTGTCATTAGGCCCTTCACAGGCCTTGCCAGCAGCAGTCTGTTTTCGTTGGAAATTAGGTGAGCAGTAGTTACGCCAACTCAGTGAGTCAGGAGGCCTGCTAATTAGAGCTGGAGGCGGTCTTTTTGGTTACCCTCCCACTCTTCTTACAAAGTCTGTCCTTACACTCTGAGCTCAGGGAGGGAAGAAAAGTGATGATTTTGTCCCTTCTTAACACAGATAGCCCGGGTGGCAAAAAGAGTACCATTATTTTCAATATTCTAGTTCTTCTTTTGTCGTTTTGTTACACGCAGAGGTACAATGGGAGGATACATACCAGTGAGCAAATCACACAGATCTCAAAGCCGGGTCCCATCGCCCAGCGCTTACATTCAACCCCTGAACTCATTCTATTGTTTCATAATAAAATTTAACAGTGTATATCTCTTTGAAAATTGCTTTTTTCTCTATTGGCTTAACCTCCTCTCTTTACTCAGTAAACAAAGAGGAAACGTTGGAAAGAGCCAGATAGTCTTTCAGGGCAACAGCTGGTGTTTTAGTTTTCGCCCGAACACCTGGGAGATGGAAAGCGGAGGTCCGTAAAACCCTATTGTTCAATGAGCGGGCCAGATTTCATACATAATCTTAGGTTTACCTTTTAATTATTTTTTTTAACCCTTAAAATAAACCAGCAAGATCGTTGACATTAAGGAAAACCAAAAGTCCTAAAATTTGCTTACAACTTCAGAATGGTGGTACGCTTCTTCAATAATTGACAGAAATGGCACTTTTCTAGAATTATAAAAAAAAAAGTGCATATCCACCCAATGGTGTAAGTGTACACATATCTTAGGTTTTGAGCAACTTTACTACTAATAATTTTCGACTCTTCATCTGACCCCAGAGGAAGGTACTGTTGTTTTCTTCGTTGGAAGATCAGACCTTCTTTAGCTGAGACTTGATCACAGCTGCTTCCCTCCAGACGTCAGTTACTGTCACATCTTCTTCTGCATGGAAGTCTGTTCTCTGGGTGGACGATGGGAACAATTGTGACTCAGCAGCTTTGTCTGCCCCTATCTGGGGCAGACACATGGGTTGGCAGCACTGAAGAGTCACCACCAAACTATCTCCCTTGCTCACCTCCATCGTAAGAACTAGAGAACATGAATACTTGCTCACTGTAGCTTAGATCTGCAGCTCAGACACGAAATGGAAATGAGTGTGGGAAATTGTTTACCCTTTTGTTCAAAATAAGACAAGGTGGCACTGCCCTCTTCCTTGTGTTGCTGAAGTAACAAAGACATGATTTTTGACTTGTGTTTCATGTACGACAGCCTTTTTGTAACTATGACATGAAGAACACAGAGATAAAAGACTGTGCCACCTACTATGCACCCCACCCCCAACACTAGATGCTATAAGAAGAGCAGAACCCAGGAAGAAGAATCAGTGACATTATAAAGCTACTGAACAGGGGCTGGCAGCTATGATCTTCAGACTTCTTGTTATGAGAACCTAGATCACGGATGTGTTCAGCGGAACACATGATTTGATAACTTATAATTTCCACCCTCACTGACTGTGAAAGCCACACTATGGTTCAGACAGTTCTCTGGTGAGAGCCCCTGAGATATTAGCAGAAGAGGGAAAGTTTTCCTCTATCCCCTGATGGGAGCAAAAAAAATGTTCTCTAACCTCTTTTCTTCTTTGTCTTCTTTTCTGCCTAACAGCAGAGATCCCCCTCCCATTGTTATCTTTACAAATGGACTTAGTTTCCTAGCTCTCTAGCAAAGAAGTTTTCTGCATGAATTTTTCTTTTCAATGATAATGTCACTCTTTGAAGTCATCACATACAGTTGCAGTAGAGGACAACCACCTTATTTCACTGCGTGAGCTTCACCTAATTAGCAGGAAGTCATAATACTTTGAGTGAGGATGACAGAAGGAACAGATGCCGACATAACATGGAAATAGCAAAGTTAAGCCATGAGCACACTGAACACAAACTCCACTATCACTCCACCAGACACACGTAGCAGGGATGCCTCGTCATCTGTAGGTGGGAACCCTCACTAGGGATAGACTGCTGTCAGCATATAAAGTTTGACACCCGTGATTTGAATTCCAGGAAGAGGAACCATGCACAATACAAAACTGGCTTAATTTGATGGGCATTTGTGTGATTGTTTTCTATGTACTTTATATAAAGGTGGTCAACCTTTATAAGTAATAAAAGCCATAAACATACATAGTGTCACATGCTTAAACAACCTGAGGATATTCGTTTAACACAATTAATGGATCCTTAATAATTGATCATTCTTTCTCATAAAGAAATTTGAGGAGAGAGAAATTTGTGACTACAAATCCTTCATATCCAATAGTTCTATTCATATTCAGAGAGTTCTAAGACATTGATATTTCTCTCTTGTGATTCTTATATTTTGATTTTTCTCCCCTTTGGAGATTGTAATATAATTAAATTGTTTCCTCTTTCCCTTACCTCCTCCAAACTACTCTACCATATGACCCCTCCTTGCTCTCTACAAAATTTATGGCCTCGTAAGCTCGTAAGTCCTTAATTGTTTATATATATATATATGTATATATATACATATATATATGCATATAGATGACATATCATATATATGTGTGTGTAGTTATGTGTATATATGTGTACACATACCTAAATACATAAATATAAAGTGCCCAATCTGCATGATAGTACTTGTATGCATGATTTCAGGGCTGACCATTTGGTATTACATATCCAACTGGTGTGCTCCTCCATGGAAAGACAATTTCTCTCACTCTTTGGGCATTTTTTTATTGCCCAGAGTTCTTTATGTAGGGCTGAGGCTCCATAAGATTTCCCCCATTCAAGTTACTTTGTCTACTGGTGTTGTCTTTGTTCAGATCATGTTTAGGAGGCATTGTGGGTAAGACTTCCTGAATGTAGTCTCTAGCATTTCCAGGAGACATAATCACATTGTCGGCCTAGATGAGAAAATTTTATTTAAAGTATGTATGTGCATTTATACACCAACATACATGTATTATAGGTATTTTTAGTTGAGCAGTTAGTAGTGTCATTCCTTATGACTTTTTCAGACATCCTTACTGCTACTTTTCCCTGCAATTACTCCAGGTTATGTACTCTGAGGTTATGTCATTGGAAGATTTGGAGCTAAGAACCCCACAGATAAGAACACACAGGGTTTGTCTTTCTGGATCTGGACTGTTTCACTCAATATGATCCAACTAACCATTTAACAGAAGTGTCCAGGATTTCAAGTTTTCTTTATGGCTACATTTATTCCTAGATGTTTTCTTTTCTTTGAAGCTGTCCTGAATTATAGTGTATCTAAGACCACTCTGGAGCTCTTGGTGTACAGAAAAAGCCACTGCTTTGTGCACAGTGACTCTGTATCCTGCCATACTGCTGGTTTTGTTTATCTGTTCTAGAATTTTCTGTCACAGTGTTTGGGATCTCTTAGACACAATGTCATCTGCCAACAGGGATAGTTTGACTTCCGCATTTACAATGTTTGTACCTTTAATTTTCTCCTCTTCCTTGTGACTCCAGCTAGAGCTTTGAGCACAGTATGGAAAAGAGATGGGGATAGTGGACATTCCTGTGACAATCTTGATTTCAGTGGAACTGCATCAAGTTCCTTTTTTTTCATTTAGGGTGATGTACACCGTGGGTTTCTCACATATAACTTTATTATGTTGAGTTGTGTTCCCTCTTGTGCTACTTTCTCTAGGGTGTTTATCAGGATGTCATGTTTAAATTTTGTCAAAGGCTTTTTCATCATCTATTGAGATGATCACGTGATGTTTGTCTTTAAGTCAGTTGATGTGTTTTTTAAAATTTAGCACTCCCTTTCTCTGCCATTGCTTTCCAGCACTCTTGGATACCTTATTTCTGGTATAGTTTGTCAGGCATGGATGTGCTCCCAAGCTTACCTCATTCTCCAGGAGATGTAGCTGCACGTTCCATTTGGTTTCCTCAGTAAGGTCGCTTTGTGGTGGTTTGAATAAAAATGTCTCCCACTGGCTCACATGTTTGAGTACTTGGTCCCCAGTTAGAGGAACTGCATAGGCAAGATTGGGGGGTATGAATTTGTGGGACATAGGCCACTGGGGATGGGCTTTGAGGTTTCAAAAGACTCTTTTATTCCCAGAGAGCCCTCTCTGCCTCTTCCTTGCAGTTCAAGATGTGAGCTCTTAGCTGTTCTGGCCACCAGTTGCCTTCTAAGTACACTCCACCATCATGGACTCCAATTCTTTAAACCCATAAGCCCCGAAGAAACTCTTTCTTTTATAAGTTGCTTTGATCACAGTGTTTTAGCACAGCAATAGAAAGGTAATTACAGTACTCCTCACTACATCTGGCAGGAACTGGCTTATGCCTTCTGATAAACTCATGGATTGAGCAGTGCTGGCAAGATGATCCTATCAAGGATTCCCCATAGCAGTGTCTCTTTCATACTTAGCATGAGTATTGCTGGCTGTAGTCTCCAAGGCTTGCTAGAGCTGCGAGCACCCGTCTATCCCTCCTGAATCACAACTATGATTAGGAATTGAGGAAATTAAGAAAATGACATCCAAAATATGTTTCTATCTTTTTTTTAAAAGATGTCATAAGGTTAGATATAGGACAGTGTGAAAACTTCACAGGATGGTCACTGAATTGCAAAGGTTAATGGATTGAGGAGGAACAATAATATGTACCAACCAATACCACCAGCGCTCCCAGAGACTAAACCACCAACCAAAGAGTACACATGAAAGGACCCAGGGCTTCAGCTACATATGTAGCAGAAGATGACCATTTCAGACATCAATGAGAGGAGAGGCCATTGGTCCTATGAAGGCTCAATTCCCCAGAATAGGGGAATGCAAGTCAGGAAATTGGCAGGGGGTTGGGGGGTTGAGCAGAGGAAGGGGAGATAAGGATAGGGGGTTTTCAGTGGGGTAATGTGGAAAGGGGTTAACATTTGAAATATAAATAAAGCAAATGTCTAATAAAAAAAGAAAAAAGAAGTTAAAAAATTGATTTACTTGGTTAGGACTAAGCTCTCTCTAGTCTCTTTCCCTCTTTTAACTTTTGTTATGTTGTCTAGAACAATCAAAGGAAGAAATGGTCTGGGCAAGCATATCAAACTGTCGGAAAGGAAGATAAGGAAGAAGGGATTTGGGAAAGATGCTTTCCCAATTCATCCTTCCCTCTGTGTCTTCATGACTACAAGTCACTAGGAACATGAGAATGAGAAAGCTCTCCGAATCAAGAGTGGACAGTCATCTCCAGTGACAGCAACGCCACTTATAAGAGCTGAAAATTGTCCCTCTGAATGGTATATTTCAAAATTTTGTATTATAGCATGTTTGGGCGAGAAGATTGGGAAGTATTCAGATGAATTAAGATGGAGAATAACTGGATATAATATTTGGTTTTATAAAATAAAAAGACAAGTTGCTGAAATGATATTTCAGTGACTTTTTTTTTAAGCCAGGGATTTCTACATAGACTTGTCAGTCCTGGAACTCATTACTTAGAACAGGATAGCTCTTGAACGCACAGACATCCACTTGCCTCTGCTTCTAGAGTACCGGGATTAAAGGTGAGTGCCACTGTACCTGCCATATTTCAATAATGAAAAGCCAGTTTAGGGAAAGTCATTAATGTATTTTAAAAGAAATATAAGTTTAATTGAGTCTAGTTTTTGCCTAACTTTGCTCTAACATAAAATCATTGTTGATGTCAAAAATCTGTGGACACAGTTTGAAACATGAACCTCTTAAGATCATCACGACAATGTGAAATTGTTCTTTGTAAAAAAAAAAAAATAGGGCTGATGAGTTAGCTCAGTTGGTAAAGGTACTTGATGACAAGTTTGATGACTGGAGTTCAATCCTCAGGTCCCACATGGTAGAAATAACTAACCAACTCTCCAAAGTTGCTGTCTTATCTACATACACACCATTGCGGACACAAACACACACACACACACACACACACACACACACACACACACACGTCATGAAAAGAAGACATTCCATTATAGATTATATGCCATTAAATCCTTCAAGTCAGGCCAGCTTCTAGCTGGAAGCTAAACTTGAAGGTGGTGGGCCATATTTGGAGGGAGAGGGAAGAGGACAAATGTCACACGTATGTCTAGAGAGACTTAGATAAATAAGGAAGGTTAGCTGTCTTTCAATGATGTCATAGGAAAGTATATCGAAAGGCTCTTGGAGGTTGTGGGTGCTGGAAATCAGTGATAATTACAAAGAACACTAGAGGGAAAAAAAGACCATCATTAACTTCAGGGTGAAAGAAAATAACTATAATCTGGGCCATAATTTTAGAGTATTCTACAATACAAAATAATATGCAAATGTTTTAACCAAAAACTAGGAAGGTGAACCTTCAGCAGAGTGCCCAGCTGAAGAAGCAGATATTGCTGCCCCTAGAATGGGAGCACAGGGGTGGGTCAGGGACCATCTATTTTCCGTACACATAGTAAAGCGTTTGACTTGTTAAGAGCATGTGCATCTAATATTTTACTGAAGGTACACTAATTGGGTGGTTTGTGTGGAGACACATGCTTATAATCTTATAATGTGGGAACAGAAGACAGAAGCAGATCAAAAGGACAAGGATTCATGGTCTGCCTCAGATACACAGTGAGTCAAAAGCCAGCCCAGGTTGTATGAGACTCTGCCTAAAAGTAGAAAGAAAGAAAGGAAAGCAGGAAATAAGGAAAGAAAGGAGAGGGAGAAGGATGGATGGATGGATGGATGGATGGATGGATGGATGGATGGATGGATGGATGGATGAATGGATGGATGGATGGATGGATGGAAGGAAGGTCAAAATATGACGTGGCTTGTGGTACTCTCATTCACAAATTCATGAAATGAAATTTAATTGCCATTTTCCCCAAGCACTTATTATATGCAAGTCCTTGGAGTGAATGTTTTTCACGTATCGAATTTAGTTCTCACCACGCCATAGAGAAGACATTGTCATCCTCCGGTTACAGATAAAGATACTAAGGTAACCAGATGTTAAATCATCTGTTAGAGACTCTACAACTGGCAATAACCAAGCTGCAGTGAAGCAGCAAAGGTCCATCTGGTTCTGAAACGTGAGCCCTCTGGGTTCACGCCCCCGTGAAACACAGCCTTCCCTTGTTTATATGTAATTTTTATGTTTTGCACATGTTCGTGACTTATTCCCCATGTGAGAGCTCTATGACCTTGTTAGGTCCTTATTTCAACATTTTTGGCTTGTGACTTACAACGCCCTTTGAGTCCCTACTGGGTAATTTTGAAGGGCTCTAGTTTCAGAAATAATGCTCAGTCATAATTCTGAGCTGCAAATTGGTTTGTTTGTTTTGTTCGTTGGCTTTTTTGGCTGTTTCATTTGTTTGCTTTCTTAGTACTGACTGCTTACTTGTGTTTATTGACAACTTTGATAGTATGGTGTTGGGGCAGGAAAAGCAAGACTTTTAGTCTCCGTGTAAAAAAAAGCCCGTAGTAGAACTGCTGCCCCTGAAGTGAGCAAAGCTTGCGCTTTCAGACCCCCATACTTCCTGAACTCACCCTTTCCATAGCTTATCAGGGAGTAGCTATGTCAGCTCAGGAAAGTCACGATGATAACAGTGGTTTGACGTTCACTCATTTTCTAGGAGATGTTTTTAAGGACATATAAGCAGAAGTGTTTCCAAAATACCTTTGGGTAACTAATAACATTTTTTTAAAGCCATGGTTGAAAAAACAAAACAACGATTTAAAAACATGTGCTTTGGTGTCTTCTTTCTTTTTCTTTCTTCCTTTTTTTTGTTTTAGTTTTATTTTTTTTTCTAGACATTGTTGTGATCATAAAAAGAGAAATAGGTAAAGAATATGTTCTATGGCGGTGTTGGGGTGCCTCATCGTGCCCATGCCGAGGCATCCTTTCCCCCTGAGAAACCAGACACACAACAATGGTATAGTACAGAATAGAGTTTATTTAGGACATGGGGAGGGGAGTTAAGGGGGTAGTAAAGTCAGAGAAAGGCAGAGAGAAGGAGAGAGTAGAGAAGTAGAGACCAGACATGACCATGTGGAGAGAGGAGGAAGGGAAGAGCCCAAGAGGGCAAGAGAGAAGCTAAGAGAGTAAGAGAGGCAAGAGAGAGAGGAGGCGGCAAGAAGCCCCTTTTATAGTGGGCCAGACCTACTTGGCTGTTGCCAGGTAACTGTGGGGTGGAGCCCAGACAAAATCCTAACAGACATGGTTTCTCTGTGTAACCCTGGCTGTCCTAGAACTCACTGTGTAGACCAGGTTGGCCTTGAACTCAGAAATCCACCTGCTTCTGCCTCTTGAGTACTGAGATTAAAGGTATGTACCATCACTGCTGGGTTAAAAAAATGTTATAAGATGAGACTGGGTTCACAAGTCTGTGAACTTAACTATTCAGGAGGCTGTAAGTTCAAGGCCAGCCTGGGCCAGTTAGTGAGATCTTCTCACAAACAGAAGTCAAAAGATGGCTGAAATATGAAGCAGTGGCAAAGAGTTTGCCTCTCACACACAAGGCTCTAGTTTCAGTCCCCAGTACAAGATAAAAACAACTTTTTAAAGCACATAAACTTAAAGCAATGTCTTTTGAACCATTTATATTAATGCCAGGCACACTAAGAATAATCTACCTTTTGATTACCTTAAAGCCAACTATTCAGCGAGCTTAATTATATCTGTGAAAATACATACAACAGCCTTAGCATGAATAATTGCAGACTTGACTGCCTATCAACTTTGTTATATTTCACTAATTAAATGTAACTTACGTGAAGTGGAGGACTGGAAACATGGCCCAATTAGTAAAATGTCAGGCAAGTACGAAGAGTTGAGTTCAGATTCCCAAAACACACGTAAAATGTCAGGTGTAATGATGACACACACCTATAACCCCAGTACCAAGAAGGAAGGGAAGAGGAGATCCCAGGGCCTCACTGGATATCCCGCTGCCTTGGTCAAAATTCTGTTGCTGTGAAGAGACACCATGATCACAACAACTCACATAAAGAAAAACATCTAATTGGGGCTGCTTTGAATTTAGAGGTTTGGTTCATTGTTGATATGGTGAGAAACACTGCAGACAGATGTGGTGCTGGAGAGGTAACTGAGACTTCTATATCAGGACCAGCAGGCAGCAAGAAGAGAGACACTTGGCCTAGCTTTAGCTTCTGAAACCTCAAAGCCCATCCATCCCCAGTGGCATATGTCTTTCAACAAGGCCACACCCCCTAATATTACTCCCTAATGACCAAGCATTAAAATCTATGAGCCTATAAGGGCCATTCTGTTCAACCCAACACACCAGCCTATCCAAATTTGTGAACTCCAAGTTTGGTAAGAACCCCTACCAAAAACTTGGATGGAAAGTAATTGAGGCATACACTTTGAATCCACTTCTGACCTACACACACACACACACACACACACACACACACACACACACACACTGCACTTGACATCTGTGAGGTATAAACCCATCCAGCATGTCTGATGTCCTAAGTTTAAGCCACATAAAGAAAACATTTAGAACAGCTTTCTTAGTGTGAATTTAGGTTATCTAAAGACTTCAATAAAACAATAAGAAGTCGAGCATAGTGGCACATGGCTTTGATCTGAGATCTCAGAAGTCAAAGGCAGGTGGATCCATGTGAATTTGATGCAAGCATGGTCTACACAGTGATTTCAAGACAGTCAGAGCTATATAGGGAGACACTGTCTCATGAAAACAATGACAAAAAATAATGAAATTAGGAAAGGCCATTGAATCTGGTATAGCACCAACTATCAATGACAGCTCTTATTTGACAAGTCCTGTGGTCGAGCACAGTCACTGCTCTCTCCATTACATCATGTCTTCTTGTTAACAAGGACTCAAAAGTAAACTGTAAACTGCTAAAAAGATTCTGCTTTTATCTACAGCAACAGTGGTTATCAAGGTGGATATTTTAAGTGAGATTTTGCCCAGATAAATAATCTATTGCTTTAAAAGTTGTTTGAAAGGCATACACACATACACACACACACACACACACACACACACACACACACACACACACTGAATAATGATAGAGTTAAGAAACCCATTTTTGTGGCATGAGACTGTTGTCTAGAAAATTCAAGCGTTTCACTGACTAGTAATTAAATCTGGTTATTCCTTTGCTGGGACTTAAATAACTATTTTATAATTATTCAGCCTAACTTTTTAACAGGATTTCCCATCTGGTAGATTAATGTTATATCACCTTCCAAACAGACAAGATGTCTACCGAGATTTCAAAGATTATAGGTTGCTAGGCATGGTGGTTCTTGTCATTAATTCAAGGAGAGCCTAGACTATACGTCTAGACCCCATTTTAAAAAAAGGGAAAACAACAAGAAACCAAAACAACAATTATAGGCCATCTCTCAAGACAAAATACACAGTCTGTTTACATCAAAGGTGACATGCTGTACCTACATAGAAAACGCCCTTAGAAAGGATGCCCATAAAAAAAAAAAAAAGCATTGCTGTATTAAGGGAAGATTGGGGATTTCTTATTTCTTCTCTTTCTAATTATCATATCACGTTTATAATCACAATCAGTCCTCAATGAGACAAATGTGTCCTTTTTTCAAGGAGTCTAAAGAGATTGTGAACAAATAGCAAACTGTTGGCTTTAAAACAGATTAATATATATAACTTCAATAAAACCCATTAAGCATATTTTCTTGAAATACTGAAAAGAACATTGCACTCCCATATTTTAAAATGTTTAATTTTTTTAAAAATTTAACGTTCACGATATTAAACACTGGATAACCGTTGTTGAGAATTCTAACTACAGAACTGATTCAAAATACTCAAAACAACCTAGGAGTGTTCAATACAATTCAATTTGTAGTTAAGCAAACACAAGACAACGTTTAGTAACAGTAATTATTTGAATTGACCTTGAAATCCGATATAAATATATATAAATTTATACAATATACAAAAATCTCCTTGTAGGGGGACATTAACCACATATTCAAACCTCTAGAAGAATTAGAAGAATAAAGCTGTTTCTCATAATTTCCTGTCTCAGCTAAGCATGAGGAGAGAGAGAGAAAGAAGTAGTAAACAGCCCCAAAGGAGCAGCTCAGCAGAAAGACAAACTCAAGAGCCGCCTTCCTGCTCCATGTCCGTGTTGACTGCTGCCTGTGGGGCACTAGTAACGTTAGCAGCAAGTGAGGCCAGCTCCTTGAGAAGCAAACTCTTGTATTAACACATCTTCAAGGGGTCCTTTCCTTTTAGTCGGCTAAAACTTTTTGTAGACAGCCGAGCATTTCTAGGAGTACTTCTCTCTATCCTCTTTATGAAACGAACTGAGTGTGCTCCACTACGCTCTTGTCTAGTGGGCATGGTTTGCAGGTGTGCTCACCCATGCATGTGTGTGAGGGATCCAGAAGCCTGCACTCTCTTCCTCTATAGCTCTCCAGCTTACATATGTTTTGAGACGGAACCTGGAGCCTGCCATTTAGTATGGCCTGGCCGGCCAGTGGATTTCTGAGTCTGCTTGTCTCTGTCCCCAGCACCTGATGTTACAGATGCACCATGGGTGATGGCCATCTGAATTTAGTTTCTCATCCTGTGTGGCAAACACTTTATTTACCCACTGAACCACTTTAACCTTGATCTTCTTCTGCTGAGCTTATCCAAAAATGTCTCTACTGTCTTAACTTTGTGAACTATGACTTTGTGAACTAAGCATTCTCAGGATGTACTACCTATATAAGCCTCCTTAGAAGTATACCTAATGCTAAATGCTTTCCTATATAGACATATATCTGCTGTCAAGGGAAGATGCTAATATGCCTCAAAATTTTAGAAATGACTCCCATGTTCTCTTTTACCAGCTGCAGGCAATCCATCTTTCTCCAGCCTTTCTGTCCTTGGTTATGCCTGTTCCAGTTTTGCACTCATAGAGATGAGAATCCATTGTGTCTGGTTACAGTTGCAGCAACCTGAGAGGCAATTTCAAAGGCATTTGCCTTAAAGTCCTTGTTTTTTGTTCCCCTATAAATCTTTTTTGCTGCATTACCGTGTCCGAGACATTAGAAACAGTCTTGGCTGAGTTTCCACAAAGATAACTCCAACTCTCTTGAAAAAGCTTCAACTTCCTTATTATATCACTCTGATCTCTAATGAGCACAATAGTCATGTTGGGACCGGACAATTGGGCTTACTCAAGTCACGTTGTCATGTGGTTGGGTGTTTCTCTCCTGAATTATCACACAGTAGCAAAGCCCGGGTGCACTTCTGCAATATGACCTTTCAATAAAAGGAAAGGCCCTTTGCCTGCCATAAATTATATCTGGTGCTTTATCTGTCTCCTGTCTGTTATCATTTGAGCACCACAGTCTATACCACTGTGAGGTCATGCATCAGCTGAACCCTGAGGCTTGTAAGCTGTAGCCACAAACTGTCACTGGTGATGTACTTGAAGAGCCACTGAGTGCCAGGGCACATCATCCTCATTCTGTTAATATTTCTGCTCTGCACCCCATCCTGGTTGTCCCTTTGCCCTCAGACTACTTTTACGATTTAGTCATATCTACCAAATCTGAGAACAAGACTGTTGATATCACCTCTTTGAGCTAAGATTTACTGTACCCTTGTAAGGCTACACTGATGTTCCCTTCCAGTGATATGTGATAACCCAGTGTCAGGCAGTTACTTCCTCTCTGTGTAAGCACTCCTCCCTGGAAGTGGGGGTGGGGAAGAGTGACTGAAACTCAGGAAGCTCATAAAACTTTTAATCAGGCTCAGGAGCCACGGACAAATTCTAAGATGCCCAAGATCTATCCCCAAGATTACCATAGTGGTAAGTAATTTCCTGGGCCAGGAAGTCTAGCAGGAGCTGCCTGCAATCTGGGCAGGGAGTCAGCTGTGTTTAAGTCTTCCATGCTTCCTTAAGTAACCCCCTCCCATGCTCCTGTAAGTGACCCCAATAAACTGACTGGTTGACCAAGAGGCACTTCAAGGGAACGTTCTTTGGTTTACAGTTAGTATTCTGAGTGAATAGCTATTTGTTCACGGTTCCCCAGAACACTCAAAACACTCATCTTCTGCAAGCTTAGATCATGTACCTCCCAGGGCTGACTCTCTATATTTTCTGAGAGTTTTAACCATCAGTTTCAGATTTATGTTACTGTAGGCTAACAGATAGCCTAAGCACCACTGCCCCCTTAAAGGCCAGGTTTCTAAAGAACCAACTTCCTCTTGCAAGGCCCTTTTCCTAAAAATTCCCATTACACCCTGATGGCACCTCAGGCTGCTAGAAGCATAGGATCTAAGCCTTCAGCACATGAGCCTTTTGGGGGTGACTTCAGATCCAAATGACAGATGACCTTCACCTTTGCATTTGTGTCTTTTCTCCCAGGACAAGTGTTAGCTGTTAAAAGGGTCAGTTGCAATGTGATGCCCTGTTTAGAGTTAGCTGCTTCTTTATCTGACTTCTTTATCTGAAATGGATACTGTTAAGTGCTACACCTGGCCCAGCAGCTACTGAACGCCTTCTTGCAGTGGGACAATGGAATAAGACACAGAAGTGTCTTATTTTGCTTTTATGGTTTATTCTTCTAGGGAGTCAATTTAAAGGGAATACCTCTCTCTAAATGTATAAACAAGCAAAGGTATATCTAGTGGAAATATGTGTAGACTATCCATTTAGAAAATGTAGGGGGTAACTTTAAACAAGTAGCTCAGCCATCTCCAGGACCTGGTTTGGCCTCTGAGATGGGTAGCCACTCATTCTAAGTCTTCAATAGCTATTTCTAAGCTGAGGAATAAGGATAATCGGCTATCAAAATCTGTGTCATTTGATAAACAAAATAGCTGGAGTCACATTCGATGTACTAGATGTTATTTCCACTTCGAGCTATTGTGAGAGAAGAGACAGGCGTTTTTAAGACGTGCTTTTTAATGTTTTAATAATTAAAAGGAATTCTAGTATCCAAAGGCAAGGCATTTCCCTTTTCTGTCTCTCCTTCTTGTTCAGGGGTATTTTTTTAGGGAGAAGAGGATTGCCAGGCTATCAAAGGCTAAGCGGGGTTAATGGCTCTGGGGCACTGCCTTTAGAAGGTTTGCTGAGCTGCCTGCAGGGGTGGTGAGGGGGGCATGTTAGTGTGGGCGACTATACTTCCAGGTTCTAATCATTGAACCAGGCAGGAGTGCGCTGTCTCCCACAGGCCCCAACAGGTCTGTGTTCTCTCAGAATCAGTGTCTTGCTTGCTCCTGGGGTGTCTGGTCTGATACTCAGTTCACAGAGGGTAGGGCTGTGAGGGGTGTAAGGAGGAGTCCTTAAGAGACAGATTCCCCTTTCTCTCAAGTCTGGACGTTTTCTATGATCATAATTTTAGCTATGCAAACCACAGTGCTGTCCAAGAACGGAGCAGTCTCAGTCAATGAATGTCCTCCATATGCTCCTATTTAGAGAAAATTCCACTAACCAACATGAAAATATGTAAACATTCTCATTTAAGATCATATGCTCTCCAATCATAATTATTATTCTCCATCTTCATCAGGTGCCTATCACAAGGTCCATTATGACCTAACACAAGCTATCTCTTCATAGTGTAACATCCATTAGTCTGAGGCAAAACTTCAGAGGAGACTGTCTGGGACCCTGGGGATTTGTAGTTTACCTATAAATGCATTCTGTGTGAAATAATCAGGAACCACCCAGCCCAATGCTCACGAAGGACAGCAGAGCAAGTTTGGGGTATGGGGTCAGAGGGTCTTAGAACAGGAATTTGGGAGGTCTGGTCAGTTCATGTGTTCCAAGATGATTGCTCTTAGCTTTATTGATCTTAGCCTTTTCTTCTGAAAACTCCAGAACTCAAAGTCAGATAACTCAGCCAGACAGCAGTTATTAATTCCTTGGGTGCACAATTTTTTGGATTTGTCAGCTGAAAGCCTTGCCAACCCTTTAGCTTTCTTACAGTCAGTCACTGAGATGTGTTTGAGTGAGTGGGCTTAATGCACTGTCCAAGGCAACATTATCCTAACACCTCACAGTACACATTGTTTACTTTGTGGCATTTCATCTGAAAGTATCACCTCTGGTAATTGCAAATCAGTATTGCAGATCAGTATGGAATTGGATGTTAGGTTGGAGAA
The DNA here is from genome assembly GCA_036184795.1 of Tokudaia tokunoshimensis. Lineage (NCBI taxonomy): Eukaryota > Metazoa > Chordata > Mammalia > Rodentia > Muridae > Tokudaia > Tokudaia tokunoshimensis. The sequence continues at coordinate 78,673,421 of BTHU01000017.1, forward strand.
CTCCCTTAGTAACTTGTTACACTTTTAAAATCTTATAATTAAATCAGCTGAAAATCGATAAAATTGCCAGTCCTTTATTGACTTTAAAATAGGGGCTTATGTTTAGACTCTCAGATCCTGGATGAGGAGGCATTTGAAAACAGCATCCCAGTAGACAAGTGGGATTTCTTGGCACCTTTCAAATAACATCAAGTGTGGTTCGCAGCTATCTATCATTCTTCATGTGCATTGTCTCCTCTTTCTCAAGTTTTTCCTTTCTAAACTTACTAAAGTAAAGTTTACTTAAGCTCTGCACAGTTGACTCTTGTGGTGTGTTTTCATACCATTGAACCATGATATGGGAAGGAAGGCTTAAGCAACCTGGGCTATGCACTCTGTCTAGGAAGACAGTTTGCTGAGGTGAAGAAAGCTCTGGTCTAAGAACCAGGAAACCTTGTTCTGCCAAACAGTTCAGTGACCGTGAACAAATTACCTCATTTTCCTGGTTTTTAGTTATCCTGCCAGTAAAATTACCCAGTTAGACTGGATAATCCCCATTTTCCCTTCCACAGAATGGGATTCTTGGTTATCTACTGTTTCAAAATACTTTGATGTTTCTTACAAAGCTCTTTCACAAAAGTTTATAATTTTAGCCTCACAAGAATCCCTGACAGAGACAGGGCAGGATTTCAGTAGACTGAGAGATAACTGGGGTATATTGTTTTAGATGTGGTTATGAAGGGGAGGTTAGGTGATTAGCAAAAGTGGAACATAACCTTGAATCTTCTGCTGAGTTCTATGTCACCCACAGAGATACGCACAAGAGGAACCTTGTTTGGAACAACTAGTTACATTCAGGGATCACTTCTGTGAGAACTATTTGCTTTAAAAAAAAGCATACAGAACTCAAAACTAAAATTGGGTAGCAGAAACCCACTAGGTACTGTAGTGTAATGTAAGAGAGTAACTCTACAGGATTGAAAATAAGAGTCAAGTCCTTGTGGGTAAGTTCGAAGACATGCTATGCTGAAAGGGGGTCATTCAGTTATGGCCCTGTCTCTGTGATTTATTTTATTTATAATTTTATTTTATTGGCTGTGAAGAGATACCATGACCAAGGCAACTTATAGAAAAAAAGAATTTATCGCACTTACAGTTTCAGAGGGTGAGTTCATGACCATCGTGGCAGGGAATATGGCTGCTGGCAGACAGGGATGGCACTGCAACAGTATCTGAGACCTTACATGTTGAGATAACCACCACAAGGCTGCGGGGTGGAGTGCAGAGAGACTGTGCTAACTGGAAATGTCCATCCTGGGCTTTTAATTGTGAATGGCATGGGCTTTTGAACCTCAAAGCACAACCCATTGACATATGTGTTGCAGAAAGGCCACACCTTCTAATCCTTCCCAAACAGTTCTACCACCTGGGACCAAGCATTGATACTTATGAACCAATGGGGGTCATTCTCGATCAAACCACTACAGGTTCTCTCGCCAGAAATGTGGTACTAAGATATAGGAAACTTGAAAGAACAAAGCAATGAGGGAAAAAGGCCTTCGGGAAAAAGATTAAAAGGAAAAATGACTTTAAATAGACTAAACAACTTTTAAATAGACTAAAGACATTTGAGAAATCACAGAAAGAACATTACTATGAATTATATTATAAAAAACAAGACTAGGGAAGGACAAGTCATCTTGATACTTAGTGTACAATAAAAGAAACGCATGCTCAAAACAATGTTATGAAATAGGAAATACTGACTAAAAGGTATGATGTATAAGTTCAATTCCTAAATCTTCCATAAAAAAAAAGTGTGTGTGTGTGTGTGTGTAAAGGATATTTTAATAGCTTCTTTTGCTAGTCTTACAACTTCTCCAGAGGTCTGAATTACCTGAAAAAAATTGAATGTAGATTAAAAAGAATGTTGGGATAGGAGCATAGCCTAGGAGCACAGACTAGGTAGACATATCACACTAGTCCTTAACAGAGGCAAGAAAAATTCATAGCATATTTCATACACTTCCTGAATTCCTGAAGGCTAGACTTTCGACAGAGAAATTGGGGAGGGGACACAACTCAATACATAATATAAAAAATTTTATATAAAAAATTTGCTCTCTTTCTCTGTATTGCTGGGATAAAACCTAGGACTTTATCTTATACAAGGTTCCATTTCCAAAAGTCTTAATTAAAAACAAAACAACAACAAACAGCCCCCGTCCCCGCCCTGATTTTAGGAAAGAAACGTCTCGAGCCTACAGGTGAGTGGTAAAGTGGGATTAGGTAGGCACTGGGTTCAGTCTTCAACACAAGAAGGAGTGAGAGTCAGGAGTGGGGAAGAGGAGCTTGTTTTCTTAATCCGGAGCAGGTCTTGTGTAAATCTCCTGTTGCTGAAGTGGAGAAGTAGAGTCAGGTGACATGCTTCTGAACTCCAGACTAACCTAATTAAGAGACCAGGGAAGAGGGGGGAATTGAAAGTTCAAAACCAGCCTGAGAAATTTATCAGAACTCTGGCTTTCAAATAAAGACAAGGAGCCAGGAAGATGTCTCAGCGAGTAAAGGAACTTACCACCAAGCCTGACAGCCCCGTTCTGTCTCAGAGGCCCACTCCCCACTTGGGAAAAGGAGAACTGATTCCCAGAAGTTCACCTCGGACCTCCACAGGCTCGCCATGGAGTGAGCTCCCTCAGAACAGACAGACAAACGCAACACAAACCAAACGCATTAGGTCAAGGAAAATGGGCTCCAGATATTGCCTAGCACGAGACCCTGAGTTCAATCAGAGAGGGGGCACAGGATCTTCCCACTGTCTGCAAGACATATAAAAAAAAAATGAAGTGTGGATGTGGATTCGTTTAACTATATAATAGAAGGTAGTGGTGCTTTGTTGTTTTGGTTTTGGTTTTTGTTCTTGCTGTTGTTTTAATTTGGTTGTTTTTCTTATGTTTTGGGTTTTGGTGGGTTTTTTTTTTTTTTTTTTTTTTTGGTGCTGGGATTGAACCCAGGGTCCTTTTCCTCTACTACTGAGCTATATCCCAGCCCTTAGGATTTGTTTTGGTATTTTTTTGAGACTCTGTTCCTCCTGCCTCTGCCTCCTGATCCTGGAATTACTGGCATGAAACACCACACCCGGCTTCCAGAGTACAGTGTAAACAGGAGCTTTCTGAGAGTGAGTTCCCATCCCTCTTTAAGTAGTGTTAAAGGGAAAAATAATAGTTTTTACCATTTTGTGGATTTGTGCGTGTTCAAGTGTCTACAAGTAGATGTGTGATCATGGGTATATATGTGTACGTGTGTGTGTGTGTGTGTGTGTGTGTATCTGGTACTCCTACTCAGGAAGTTCTTTTCTACCCCGATCCTATTAGGTACTCTTTGAAAACAGTACTTTTCTGAACTCAGTTCTGTTTCAGGTTACATGTGTGGATCTTTGATCTATTTGGAATTAGTTTTTATCCAAGGTGATACAGTCAGGGGTCTAATTGCCTGCTACTCTTTGGAGACTTTCTGCTTTGTTTGTTTGTTGTTTTGTTTTGTTTTTGAGGTAAGTTCTTTCATTGGTCTGACGTTCTCTGAGTTAACTCAGAAAGACCCAAAGATCTGCTTGTTTCTGTGTCTCCAGAGTTGGAATTACAGGCCGGTGCCATCTCGCACAGATTTTTCAAATATGGGTTCTGGGGATCTCATTCAGGTTTCCGCAATGAGCGCATTCACACTGCAAGCACTTTACCATCTGAGCTACTACTACCCCAGCCCCTACAGAACAGTCTTTGTAAGGGATACATCTATGGCAGAAGGCATACGAATGCTGGTTCTCAATACGTTCTGCTGGGAGGCGAAAGAAATATAGGCATGGTAGAAGTCACTCCTTCTAAAGCCAACATATACGTAGATCTAAGAATGAGCCTATTTACTTGTTTGAAAAACATAAAATGAGATTTATTTGCTGTTTAATAAAGGCAAGGAAGAGAGGACATTAATTGTAGTAGCAAGCCTTTTCCATTGTTCTTTAAATACACCCCAGAGTTTAAAATGCAATCTTCATTTGTCATGTGCCAACCTGCAGTGTGCATTTTAATGTGGGCAGGCACAGAACATCGCTTTGATGTGGTAAGACAGGTTCTACCCAATTCCCTTCTGACACCTCAGGGCTCATGGATAAACTCTGGAGATTAGAAGAAGGAGAAAACTCAGAAGCCATTTTTAGAAGCCTTCCCTAAGTTTCTATTCAAGCAGTGACCAGTTTAATTATTAGCCTTGGGCCTGCACTCCCCGTGGCAGTTCGTAAATGATAATGAGAGCCTTCTCAGGGAACTGTCATCAAGGTACAAAACCCGTCCTGGAAAAACTAAAAACTGCTTGCTGTGTGCTTCATGCAGGCAGTGCACATGGGAGACAGATCTCAGAGTGCCACCTTCACCTTGTAGTCACCAGCTCAGGCATCTGCACATGGTGAATGGCATCCCAGGGTGAGCACTCCCAGTGTGAGCACTCCTCCCAGTGTGAGCACTCCTCCCAGTGTGAACACTCCTCCCAGTGTACCCACTGGAATTAAATCTACAACTGGCAGTAACAGACACTGAGCCCAGCTGGATCTCAGCAAGAGAAGGAAAGGACCCAGCATTTCCTGACCACACACTGTTGTGAGGACGTCAGCACCTCTCCAGCTTCAGGGTGATTTGTCTAGGAGATGGTCTGAAGAAACAAAGTTCAATTCATAGTCAGGGAAGCGACCTCAGATTCTGCATTTTTAACATGTTTTCAGAGTGCGCCGTCTGTTGACCTCCCTGTCACATGTTGTGAAGCAAGAGCCAAGAGGTTTCATGCATAATCATCACAATGAATTCAAAAGTTATTACTATCATCTTTCGAAACAGAAAACGGTGAGCTTGAATAATTGTTCTGTGGAGAAATATGAAACTTTCCTAACAGCAAAGTTCACATTCTTTCCAATGCTCCAATAACACCTCCAGAAGTAGCAGAGGCTTTATTTTTATTTGATTTTCGAACTTTGAGAACAAGGCTGGGGAGATGGCTCAGCAGGTAAAGTGCTTGCCCTGCAAGCGCAAGTCCTGAGTTCAAGCCCCCAGAACCCACCAAAAGCAGGGCACAGCAGCATCTCTCTAATCCCAGAGCTCAGAAGGTGAAACAGGAGTGGGAGCCTGGAGAATACCAAGAAAGAAGCTCACGGCCCAGCAGGCCTACCATATGTAGTGGTGAACAAGAAATCCGGTCTCAGATACTGACACGGGAAGTTGTTCTCTGACCTCAGACACATAGAGTAGTCTACTTGTGCCTGCAAGCACACACACAAACAGGCATAAACTTAGTCACAAGCATACATAAAAAAATAATTGGGACCACAGTGAAACTTAGAGGTAGAATAGATACAGCACACTGGTATTGAGTCCCAGGACTGCAAAAATTATTACTAAATAAATAATAAGTAAAGAAATTATGAAAGCTCAGGTTTTTTTTTTCCTTCTGGTAATTGGTTGAGCATTTTAAAAAAAAGTAACCAGCTAATCCGTACTGTAGTTTTGCAGACTCAAGTAGGTAATACCCGTTTTGTGGTTTTATCAAAGAGCTTTGTCCTCTCAGGCAAAGAGCACCTTAGAACCCCTTTAATGCACTTCGGAATCACTGAGTGGAGTTGCTGGGGGCACATGGAACGAAACTTGATGGTTTCATGGTGCCAGGGATAGGTTTAAACCTGTATCTTATAACAGGGTGCTGATGTGTGGTGTCTAATTATGGCACTTTTAATTGTAATGTGAAAGCAACAATAGCCACCTCCCCCACCCTGCCCTTTTGCCAGGTAAATGATCTTTATCTACCAGTCCGATTATATGGCACCTATACAGAAAAAAATTGAAAGCTCAATGGCAAAATAGTTCCCATATCTGAAGTCCATAAACTTTTTAGTAGGAATGCTTCATGAGATTGCAGTAAAGTTAATTATCTTTTCTCCAGCCAGAGACTATGCCCAAAACTTCCTCACTGTAGTTCTGATTATTAAATAAAGGCCCATGGGAGCAAATATTTTCCAGAAAACACTGAGTGACTTCTTTTTGATCACCACTTTTTCCTGACTTTGTAGAAGCACACTTTGTGTTCTGTAATAGTTACCTTGTTAAAGATGTCTCTGGGACGTGGGTATATTTAATATGCTGGTAACATTTGTGATTAGCTGAATATATTGTTATTTATTAATAGAACCGAACAATTTACTTAACACATAAAAGACCTAATATTTTCTCCTGTGTATATTTTGAATAAAATATATTCGTATAGGAATTTTCCAGCAAAATATCATATTTCATATTAAAATTAAGTTGTTAAGCATTTTTTACAAAGACTTTATATGCTGAGATATCACTATGATGCAATTCACAAAGGGTGGAACTTGTCATAGCCAGGTCAACCTCTACAAAGATCCTATCTACATAGACACATAGAGGCCAATCTGGGTAGGAGAGACAATGCAGTGGTTAGGAGTATACATTGCTCTGACAAAGGCCCTGAGTTCCTTTGGTGACTTACATCTGCTAGTCACTTACATCTGCCTGTCTCTCAGTCTCAAGGCTATCTGAAGCCTTGCATTTGTATGCATATACCTGCACACACATGTACACTCACAATTTAAAAAATAAAATAAATCTTGAGTGCAGATGTACATGCACTAGAATGTGGAGGCAGAGGTCAGAGGACAACCTCAGACACTGTTATTTTCTTTCTGCAGAAGGTTTAAGTGTTATATTAAAGGGAAATTAATGGGAAACCATGTAGTTGATTAAATAATGTAGCATCCCTGAACCACAAAAAGGACTTCCTTTCAATGACTGTGATAAAGTCATTCAGGAAAATGAATATGCTATTGGCCATTTCACAAAACCCTGTATGTTTGTTTCTCTCTTAGATAACAGTCTCACATGACATCAGAATTTAAAGAATTAACATCCAACTATATTCACTTGAGCAAATGCTCTGGCATTAATATTAAGGAGAAATGTGAATGTTTCAATGGCTCTTTAAGTGAGAGTATCTCTATGCAATGAGTATAATTATAGTATTTTGACATTTGTATCTTTTTGAGACAAGATATCATGTCCCTCCAGGATAGCCTTGAACTCCTCAGATAACCAAGGATGACCCCGACATCCTGATGAATCTGCCTCTTCCAAGTGCTGGAATCGCAGGTATGCACCACATTTACACTTGCAGTTTGTATATTTGCACAACTATTCCTGCAGCCTTAGTCAACCATTGTACTTTTTCTGCTGTTCAGCTGAAGAAGCCATGTTTGTTTTCAGAGTTGGGGTCAGGAAGGACTTGCTATCTTGGAGCTATTGGGAAACACTGAGCCTAGCTTGCAAGTGACAGCTTCCTGAGGAATTTTCCAGGACACATGTGACTCTGTCCTTTTATTTTGAAACTATTTTAGACTCATAGAAGGTGCAAAATTGACCAAATATTTCATAAAGTTGTTTGCTACTGTTTGCTGGGTTTCCCCCAGTGTTCCCAAGTTAGCCATAATGTCATGACTGAAACCCAGGAAAGAACTATGAGGTAGAACTGTGACCGTGACAACAGATCTTGTTCTCATCTCATAGGCTTCTTTCTAACATCGTTTTTCTTCTGTCATAAGATCTGATACAGGGTCATGTCTTTCATTAACTCATTACATTTTAAAAAATCTTCTCCAATCTGTGATAATTCTTTCTTCTTTTGCCTGATGTGACTTAGATCCATGAGTCCGTGAAGGTAAAGGATTTAAACCAACTCAGTATCTGCCTTTTGTCTTCCACATTAATTTCTCAAATATTTCTATGTAAATAAAAATCCAGGGTATTTTCTATGACAGCATATCTATTAATTTGACATTACACAAGCGAACGTAGCAGGAAGCATTACTAGGTGAACTTCAACTGCCTGAGAGATCACCAGAAGGGCAAACTGCCCATGTTGTTCAATAGGTAGTACCTTCTAGAAGGAACCATTTCACATAATTGCAGAATTTCTCGATAGTACTCGATATCTAACACCTCAGGGGGGATAGGAGTGGTAGCCTTACTAAATTCAAGTCCAGTTACCATTCATTTCCCAAGGATCTTTCTACTTTTTTGCAAAAGAAAAACAAGATAAAGCTTGTAAACAAGTGAGAGTGTTTTCATGTTGAAACTTTTACAATGATTTCAATACCAACAATTGTTTAGTCTTGATATACTTAAAATTCCTTCAGCTATAAAATATTAAATGCTAACAAACCGGAATGTAACTTCTTTTATGGATTTTAAGTCATGATGACAGAAATAAGAAAGGACAGTTGGAGGCCAGGGTAATGGCCTGTAGGGTCTGGTAAAGGGCTCTGTTGGTAAAGTGCTCACTATTTAACCACTAGGATCTGAATTCAGATTCCCAGCAACCACACAAAAGTCATGGGTGAAAAAATGCATGACCATAATAGCAGCCTTGGGGATACAGACACCTGAGAATCCCTGGCCGATCAGGACAGCAGAATCCACAAGCTTTAGGCTCAGTGAGAGGACTTCAGAAAATAAGGCACAGAACAAGAGAGGAAGACAGCCAGTGTCAACCTTGGACCTCAGCAGGCAAATGCATGGGTGAGCACACCTGCATACTCACACACAAACATGTATACACACATAGACACACACACACACACACACACACACACACGGGGATGGGGGGGCAGTTGAAACCTAGGAAGCTTAAATAGTTTTAAATGATGGTTATCATAGTTCTCCATATATGTTGAATAATGTAAAAAGGCAGAACATTTTCATGCACTTTTGAGTATTACTAGCAGCATGTGTGTGCTCCTCTGATGAACATTCTTTTTTTAATTTGTAAAGGTAGAAGTTTATGGTTTCTTTAGGTTCTGATTTGTGATTATCATCTTTTAAAACAAACTCCTCTCCCTTTTTGGTGGTGGTTGTTGTGCTCTTTTGTGGTAAAAGGCTTGCTTTGTAGCTCTGTCTGGCCTGGAGCCCACTATGTAGCCTAGGCTGGCCTCAAACCTCTGATCCCTCTGCCTTGGCCTCCTAACTGTTGCAGTTACAAGTATGTACAACTATGCCTAGCAAAAGTAAACTTTTATTTTAGATTATGCTTACAGAAGAGCTATAAGATAATAAAATTATCATAAAACCTAGTCATCCTCTTTTTATTTTGTTAACATCCTGTATTACTGTGAAAAACAGCTCAAAACTAATAACCCAATATAAACACATTTTCTATAAACCTAGATTTCATTAATGAAAGGTTTCCATCAATGTCCCATGTCTGCTTCAGAATCTAACCCAGCATGCATTTAGTTTCAATACTCACGTTGAAATGAATATTGGGCTAACTATTCTCAGTTTGGTTTTATGTGATCTTTTCTTGTGATTTGTTTAGAATTCCGGACAAGCAATGCCGTATGCACACTCCAGAGTGCTTCCTTTCAGGGTGTGTGATGTTTGAACGATTGTTTGGTGAAGATGCCTGTGGATTCCCACTGTACGTTCATTCCCATTGTACATTCACTGTCCTTTTATTTCCAGCCTTTGTTCTTTGGTGTCCAATGACTATGCTAAGTTGGCAAAAAGGGGCAAATGGAAGTCAGTTCCTGAAGTAAGACTTAGAGCTGCATGCATTGCTTAGGACTCTTATGGAAGGAAGATTTGTCTAAGAAAGATGTTTAAAAGCTAATTCCAGAATATCAGACTACATAGAGAGCCTGTCTCAAACAAAACAAAACAACAACAACAAGTATCTACTATTATCCAGGCATCCATTTCTTTTATTGATGTGGAAACAAAATGACCTATTGCATATGTTTTTTGTGGGTTCTAATAATGTACAAAACATTTGAGATATCCAAATAAAATGATTTATTTTCTAATAAGAGAAAGGGTTTAAAAAGAAGTCAACAAAAAACACTCGTGGTAATTACATATTAGTGTGAGTATGACAGTAAGTGAATCTGTAATACGAGAGCGTGACTAGGATAACTCTGAGGGAGATCTGAGAGATTACACTACCACAAGGTCAGCCTGAGATGCCAATTTCTTACAGAGTATTTAGAAAAGAAAACAACCTGATTTGTGAAACTATAGAGTGATCTAGAAGAGGCAGGAAATAGTCCTAGCGTGGTTATTTCAGAGGTCAACTTTACAGGGCCATGCAGATATTTGGTTAAACATTGTTCTGGGCCTATTTTTAGGGTGTGTTTCTAAGTAAGATTAACGTATGAATCAGTAAAGCAAACAAACACGGACTACCTTCCCCAATATGATGGGTGTTTTTGGTTATTTTCTCATTGCTGAGACTGAACATCTGACAAGAAGCAACTTTAAAAGTTGCTCAGGAGGAGATCCAATGAGAAGTGTGTTCAGCAGCTGACTGTATTCTGGCGGACAATTCTGGAAGCTGAATGACTCCAGTTAGAACCAGGGCCTGACTACAATCCTCAGTATCCACCCCTCCAGTAAACCCACTTCTGCTAGTGTGGCCCCACTGTCTAATGGTTCCACAACTTTTGAGACAGTGTCACCATCTGAGAAACAAGTGAGCCTGTGGGGGCAGTTCACACTCCGATGGTAGCAAGGGACATCTTAGAATCTCCTGAAGATCTATGTGCAACCAAAAGGCCAAGGATGGGATGTTTTCTACCTTGCTGTCCCTCTGAACTGAGACATTGTTCCTTTACCTTTAAGGATGAAGATGCAAGTAACATTACCAGCTCTCCTGGTTCTCAGGCTTTCTGGTTCAGACTAGTATAATAATGCAGTCTCTGTTATTTCTGCAGCTTGCTGACTGAGTACTAATGCATGTGCCCATAATACAACAGGAGTTTTCTGTGGTTACTCTTCCTCACCCATGTTCATCTATTATTGGAGACTTGGTCCTTGGGGTGGCAATATTGGGTCCTGCTGTGGACTTTGAAGAGGTGGGACCTAGAAGGATATTCATTGGTCTACAGGGCATGGACTTAGGAGCCTCTTTAGTCTTTGTGAATAAATCATTTAAATCATAAATGATAAGCCTGGCCTCTCCAGTGCTTCTGACTTCCCACCATCTCCCCCCCCCCGCCCCCAATATAAGGTGGCAGAGCCCAGGGACTGTTCATCAGAGCCGATACCATGCTGGTTAGACTTTCACCTTCAAAAGTTGTGATCTACACAGAGAGGGAGAGGAAGAGGGGGAGGGGGAGGAGGGAAGGGGAGGAGGTAGGAGGAGTTGAACAGAAAGAGGGAGATGGGGGGAGGGGGAGGAGGGAGGAGGAAGAGGGAAAGGGGAGGGGGAGGAAGAGGGAAAGGGAAGGGGGAGGAAGAGGGAGAGGGGGAGGGGGAGGAGGGAAGGGGAGGAGGTAGGAGGAGTTGAACAGAAAGAGGGAGATGGGGGAGGGGGAGGAGGGAGGAGGAAGAGGGAAAGGGGAGGGGGAGGAAGAGGGAGAGGTGGAGAGAGAGAGAGAAAGGGAGAGAGGGAGAGGAAGAGGGAGGAGAGCAAGCAGGGGGAGGGGGAGGGGGAAGGGGAAGCAGGACCAGGAGAGAGAGGGAGAGGGGGATGGGGATGGGGAGGGGAGGGGCGGGGGGGGAGGGAGAAGGAGGGGGAGGGAAGAGAGAGAGAGAGAGAGAAAGAGGGAGGGAGAGAGAGAGAGAGAGAGAGAGAGAGAGAGAGAGAGAAAGAGGGAGGAGAGGGAGCAGAGGAAGGTGACAGGAGAGGGGAAGCAGGACCAGGAGAGAGGGAGAGGAGGCAGGGGAGGGGGGAGAGGGAGGGGGAGAGAGAGGATGGTTGTAGTGTGGTAGTGAGAATTTTGATTTCTTTACAAACCCAGTTATGTTATATGAATATGTTTTTGGTTTAAGCCCAGGTGTGGGACAAGAGGCTACTTCACAGTGGGTAACTATGATTATGCTAGTGTCTCCTGCACTAGCAGGGGCATGGTTTTGCCAGCTGCAGGTAATTCACCTTTGGAATTCTGGGGACTCCTCAGAAGGTAAGAATGACAAAGCAAGGGCAGGGCACTCTGATGTGGATGCTGCTGCCACTGTTGCTCCTGGTTGCTGCTGATTGATGAGAAGAAAGTTGGAGATATCCTCATGATGAAGATTGGACTTGCCTCAAGGAACCCAATGCCCCTAATTAACAGGAAGTATTCTATGGTGTTGGCTGAAAGAGATCTATGCCCCGCTTTCCTTTCTAACCTTCTTTCTCTCCTACCTAGTGTTGGGGAGGAGGTTGGAAGGGATTAGGGTGGAATAAGGGTTTGGTAGAGATACAAGAACCCAATAAAATAGTAAAAAAAAAAATACATTAACAGATGGTTGTGAAGATCAATATTATTAGAAGCAGAGTAGAGGGAGGCTCTAACAGGAGGCTTGACGATTTGACTTTTATTGCAGAGATTGCACAAGCCTTTGAAGGCCTCTTAGCAGGAAAACTGTTGAGCTTCTGCCCTGGCTTCTCTAGACAATGCACTATGATATGGAAGTGCACACTGAATGAACCCTTTCCTTCCCAAGTTTCTTGGGTCAGGAAAAAAAAAAAAGAGAAGCAAATTAGAGCAACCAGTCTCTACTGAGTCACCCAGCAGCCACCATAAAGCACCGACACACAGACATGTTCTTACATTTTTCATGTAAGAATTTTTTAAAAAAATTGTTTGATTTATTTACATTCCAAATGTTGTTCCCCTTCCGGGTACCCCGTCAAAGAGGCCTGATTGGGCAGCATGGCAAGCTGGAGAGAATTAGTCACTCTAAGATATCCATGCCCAACACTTCATGAAAATCAATGTTTATTGCTTTTACCAACCATAAACTCACAAAACTACATTGATTATTGGTGCTTAGAAATGTTCCAAACCCTTTTTTTAAAAAAAAAACAAAACAAAAAAAACCAGACAAGGTTTTATTACGTCATCTAAATTGATCTCATACTGTTGTACCAGAGGGATCCTCCTGTCTCAAGAAAAGCTGTTGCTAGCAGGAGCAAGCCGTTGTGGCTGGCTGCCCTCCTTTTCAATCTACTAGCAATGCTCTCCAGTCTCATCCACTCCTATAAATACTGTTTTAATTATTATTTCATTGTATCTCTCATTTGATACTTAAATACACAATCAAATCTCAAGATATTGCCTAACATTATCCTAGATTACTATCTATTAATTAAAACTGTGTGACTTATAGAATAAATAGTTCCAAACAAAGGAACATGTCATTTTATTTAGTTAACTTCTCTATCTCTGGAAAACAAAAACAAAAACAACCCCCCTCCAAAAAAAAAAAGGAAAAACAAAATCAAAACCAAAAAAACCAGCAAAAACATGGCCAAGAGCAACTTGAGGAGGAATGTGTTTCTTTCAGTAACAGTCCATCACTGAGGGAAGTCAGGGCAGGAATTCACAGCAGGAAGCTGGAGCAAGGAACTGATACAGAGGCCTTGGGGGAATGCTGCTGGCTTGCTCAGCTTGTTTTATTAGAATACCTAGATCACCAGTCTAGGGATAGTACTGCTGGGATGGGCCTTCCCGTATAAATCATTAATCGAGGGAATGCTAGCGTGTGTCAAGTTGACATAGAACTAGCCAGCACAGCCTGCTAATACATTTGAGAAGCACTCTTCCGTCTCCAAAGGGTTTGCTGTTTGAAGCACAATGGAAAATGGCCAGGGGCCATTGATTTCTTCTCTGAAGACAAATTATTTCATTTTTCTTGAGGAGAACTCTGAAAAGTAGATCTGCCATTGCTAGATTCATATCTTCAAGCAAGGACCTTTTTCTTCCCCCACACCATCACCTCCCTCATTCACCAAGAGAGGATTTCATGGAGTGCAGCCTGACATACACATACATGCTGATCCTCCTGATCCTCTTTCTTCGTCTCCCAAATGCTGGGATGGCAAGCTTGAGTCATCCGCCACACACCTCTTCACCCCTTTCATCTTTGGTAAAATGAGAACGATAACATCTACACTCCGGAGCTGTTAATATTATGCTGTGAAATAACCTGGTTCGAGCTATCGACTGTTTCTGATGTTCAGGACTTTCGTGGGTGTCATTTTGTGGGTGTCACTTCTATTCTTCTCCCTTGCCCTAGCACTGGTTAATAAATATGTGGGGTTCAGTTACAGAATGAAAATGCACTCCTGTAAAAAAAAAAAAATTAACAGCGCTAGTCAACAGCAGAACATTAAAGCAAGTATAGGTCCCGTATGACCCATGGGGTCAGTTCTGCTTGCTTGCCAGCATTTCCAGGGGTCCACTTGTCCATCTTTCTCCACTCTTCAAGTACGACAATTGACAGGGAAATAAAAGCAACAGAGTAATGGGGACTGGACTGTGTGTGTGCTGCTTTTCAATGCTGGCTTGTTTAACTCAAGCTACATGTTGAATATTAGTGAGCCTTGGACTCCCCGGACAGGACTGGATTCCTATGCCAGGCTGTTTCAGTGGTTTGCATCATTCTCAGTTGAGAAGAATTGGAAGGGGAAAAACAAACAAACAAACAAAACAAAAAAACCCAAACCAACCCTAGTTGTTTACAAGTAATTGCAGCCTTGATCTATAGAATTCAATGAAGAAGCAGCAAGTTTTTAAGAGAACATATTTTGAAATTAAAATATAAATACAGCATTCCCCCTTTCTCCTTCTTCCCTCCAACTCTTTTCATGCACCCCTATCTTGCATTTTTAAATTCATGACCTGTTTCTTATTCTGTTGGCGTTATACACACACATATACATGTTTATATATTCCTAAATATATAAATACAACCTGCTCAGTCTGTATAATGTTACAGAGATGTGGATGATTTCAGGGCTGACCACTTGGTTTTGGACAAGCGAAGCAGGGTGAGGGTTCTTTCCTGGGGAAGGCTACTCCCAGCATTCCTTACTGGCCTGTAGTTCTTTGTCTAGAGCTGAGGGCCCATGAGATTTTCCCCTTCCGTGTTGGCGTGTCTATTGGTGTCATCGTTGCTCATGTCCTGCTAAGGCGGACACACGACCCCACTTCATGTGTGTTACTTCTCTGACATTTCTAGATGAAATCTCACAGCAAACTTCCTGTTCCTTCTGTTCTTACAATCTTACTACTTTTGTTTCTGCTTGGTCTGTGTTGTAGATAGAGCAGTTGGTGGGACCATATGCTCATGTGTTCTTAGCATCTGGACTGGCTGTGGTTTTCTGTAAAGGTTTACATCTGTTTGAAGACTTTTTTTTTTCTTTTTTGAGGGGTGAGACCTATGCTTATCTGTAGGTATAAGGAAGTATTTAGAATGTAGTTAGGAATTATGTTGATTTAGTAAACTGTTCAATGTAGGCTCTTCTCCAATATCCATGACTTTACTGGCCCAGAGTAGTTGGCTAGGTTTCCACTACCAGGCATAATTTTCCTTTAGGTGAATAGTTGTAAATCTAATTAGAGAGCTGTTGGTTACAGCTAAGGTATGTGTGCCACTACTGCACCCTTAGGGTACCATGAATGCTGGTCATTGTTTGGTTTCAAAGGCAGAATAGCTGGGTAGGACTATTAGATGCTTCCTTCCCTTAGAAACTTACATGAACAGTATGGTTCTTAAGAATTGATTTTGATCCTATGTAGACTTCTTTGGGAATTGCTCTAGATGTCTAAGAATTAAATATGCAATGGTGATTTGTAAAGAAATATATTGGACACACACACACACACTGTGTCACTTGCTATTACTCTGCATGGCTGCACTGGCACTTTTAAAAAGATTTCTCTTTTTCAAGACCCTCACTTCATACTTGATAAGAAGCAGAATCACAGCTGAGCAGGGTTGGACATACCTGTATGCTCAGAAGTTCTTTGGTCAAGGGAGGAAGATTGAGAGTTAGTTCGAGGCTAGTCTGAGCTAGGTAGTAGAGAAGAGGAAGTAGAAAAAATGGGGAGGGGGAGAGAAGGAGGGAGTAGAATCACATAAAAAAATTAATGTATTATGCACATGTATGTTAATTGTTCATATAAATTAAGAACTTGTCTGTGAATGAAATAAAATAGTTTATTCTGAGCCAAATGAGAGTGGTCACTCTCATTACATATTATGTGGAAATTTCCATCTGCCTTGAGGCATCTTGACAGCTCTAGGGTCATCAACCCTGTTGGGGTGGGGTTTAGATGATGCCTTTGGGCTTTCCATGCTCCTGAAGGTAACCCCTTCATCTGCACTTCTGTAAGCAACCTCAGTAAACTCAATGGTTGACCAAGGTGAACTTCGGATGTGTCTCTGCTTTGTTCTGTCAGTTTCCTTTTCAGGGTGAGCAGACTTGTGTCCCCATCTCCCCAGGAAGTGTCATATGACACTACGGTAGAGGAACATGGATTTTAAGCTACTCCAGATGACATACTGCAAAATGAAAGTGATGGTGTGAACTTTTTTAGTCAAAGGAATGGAACAGTAATAATCAGTACATCTAATAAATAAATCAAATCCAGCAAATCTTTCCGGGAGCTTTCAGATGTCACAGCTCTTGGTAGAGGTTCTCGATTTGCTAAATTTAACAATACATTCCAGACAAGACACAAAGGCTGAAAGTGAATGGGCCTAAAGCAGCCTAAGGCTATCTTGTTTTATCACATTTGTGCTGTTTAGTTTTTCCATTAACTTGAAACAAGCTAGAGTCTTTTGGGAAGAAGGTATCTCAAGAGAAAATTCCTCCATCAGATTGGCTGGTAGGCATGTGTGTGTGGCGTTTCCCTGGTTAATGACTGATGTGGGAGGGCCCAACCTACTGTAGGCAGAGCTTGCCCCAGAGGGTTGGCTCTGGGTGGTAGAAGAAAGCAGGCTGAGGATAAGCCAAATAATCACCGTTCTCCCCGTGTTGCTTTTAGTCATGGTGGTTATCAAAGCAATAGGAAGCAAAGTGTGACATTTTCTCTCTACAATCAGTATGTTCTACTCCACCAAGGTAGGGAGAGAAATGTATCAGATGAAGGGCACAGAAGCAAATATCAACACAACGGCAAGCATGCACCCCACGAGAAGGCATGGATACAGTGAGCTCCTAATGTGCT
Organism: Tokudaia tokunoshimensis; assembly: GCA_036184795.1. NCBI lineage: Eukaryota > Metazoa > Chordata > Mammalia > Rodentia > Muridae > Tokudaia > Tokudaia tokunoshimensis. The sequence continues at coordinate 78,690,447 of BTHU01000017.1, forward strand.
AGGTGCTTTATATATATCAAAATATTAAACTATGTTGGGGTCTCTCCATTTATGTAATCAAGGGTATGTTGTTTTGTTTTTACAGCACAGGTTCTGATCAGTTACATAACATACTCAAAGTCATAATGTCAGCAAAATCAGACTCTGGAATGGTGATTTTACGACCCAAAGCTAGTGTGTCAAAGCCCTATTAATTTTTTTTTTTTTTTTACATAAACCAGTCAGGGATTCAATGCATCATAATCTGAATAAAACAAATCTCAACAAACCTCCACATCCTTGCTAATCATGTCTTTTACATGGTCACTCAGGTTTAGGGGTTAACAGTTTTGTTAATAATCATTGGAAAGAGAATATATTTAAAAAGTGATTTTTTAAATATGAGCCAAACACTAAAGCCCTCGGGGAAAACTGAATCAATAAAAGGAAGGAATGGGGTTGAAGAGATGTCTCAGGGGTGAGAATGCTTGCTGCTCTTCCGTGGAACCCAAGAGCAGTTCCCAGAAACTACCAGGGGCTCACAAACCCCACCTAATTCCAGTTAAATCTAGTTCCTGGGGATCCAACGCTCTTTTCTAGCTTTTGTGGGCTCTTGCACTCACACAGCATACGCTCTCACGTTTAAAAAAAAAAAAAGATTAAAGAAGAGAGAAGAGGTAGCCGGTCTCTTCCTACACCGCTTATGGACCACAACCAAATTCTTCCCATTCTCCCCGCCGTTTCGCTTCAGCGCGCAGGCGCGAGGCGGAGGCTGGGCCGTGGTTTCCTAGGAGACCGTGCAGCAGCTGCACTACGGTTGGCCCGAAGGGAAGATGGGGGTGGAGCCGGAGGAGGAAGGCGGCCCCGCGGAGGAAGAAGAAGTTCTTCGTGCCATGGAGCCCCCGGACGCGGGGGTGGCGGGCAGCTCGTGGGGAGCGCGCTGTCCTGGTGATGGCGGGAAGGGAGGGAATGACGTGAAGGGCGGGAGCCTGGGGCGGTCGTTGGGTCGCGACCTTCTGGTCCCGCTCGGGCCTGGAGAGTGCGGGCCCTCCACGTTGGCTCCTGAAGACTGGGGTGACTGCTGCGTTCCTGCGCACACCGGTGGGGTGCACCCGTCTACAGGGCGGGCAGGCCTTTTCTGACCTCCCGTGGGAACCCCTGATGCTTCTGGCGGCTCCAAGTCAGAGAATAGGATGATTTTGTCGCACATTTAGGCTTAGAGACCTGGCCTCGGCCTAGTAAGGAAAAGATGGCCCGAACCTAAGCAAGCAGGCTGCAGTCCCTAGGTGACCCACTGTCACCCCAGCCTATGATCCGGCCTTGTGGCGCCAGAATCGGCTCTGGATTCCCGTTTCCTGACACTACCCACCTCCGGTTAGCAGAAAAGTTGTGGCAGACATGTTTCGTTTATATCAACATTTTACATCTCCTTGGTACATATAAAAAAATTAAAGTCTGTACACAACCAATCCTCTTTAATGGAAGACACCATATGTTCAGGTTTTGTCAATTTCCCCACAAATGTGCTTTTCCTAGCCTAGGGTTGCGTTGAGCCTGCTTTGTAACTAAGGAAGGGAACTGTGCCTGTTGCTTCCTGTCAGACTCATATCATAAACTTCTGTTTACTCACTGACCTGATAGCTTCAGGTGCAGCCCTGACCCCAGTTTTTAAAATTAGATACTCAGTTTTTTAATTGAGTGCTTAAATTATTCGTTTTCTGTTGCACCTCAGACACTGTTATAGGCACTGGGGACTTTAAAACAGGAAATCTTAACTCTTGTGGGAACTAAATTTAGTGTTCTGGAACCCACAGGTTGTGTTGGCTTGGTGTTTTTAAATGTATGAACAGGCCACTTTGACTAGTTCTCAAGTTGGTTGAAAATAATATTGCTACAGTTTCTTTGCCTCTACTGTTTAAAAGCTTCTAAAAAAACCTTACAGTAGTACTGTTTTGTGCCATCCATTATTGATCAAGAATCCCCCCCTTTGAACTACTCAGAAAAAAAGTAGCTGGAGAAATTCTAGTTAATTAAGGCAGGACTGAAGACCTTTGGGTTGATGGTGTTTCATGTCTTTATGATTTGTAGATAGTGTAGAGCGTATAAAAAGTGGGCATTGAATACTTCATAAATCCAAGGGGGGGGCAATGTTGAATTGAAGCCACTATACATTATTTATCAGGTAAAATCTTTGAAGGGTCTGTTAGTTGCTCATTGATGATAAGCAGCCTGAATATGTTTGTTTTCCTTTGTGTATTGTGCAGCAGTTTGCAATCAAGGGGCACCAGCACAAATCCCTTCGTCGAGAGTCATAGTCCATGTGGATCTGGATTGCTTTTATGCCCAAGTAGAAATGATCTCCAATCCAGAATTAAAGGACAAACCTTTAGGTAATCCACATTGATGGTATCTTTGTTGAGTGATGATAAAATTAGCTTCAAACATTTTTATTAACTATATTAAGACAGTTCCTGGAGTCCATTTTTAGGTACTTTGTTGGCAGTCGTATTTGCTTTGCAACCAATAGTAAATGTGCCAAGTCTTTCCCCTTTAATAAAGCTGACATTAGTATAAGTAACACATGAACAGAAACCAAGTAGCTTACTTCTGTAGGCGCATGACTTAAGTAAGGAAAGTGGGTTTTCTTTTGTGCACACAGAAAGGATCTTTCAGTATTAGCATAAAGGGCAGTCTTTAGTTTCCTTGCTTTCTTTTCTTCTAGTACCTGGCCCAGTAGTTACTTTGTACTAAGAGGTATTCTGTGGTTAAGAAGTAGATGTAAGTGGTTATCATGAAGAGAGTGTGAGTGTGCAAACAGGTCAGGCGGGGACATACTGTGGGGATTCCTTTAGCTAAGGAGTTTGCCAGTCTGGCCTTTTGGTATATAGTTCTTGGATACATGGATAGCTACCTTAGATTCAGTGAGTTTTAGATAGTGAATCAAAAAAAAAAATGTACCTGCAACACTAATGTTCTGTCTTATGACCTCAGGTTTAAAAATATGAAAAAAGAATGGGTTTAGGTGTTTCCCATGTTTTCATTCTGTATATTGCAGATGAATATGACTTACAGTGTCATGAAATAATCAACTTGTGTAAAATGAGAAAAGCACATACATTTAGCAATCTTAAGTGTCTGGTTAAAAAAAAAATTAATGTGTTCTATAGGTGGTCATAAAATCAATTTTTAAAAGAAGTGCAAAATAATTCCTCATGGTAGCACTACAAATTATCATGAGCTATAGTTCATTGCTTAGGGTGCTTATTGGCATGAGATTTCTCATGATTTCTGTAGGTTGACTCTTAGAATATTGCTTCTATTCACTGGCAATATGCTCAGAAGATAAATGAGTTTTTATAACATCAATCAGTATTTAACTTTTTTTTTCCATCCTCATTGTTATTTCCATCAGGCTTATTGTTTGGTGAACATACTCAAGAGTATTACATGACAATATAAATTAATTGGGCTTTGATGAGTTTCCTGAAAAGAATCATAAAAGGATTTAATTTATGTTTTATCACTGAAAACTCCAAAGAGTATATTGACTTGAGGATAATTTAAATTTGAGAAACACAGCTTCCCTTTGGTACTGGTATCTGTCCACACGCTTATATGTAATTTCTGCTACAATTATTCAGTGTTTTCTTAATATATAATTTCTTTCTTCTCTAATTATTTTATAATTTGTAAGTGGGAAAATAGCTCGAAAACCAGATGTTTCTTAGAATTTTAATTAGAGTGGTTCTTCTTAACTCAGTTATCTTTTTGTTCTTGTCAAAACCCACTTTAAGCTGGGCAAGGTGGTACAAACTCCTGTAATCCTAGCACTGGCAAAAGGGAGGCAAAGGTGGGAAGGTGAGAGGACAGCTTGTGTGCTCTGTGGTGAGTTCAAGGCCACTGTGAAGTGTGTGTGTGTGTGTGGGGGGGGGTAGCAAAGGCTCAAGAGCTCTGACCTAGCCATGGTGAAGCCCTAGACAAGCATGCACAAGGCTGTGGATGTGAGCTCCATCGCTGCGAACAACCACAGCAGCAAACAGTGGCTTACCACTTATGCTGTTACAGCACGAAGCTAGGAAGCTGTATTTTAAAATGCTCAATTCTGCATAATTTTCTCAGATGATTCTTATATTTTTTTATAGGTGTGCAACAGAAATACTTGGTGGTTACTTGCAACTATGAAGCCAGGAAACTTGGAGTGAAGAAGCTTATGAATGTCAGAGATGCAAAAGAAAAGTGTCCTCAGCTAGTCCTAGTGAACGGAGAAGACTTGAGTCGCTACAGAGAGATGTCCTATAAGGTCACAGGTAAAGCTAGATGCTGTATATTTAGCATGTTTATGTAGGGTGGCTATTTACTATGCAAATATTCATAACAAAGTGCCATATATGTAGTTCTTTTTGCCTAACACTTTTTTAAAAAAAATTTGGGCCTTGCCCACTTCAAAAATTACTAAGGAGTTGGCAGATGGCTCAGTGGATACATACATGCTCTTGATGTTAAACCTGACAATTGGAGTTCATCCCAGGCACCTACTTAGTAGAAAGAAAGAACTGATTTGGACAAGTTGTCCTCTGATTTCCACATACGTTGTGGCATGTGCCCCCTTCCTCCACCTCCCCCAAAAAAAGTAATACATTTTTTTTAACTGTATAAGAAGATGGCCTCATATACTCCCAGATAAATTAAATACAAATTTTTAATTATATAAATAGGCCGCTTTCACTATTACAGCTGTGAGAAGAAAATGAATAGCCATTTATTGCTTGACATTTACGTCAAGATTTTAACTACCTCTTAGGCATGGCTTATTTTATTTTATTTATTTTTAGGTATACTACAGATAAAAAAGTTATGGATGTGGAAAAAGATTGAGTTAGATTTATTACTGTGAATCATTATCCTGAGAATATTATTTTTGGGCCTTTTTTCTTTGAATATTACCTCTACTCAAAAGTCTGTTAACTGAGGACATTATCCAAGATTCCATGCAGAGCTGGGCTGGAGAGATGACTCAGCAGTTAAGAGCACTGGCTGCTGTTCCAGATGATCTGGGTTCAATTTCCAACGCCCACATGGGGGTTCACAAATATCTGTAACTCTAGTCCTAGGGATCCAGTACTCTCTTCTGGCCTCTGTAGGTACCAGGCACACACACAGAGTACTACACAGTACTACACAGTCAACCAAATGCCCATACGTATAAAATAAAAATTTAAGTAAAAAATTAAAAGGTGTGAAGCTGTGGTGTGTGTGGTATCATACATATGATATGTACATATTTTATGTTATATTTGCTACCTTAATCATTAAACAGTGAAATCTGTTCTACTTTGTAACTTAATTATATCTGTGTTCCAATGTTATTTCAATTTAGAATTGTTGGAGGAATTTAGTCCACTTGTTGAGAGACTTGGATTTGATGAAAATTTTGTGGATCTAACAGAAATGGTTGAGAAAAGACTGCAGCAGCTTCCAAGTGACGAGGTTCCGTCAGTGACTGTGTCTGGCCATGTTTACAATAACCAGTGTGAGTGCTTCCTTTGTGTCCCCTTGGTGACTATAAGTGCACATATCCCATAGCCAGTGAGCTCACTGACAGATGTGACTATGTCAGTCAGTATCTAAGATGACCAAAATGAAGTCTTGCCAGTCACGTCAAGTGTTCAGAAAAGATGAGTGGTGTGTAGGGCCGTGTCCCTCGAGGTGTGGCTTTCATCTCTCTGAGGCTGTTTACCTCTTATTCTTTCCACTCCTTACTTTTAAGAGCTCTACCTCTGTAGGTTATCCTTAACTTACAGCTTATTACTTTTTCCTTTGCCATTTTCTGAGTTTTGAGGTAGGCTAAATGTGTTGTCGATCCTTTCTGTTCCTCTGAGGACTGAGTTCCCCTGTTGGATCCTGGCTACATCTTGTTCAGGCCTTTGGTCATAGGCCAAACTGCTGTTTGCCTGGTGACCCTAGGCTTCAGGTTAATCAGTTCAAATGACAACTATTGGCAAAAAAATCAACATGGTTTATCTTCACATATGAAGAAAGTGTGGAAGACATGTTTTTCCTGGGATTTTCACATCTGTAAATAAGTTGTAGTCAATTCCTGGGACTATCTAATTAGGCTTCTAGACATCCATGACTGCTGCAGAATGCATGCAGAGGACAGCTTTTGGTGTAAGAGTGGCCTGACATAGTCGGTCTGATAACTCAGCATGCACCTCCTCATGCTTCTGTTGAGTGTCCTGTCCACTTCTAGGAGACAAGAAGCCTTTCCTGTGTAGTTTGTACCTATGCCCTTTTGTCAGTCCCTAGGGTGAAAGACCAGAAAGATTACAGATACATCTTTATGCAGCTTTTAAAGCAGATGCAGACATTACTGTTTAGAAAAATACATATCGGTGTGGAGAGAGCTAGATTTCATATTTCAAATGAAGAATGCCTAATTACTTATTACTTTTCCTTCCTTTATATAAGTTATTTAATTCAAGCCAGTCTCACTGTGTACCCTGGCTGGCCTGGAACTTAGGTGTTGACCAGGATAGCTTTAAACTCTGAGAACAGCTTGCCTCTGCCTCCCAAGTGCCTGGCTCCACATAGATCTTAAAACAATTTCTTTTCAGCCAGTGTATAAACGGGCAGAATCTGTTACAGACAAGCCAGTTATCATTTTGGCACAATTGTTTGATCTTGCCTCTGTGGACGGTGCGTGTACTCTCAGCTAGGCTGACTGATGAGCCACTGGGGAGTAAGTCCGGTGACAGACATGTCATCTCCAAGTCCTTCCAGCATGAATCCTAGGATGGACCCACACCAAAGAGAACGTGTTGCCTTATAACCTTCCTATAGTATCATAAGCAGATCCTAAGCTGTGGGTCAGTCATTATTTCCAGCAGGGTATTCATGTGGTACGTGACATTCAGACTTCATTCTAAAGCTATGTCTGTTTCCCTAGTGTATGTTTCCTTCTGGTTTTTTATTTTTATTTTTTATTAGTAAAGGTGAATGAAGGTCATATGCATGTCAGCTAGAACTGCCAGGAACTGCATTTTCAGTCTATTAGTGAGTAAGCACTCCCAGCATGCATTCCTTATCATGGGCCCTTGGCATCTGTTCAGTTGTAATGACCCAGGACAAACTAAGGAAGCAGTTAGAAGAGCGGTGGGGGAGTGTCAGGGGAGGAGCAAGTATCAACAAAATCCTGGACTCTTTTAACCCTTTTTGTGAGAGAGAAAATGGATGCTTTTGTAGTACCATTGTCGTTACAGCTGTGAACCTGCAGAATGCCATGCATCTGAGACTTATGGTGGCATCGCAGATTGCAGCAGAGATGCGGGAAGCCATGTATAATCAGCTTGGGCTCACAGGCTGCGCTGGAGTGGCTTCTAATAAACTCTTGGCAAAGTTAGTGTCTGGTGTTTTTAAACCAAATCAACAGACAGTCTTACTACCTGAAAGTTGTCAACATCTTCTTCACAGTTTGAACCACATAAAGGAAGTGCCTGGTAAGACAAATATATTTGAAGAGTGTATATTGGCTCTGTTGTAATTTCTTTAAACTATGCAGTTAATTCCTAAGAGGCATATACTTGGCTTTTGAAAACCAAAAACTTGAATCTGTGTGAAGATATGTGTGCAAGTGCTTTGTCCACACAAGACTTTGAGTGTATGCCCTGGAGCCATATGGTGGAAACATCTTTAATATTGAGAGTAGCTTAGCTTTGAGAAGCATGCCTTCGTAATGCTGTACATGTCTGTTGCTTAGGTATCGGCTATAAAACTGCCAGGCGTCTGGAGATACTGGGCATCAGCAGTGTGCATGATCTCCAGACCTTTCCAATCAAAACTTTAGAAAAGGAATTAGGAATTTCAGTTGCTCAGCGCATTCAGAAGCTCAGCTTTGGAGAGGACAAGTCTCCTGTCACACCGTCAGGGCCACCGCAGGTACGTGAGCATGGTGTTAGTTTACCAGGTAGTAGTTATGATGCTACATAAGCTAAGGATGTCTGGCATTAGTATTCACTACTCTGGTGTGCTTTGCAGCTTGTATGTGATCCTTTCCCAGGAGAAGCTGATTTCTGTGAGATGAGCAAGCACTCTGAAATTGAAACTTGCCTGCTAGTAGTCTTTAATTATCTATTTTTCTGTTACTACTGCCTTAAGATCCTGATATACACACACACACACATATGAAGAAAACCTTTTAACCTTTTAAAACATCCTCATTTTTAGACTAATCCAGTGATTTGGACAGTGGGGAGGGAACTCAGTTAGCGAGAGTTTTTTTTTCTCACATGCTAGGCTTGTCAGAAATTGCTCCACATACTCATTGCATTGAATTTTACCAGAACCTCTGAGATAGGCAGTGTTATTTGTTCAGACCTTCCTTCCTGTTCCCCTTGCTTCCTCTTTCCCTCTTTAAGATGAGGGCACTGCACTTAAAAAGGTTAAATAACTAATCCAAGCATAAACTCAGATTAAGGTTGTAGGGCCATGGGAGTCTTGCTGTAGTCCTAGAGAGGAATTGGAAGTGGTCCTTGTATTTTAAAATTGCATGACTCATGGTGCAAAATAACAGTACACACAATAACCACACATACAATAACTGTATACACAATAACTGCATACACAATAAATTTATACATAATAACTGTACACACAATAACTGCACATACAATAACTGTATATACAATATCTGTACACACAATAACTGCACACACAATAACTGCACATACAATAACTGTATACACAATAACTGCACACACAGTAACTGCACACACACTAACTGCATACACAATAACTGCACACACAATAACTGCACACATAATAACTGCACACACAATAACTGCACAAACCAGGAATTAGTGAAAAAGTGAATCTGGTATTACTGATGCATAAGGATAGGTAGTAAAGAACTTGTTGAGTATTTGTTTGGCATGAACACTGTGTTTGCTTTTATATTAACTTATTTATACTTCTTTGGTAGTCCTTTAGTGAAGAAGATACATTTAAAAAGTGTTCCTCAGAAGTGGAAGCTAAAGCTAAGATTGAAGAATTACTTTCCAGCCTTTTGAACAGGTGGGTTTCACCTTGCCTCATCATCTTTTATATTTAGGCTGGATAACAGAACCAGCTCATGTTCTATGTTAGGTTACTGATTAACTGTGAATGAGGCAATGTTATACAAGAAAGATCATTTGCCATTAGATTTCTCTTGTTCATGCTCTTAAAATAACCTACTTCCATTAGTTGTCATTCAAGTAACATGGTTGTTATATTGATCTTAAGCCACAGTGGTTACCTAAAGGGTTTCTTCAGTATTTCTAATAATAATCCTAGATTTCTAGTCTTTAGGTGAAAAGAAATTTTTAAATCTTCCCTGTAACTGTTGCAAGTCTCTGCCCCACATTAGGACTTGCTTTTCAGTTATAACGGGAACTGCAGAGAGGAGTCAGTCTGCCACAGTTCTCACGGTCCTCGTGTAGGAACGGGTAGGATGATGGTTCAGAGTAGGAAGGTGCTGAGGGGCAGGGCAAGAGGCAGCAGGAGAAGCCTCTGGCTCCCTTTCTCAGATAGTGGCGTCAAAGGAAGGGATGGATAAATAGGTATCTGTACAATGTGCAAGTACATACAAGGGGCTCTGAGCAGACAGTTAACAATGATGTGTCAACTGGGATCTAAATATACAAAAAAATGTGACATAAACTGAGCAAGAAATGCTTTCCTGCTGTTCCTTGTTATCTTTCAAATGTGCATTTCTCATTTCCCATAAGAAGTATTCATCTCCCATCACCTCATGTTGTTAGAAGTGTCCTAAATTGGTTCAGAGCATGTGTGCTTCTGAAATGCTCCAAGGATGCTGGCTGTCCACAGATGAGACAGCTTGATGCTTGTTGCAGAGTCTGCTGTCACCTGCAGCTTGCCTCTTGTCTGGGGCAGAGCTGTGCAGTTCATTGTTGACTGCCTGCTCTAAGGTAGAGCATAACTCAGCTCCAGCAAGATGGCGCACTCTCTTCTGGGGACTCTGCTGCTGAAATTGCATCATCCACTCTGCCTCAGCTCACTCGTACCCTGAAGTCAGTGGCTGTGGAGAATAGCCCTGCACATTGAAACACCGGAGGAAGTATGTGTTGTATACTTATTAAAAGTTAAAAGTATATATTGTATAAGTTCTCTTCCTGAAGACTCCATCCAGAAGAGAGCAGGTACTCTATCCCTCTGAGACACCAGGTGTCTAGAGTCCATGTCTCTGTTGCCAATGCTCCCTAACACCACACTGTTGTGCTGTGACTGAGACTTGTTTCTGTGACTGAGCTTAATAGAATTCAAGTGACTGGTATAAAAATAATTTCATATATCTGTGTGTCTGTATGTCTGAAATATATTTTTCTTCTAGAGAATTTATTGATTAATCCTACAGGTAGGAGAGTAAGGTACGCTGTTTTATAAAAAGCCAGCCTCTAGGCACTAGGCTAAAACTGTGTTTAGCTTTTCCTAGTGTCCTGTTGAGCAGACCTCGAGTCCGACGCCATCAGAGTGTGGCTAGAGTAGTCACCATTTTTTTTGGCTTGTAGGCTTCAGCAGCTGAGGATGATCGAATGCTGTTTTTCTTTGCCACGCTGCATAGTCCTTTCTGATACTAAGAGCCATACTTCAGGGACGAGGCTTCTGGGTCAGTTCCAAGTCTCACTCCCATGACCTGTGTCCGGAGTGCATGCTCTCTTCATGAACAGGCACTTACCTTAAAGTTCCAGGGGTCAATCTAGGGCGGTGCAGTGAGCTGTGTTGTTTTCAGAGGCTGGGGGGCCTTTCCCATGCGCGCTGCTGGGAGTTTTGTTCAGTCGTCCATGGCTAATGGGGAAGGCATTACTACTGCGAGTGCTGGAACTTCTTTAAACCATATGTAAATATATGAAATAAATATTTATATGTACTTTATGTGTATTAATTACATATATATTATAAAATTTATATTATTTATATAAATACATGTACAATTTTAGGAACGTAGAAAATCTCTTTCCATATATAGCTATTCTCCCCCATGTCCTCTTCCATACTTCTCTCAGTCCCTGTCTTCCACTTCTGCCTCCTCCCTCAGTAACCATCTATTGCCTATAGTTCCGCTGGAACTATATGTGGAGCTGTGCATCCTTCTGCCGTCCATGCTGATGTGGACACCTGTGGTCGCATGGCAAGCATAACTGTTGGTAGCTCATGGGCACATCATCCCTGTCAGGTCCAGAAGACAATTTTGTGACAGTCCTCTGGCTCTTACTGTCTTCGTCTCCCTCTTCTTCACTGCTCACTAAGCCTTGGGTGTGGGGTTGTCTGGGGTTGGCCACTCCACGGGCACTTTTATTCTCTGCACTTTGTCCATTTGTGAGTCTCTGTAATTACCTCCATCTGTTACAGAAAGAAGCTTATGTGATGAGGACGAGAGCTGCAGTCACCCATGAGTATTAGGATAAGTACTTAGAAGGCAAGTAGATGGTATACCAGTTGAATAAAACAGTACAGGTAGGAGCTCCTATTGGACCTGTGAGGTAGGCGCTCCTCTAGGGTCTGTGAGGTAGGCGCTCCTCTAGGGTCTGTGAGGTAGGCGCTCCTCTAGGGTCTGTGAGGTAGGCGCTCCTCTAGGGTCTGTGAGGTAGGCGCTCCTCTAGGGTCTGTGAAGTAAGTGCTTCTCTAGGGTCTGTGACCTCTCCAGCAAAGGATTTTGGCTAGTCTTACAGCACCAGGCATGAATGAAGTTCCTTCTGTTCATCAGACTTTTAATCCAATTATATATAATGTTATATAAAATTTATATATATAATATATATAAAATTATTTATATTATATATAATATATATAATATATATATATAATGCTAGTGAAGGAATGGACTTGCTAGTGAGAACATGTAGACAAAGACAGCAAACGTGTTTCTTCTATGTCCTTATATAGGGTGTCATCAGGTATGGCCCAAATCAAAGGTGGATTTTCCCACCTTAGAAGATCTGGGTTAAAAGTGTCTTCTACTTCAAATGATTGGAAAGAAAGAAAAAAACCCTTTGCAATTGTGCCCAGCCACTTGGGTTTTAGTTAATTCCAGATGTAGTCAAGTTAGCAGCCAAGAATTCCCAGCATAATTTGTCAATATGGGAGTTCACAGAACTTCCAGCTGGGTGGGGCTCCTGATAACTTTCTTTCCTGGCGTCCTGCATAGCACATTCATGAACTATGGCATAGTCAGAGGAGGGGGATGTGGGGAGCTTCAAGCTTAGTACCAGCTTGATGTCTGCAGGTCCTGTGACCAGTGTGTGGTGTCTTTAGTATATCACAAGTGAGAGCATGCAACTAAACAATGACAATTGCATGTATTATCTTGTAGTATCTTTTGCCCCCACCCCCACCCCAGACCCCACATCTAACACTGGACATTTTGTTTGATACATGAAGCTTGTGGGGAGTGTTACTCCCACTGTGGAAAGCTTATTAAATAGTAGGATTCTTAGTATATATATATAGTATGGCCTTTTCTCCATCTTTAGTGTTACTTCTCTCTACTTTGCTTCTCTGTACTCTACCCTCTCCCCCTGCCCCTGCCCCCTTTCCCTTCATAGATCTGGGTTCTACTGTCTACAGGGCTTCCCACTACATGGTTCTTTTCTCCTTGTCTGGATTCCACTTTTACTCCAAGTTAGAGACTCTACCCTAAAGGTTCTTAAGTAAGAGAGGACATGCAGATTTTTTCTTTCTAGGTATAATATTGTCTAGTAGCCAAGCCAAAAATCTATGACCAAATTAGAGTTAGAAAAACAATTAGCTTTATATAATCTTCCACTGCTCATGGCCATTACCTGCAGCATTCAGTCCTTCCTCATCCCCTTATAGCTAAGCTTTTCTGTCCGCTTTTCTTCATGTTATACTGAACCCTCATACACACACACACACACACACACACACACACACACATACACACACACACATACACACACACATACACACAAGTATATACATATATATGTGTATATATATTATTGGCTAGATTCTGCATATGAGCGAGAACATGTGGTTTCTTTCTTTCAGAGAGTTTGTGACCTTGCTTAATACTGTATGTCACAAGTCCTTTGATGGGCCTCTGGGTGTATGCCCAGGAGTGCTATAGCTGGGTCATGTGGTAGATTTGTTTTTAGCTCTCTGAGGAGAGAGCTACCCCATGGCTATCCCAGTTTGTATTCTCAGCAAAAGTGAATGAAGAGTCTCCTTTTGACACATTCTTCCCAGCCCTTATTACCATTTATCTTATTGTGGCCGTTGAGTGAGGTTAGGTCAGATGAAATGGCAAAATAGTTTTAATTTACTTTTTCCCCAATTGCTGGGGCTATTAAAAATTATTTTTATTATTTTAATTTTTTTTGGCAGGTGGGGTTGTTTTCTTGATGCCTGGTCTTTTGAGTTTTTTATATATTCTGGCTATTAGCTCTCTATTAGATATATAGCTGTCAGGGCTTTGCTATGTTGATATTGAGATACTTATTTGGATATTTTTAAACATTTATTACTTTATTATTTCATTTTCTATGATACATATAGTTGCTATAGTTACAAGATTCAACACTTCAATAAATAAGTATTCCATCATCTTAAAATCATGTTAATTCATTTTGTTATTGTTTTTTCCATTTAAATTTTAGAGTACGCCATGATGGAAGGAAGCCACATACAATACGATTAGCCATCCGTCGATACACTGACAAGCACTGTAATCGAGAGAGTCGGCAGTGCCCTGTCCCAGCCCCTGTCATCCAGAAGTTAGGGACAGGTATGAGCCAGTTCTCTAAGAAGATAAATGGCATACTGAACTCTTCAAAAAGCAAACTTTGAGTTAGAAACCTGCCACATTAAAGTATTTTTTTATGTATTCTTCAAAACTTAGTTTTATTTTACCAGGAATTAACATTAGGAAAACTTTTTAATAGATAATTAAGTAAATTCTCATTTACTCAGTCAACTTAGTGAAAACTTAATTAAAAATATTTCCCAACTTCAGAGGATACAAAGCTAAAATAATTATGTAAAATACATTTAGTAAATAATATCAAAATACATGGTGATTCCAAGTACGATTTAATTCCTTAGTCCAAGTCATGTGAATACTATTATGCTTTGAATATTGATGAAGATACATGTGCTTATTATATCCTTCTACATTTTACTTAGGAAATTATGACGCGATGCCTCCCCTGATTGATATCCTTATGAAACTTTTCCGAAATATGGTGAACGTGAAGATGCCCTTTCACCTCACTCTTCTAAGTGTGTGCTTCTGCAACCTGAAAGCCCTGAGCAGTGCTAAGAAAGGGCCTATGGACTGCTACCTAACGCAGTTCCTCTCAACAGCCGCCTGCTCCAGCAGGCACGGCTCTGTAAGTACACCCTGGGTCCACTGCTTCACCCACTGTCCGCATTTGTATGTAGTGCTAGTCGGAGATTCTTTGAGGTGCTACTGTTGAGATGATTTACTAGTTTATAGTTCCTATCACAGGATGATTGCTGGCCTTAAATATATTATAATCCAAGAGGAAAATGTAAACACAGAATAAAAGAGACAGCCATTATGGCGCTTCTGTTTTGGAAGCATTAGCACATTTTCTGGAGGTCTATACAAATATTATGGATTGGCTTATAAATATAAGCATATTTAGAAATTAATTACCATCGTACTAAGATTAGGATACTATTATAATCATTGCTGAGCTATAGTAGAGTGCATGAATGCTTTATGGTATATAAAACTGGAAGGGAAATTCAAGTGAAAAATTTTATAGAAAAATTGAGTAAACTTAGGTTGAGAGTGTTTCTAAGTTTGATATAAATGTAGTATTACAGCTTAAAAAATAATATACTTTTATTGTGTTTTTGTTTCTGTTAAATGTTACCATTTAGACAAGTAATTTTTGGAAAATCAGCCTGTTTTGTTTTGTGCATATATTTTTAATAGCATTGGAGCACTTTACTGAGTTAGATGTGGAACACATGGTTGTTGAGGTCTTTTCCTCGTGCATGTTTTGTCTCTTACTCTATGCTAGCTAGCAAGGAATGTATGTCTATAATGATAGGCCACACAGTAGTGTGTGACCCTGGGATGGACTGCTCTCTGTATACAGATACTTGGTACTGGCACTGAAAGGTCAAAGGTGCTGGGCAGGTTTCCAGGTGTGAGAGACACTGTAGCTAGAGAAGTGCAGCAGTGATATGTAGGCATGCAGACTCCTGAACTCTGCTCTTCCCCTTGTGTTATAGAAAGTGAAGGACACCCACATGGAGGACTCTTACAAGGACAAAGAAGCAAAGTGGGATTGTCTACCAAGTAGAAGAATCGAAAGCACGAGAGCGGGGGAGTCTCCATTGGATGCCACCTGCTTTCCTAAAGAAAAAGACACAAGTGACTTGCCATTCCAGTCACTGCCAGAGGGTGTTGACCAAGAAGTCTTTAAGCAACTTCCAGCAGATATTCAAGAAGAAATCCTTTCTGGAAAATCAAGAGAAAATCTTCAAGGGAAAGGAAATTTAAGTTGTCCATTACATGCCTCTAGAGGAGTATTATCTTTCTTTTCTAAAAAGCAAATGCAAGCCGGTTGCTTACGCCCCAGAGATACTGTGTTCACTGGCAAGCAGGTGTCTCCCTGTGAGCCGGGAACATCAGGACTGAGCACCAGTAGCTCCCCCCATCCCCATCCGTCGTGCGGAAAGGATTGTTCCTATTATGCAGCTAATCAGTTAAAGGATGAACGTAAGAGTCAAGGCCCTACAGAGTCTCAAGGACTCCACTTTTCCAATATGAACCCTGCTGTTTCTGTTTTACATTCATTTCCAAATTTTCAGAGTGAACAGCTTTTTCCCACACAGCGCACTGCAGACAGCCACAAGCAGACAGCCACCTCCTCTCACCAGGGACTAGAAAACAGAGAGCAAGATTCTGTGGATGAAAAGCTTACTTTTCCACCAGACATTGATCCTCAAGTGTTCTATGAGCTTCCAGAAGAGGTCCAAAAAGAACTGATGGCTGAATGGAAGAGAGCGGGAGCCGAGCTCCCCTCTGTGCACAAATAAATGTGCTCAGGAAAAGGGCCAGAAAGTCAGGGAGTACTCGTTCCAGGTCACCTTTTTATAATTAAACAGTAATACTTAGTGGTGTCGAAATCCGATGTAAGATGTAAGATAAGGCAAAAGTGGGCGCAGGAAGCAAATTCTAGTACAAAGGGAAAATATCCATAACGTGGTAATGTAAAAAAAAGCTATCTTCCTATTATTTCTCCAGCTGTTTTATATCATTGTCAATAAAAGGAATATCATGGTCAACACTAGGCTTTTACTGTAAGTTATGGGACAGATGTTTTATGCCTACATGCAAAATAGGAGCTCGTCACAGCATCATTATCATAGGAAAGAATGGGCTTTGGTTTTGGTTGGGATTTTTGGTTGTTTGGGAGATGTGTGTGTGTGTGTGTGAGAGAGAGAGAAAGAGAGAGAGAGAGAGAGTCAGAGTCAGAGTCAGTCCACGGAAACCTGAAAGGGTCATGTAGTCCCTTGAAGTTGGAGGTACATGTGTTTGTAATCCACAAAGTGTGGGTGCTGGGATCTGAACCCCAATCCTCTGATAGAGCTGTAAACACTCCTAACCACCAGGCCTCCATCCTCACCATTGGCTTTTAAAAAGGCAATTACTGATTCTTCACACATTGAAAAAAATGAACATTGCGCCTGTCACCTTAAGGATTATAGGTGAGAGAGGTTTGTACGTTGTAGAGCAGGGTTCTCACCCTTCCTAGTGCTGCGACCCTTTAACACAGTTCCTCAACTGATCCCCAACCACACAATTATTTTTGTTGCTATTTCATAACTAATTTTACTACTGTAATGAATTATAATGCAAATATCTGTGTTTCCTGATGGGTTTATGGGACCCCTGTATTGAGAACTGTTATAGAGGACAGTGGTAGAAAAAACATTATTTGAAATTCTTATGGTAAACATGGGTACCAGGAATGCAAGGTGATGGGCCTATACCACTCTTAGCACTATTAACAAAGTCCATTTCCATATAGGCAACCAATCTATAGGGTCTAGAAGCAATGGGTGATGATGTTCTGCTGTTTTTTATCTTCTGTGTATGTGATCACAAGACCAGGATATGTCAGAAACAGGAATCATCACTAAGTGGTCCCGTAATTATTATTTTGCCTTCCCCTTTTTCTGGACAAAGTAGAATTTATGATTGAGAATGTCTCATTTTGTAAGGCAATTTCTCGAATACCAAAGTATTTCTCAGCACTAATTTAGAGGGTCATCTTGCGGCTGTAATTTTTGTAAATACAGTCTAGAGAGTTAAAAATGAAGTACACATATATGAAGGAATGTAGCTTAAAAATGCTTTCTTCCAGGTCAGAGATTTTGACTGGGCTATAGATTTCTTACAATTTAACTATTAAATCTGAAATATGCCTGTTAGTGTTGTCTCATGCGGTTCACACTGGTCTAGAACTCATGATCATACCTGAAGAGGACCTTTTCCTAATCTCTTTTCATTTCCTTACTTCAGGAATGTACTAATTTGTTCAGTAGTTTGAGATTAACTAAAATTATTTGTGCCCAAGATATCCAAAGTTGTGAACCAAACAACAATTTAGAACTAATACAGTATTAACTCATAAAAGGAGTGTCTTAGAGTTTTACTGCTATGAACAGACACCACGACCAAAAAGGCAACTCTTACAAGGACAATATTTAATTGGGACTGGCTTAGAGGTTCAGAGGTTCAATTCATTATCATCAAGGCAGGAACATGGCAGCGTCCAAGAACAAGAAGTGCTGTTAACTGCTGAGGTGTTGTTCTAGCCTAGCACTTTAATTCTAATCTGGTATACTGGGGTAGATACTTGACTAACATGCAGTCTAGGGTGATGCCATCCCATATGGTTGAGAGACATGGAGGCTGGGCAGGAAGCCGAGAGATCACATCTTCAAATGAAACCAGGCTGGAGGACCCTAAGTGTGGTGAGGCAGAGGACTGTAAAAGCCTGCTCCCAGTGACAATTCCTGCAGCAAGACCATGCCATGCCTCCTTAACATCCTCCAACAGTGCCGCCAGCTGGTGGCTGGGTGTTCAGATGTCTCAGCCCATGGGGGACATTTCTAATTCTAACCACCACAGTTGGTAGTGGAGACAGTGTTTGATAGAGCTTGCTACCTTCCTGCCTAGTTGATAAATATGAGCTATGGGGTCAAGGACAGACTCTGCCTCAAGGGACCAGGCAGAGAGTGTTAGAGGAGGACACCTGGTGCCCTTGTCTGGCCTCCTTGCACAGGTGCACTCACTGTGAACACACGCCAATGTACTCACAGACATACTTCTCTAAAAAATGTTTTGTGAATGACAAATGAGTAACTGGCCCTATTAGGGTCAAGCTGCCTTGAATGCCATGTTCCACGGTGGAAGGGGTTGAGTGAACTTTTACAGGCACAAATCAAAATTTAGTAATTACTTGACAGGGTCATCAAGTTAGTTGGCTCCAAAGCCTGTGTTATCTAGAGGTTTCAGATATCACAGCATTCTTAGTCTTTGGATCATATTAGAGGTGTTCTGAGTGTAGGAATATATCAGGAAAAATATATTTGTCATGACACTGTTAGATACAAAATTTAAGGGAATTGGTCATTAAAGACCCAAGATGATTCGAGACAATCTTGGCTGTCCCCTTTGATGATATTCTAGTCAGCTATGGCCAGGTAGTCAGCACAACTTTTCCAGAGAACTCCATTCTACTCTTTTGTCTTTTATTCTAGTTTTCTCTTAAGACTTTTCTTTGGTTCTTCATATTTACAATAATATTTGGAACTGTGAATTTCTTACTGGCATGAAATGGCTTTTCTGATTCATTTTCTGCAGAGTTTTAGCTAGTTTTTTAAAAATGCCTTTTCTTGGCATATCCAATATGTAGCCCATGGGCCCATGAGTCCCAGAATAGCTTTGAATGTGGCCCAGCATGTTTGTAAATGACATCGTCATGATGCTGTGTCACAAGGTTGGACAGGCTTCTGTGCGGTGTCTCACATTGTCCGTCCTTGTGTTTTTCTTCGGATGTCTGGGTAATTTCGTCACTTCCTGTTAGCCACTTTCAGGAGCATCCTGTTTGTTACATACTATGCTAATGATGGTTTTAATTCCAACAATAATTCATTTTCAATATTTCTATTCACTGTCATGCCTTGTAAGTTCATTTCTATTAAAAACCAATATTGTATTCTATTTCAGATAGTCTCAGTGTCGTGAACCTTTACAGGCTTCCGTTTGTGGTCTTGTTGCAGCAGCCCCTCCCCAGACACGCCTCTCTTCCTCCCTACACCCAACAGGCATCCCGCTGAGAGCATCTCAGTATATCTCTAACTTCTAAGTGCCCTGATTTCTCACCAGCAGAAGTGAATTTATATCAAAGTGGTATTGGGGGCCATCCATCCTGTGCCCCACACTCTTCCCTGCTTTCTGCTGGGGATCAGAAAACGTGACTGCAGGCTTGTGCTATGTCCTTGGGAGCTATTAGAAGGGACTCTGATCCTGCCTGAGCCTGACTCTTTCCTTCAGAGTCCCCACCATGCCAACCTGTCTCTCCATGATGCACAGGCCCTGACTGCTCTTCACAGCACTTCCATGCTGTCTAGCCCTGGTTCTGGGGCCTGAATTCTCCTTAGAGTCTCACTATGTTGCCGTTTGCCCATACCATTAGTAACTAGCTCTTCTAACAAATTGCCTACCCCCAACAGTTTGCCTTAGTGTCCTCTTGAGTCCCACACCTGAAACCTAGTACACGTTGCAGCACACATCCTGAACTGGATTTATAGATTTGTGTATATTAAAGCAACTTTGCATCCCTAGAACAAAACCATAATCTTATTACTGTGTTCTTTAATTCAAGTAGTAATTTATCGAAAAATTTTGTATTTATTTCACACTTGAAATGTATGATCTGTACTTTCTTTTTTTGTTGAGTCATTATCCTGTTTGGGTATCAGGATAGCGCTGGCTTCATACTGAGTTGGTGGTGTTCCTTCTATGGAAGTTTTCCATTCTATGGAAGTTTAAGGAGTATTACTGTTAGACTTTTTTCAAAGACCTTATAGAATTTACTATCTGGTACCACCCTTTTCTTTCTTGGGAGAATTTTTATTACTGCTTCAATTTCATTGGTTCTTTTAGATTTATTTATCTAATGTATGGGTTTGTGTTCATAAATGCAGGTGCCTACAGAGATGAGACGTGTTGGGTCCTCTGGAGCTGAAGTTAAAGGTGTGAGCTGCCTGATACAAGTACTGGAAACTGAATTTAGTTTCTCTGCAAGAGCAGTGTGATCTTAATTGCTGAGCCATCTCTCCAGCCCCTGGAATTATTTCTAAGTACTCAGTGATTCTGTGTTTGACACCTGGAGTGGCTTCTCTTTTTTCTTTTTTTTTTTGTTGTTTGAATTTATATTCCTTTTTTTTAAATTTTCTATATTTTTTATATTTACATTCCGAATGATTTCTCCTTTCCCATTTCCTCCCTCCCCAAAAGTCCCATAAGCCCTCTTCCCTCCCCGTTCCCCATTCAAGCCCCTCTCGCTTCTCTGTCCTGGTGTTCCCCTACATGGCTTCTCTTTTTTCACCACACGTTACTTATTTACGTCTTTCTTTTGTTGGTTTGCCTGGGTGTTTGTCAGTCTTGACTATATCACAGAACCAGTTGTATCTACGCTACAGATTGTTTAGTCTCCTTTTGATCATTTCTGTGTAGATCTATTTTTCCTGCTACCCGCTGCTTTGTGGTTTGGATTATTTGTTTTTCCAGGACACTGAGGTGCATTGTTATGTTTATTTGAGATCTTTGATTTTTGTATGTAAGTACAAATAGTTGTAAACTTTCTTCCTTTCTTATAGATTAGGATATCACTTCAGCTATATCCTAAGTGTTAAAATAAGTTGTGGTTCCATTGTTACTTGGTTTTAGAAACTTTAAAGATTCATCCGTATTTTTTCTTCAGTTATCATTACTATGCACACGAGAAAGTATTTTGCCTTTCCAAGTTCCTTGAGTTTCTGTGTTGGGATTGTACATTTGTTGGTTTGTCTACTTCTTCTGTTTCTTGTGGAGGTGGCACTCTTCTTACTGAAGAGTACTCTGGAAGGCTCAGTCCCTAGAGACAGTCAGTGAGGAGAAGACTGCTTCGGCAGCAGCTGTATCCAACCATGCAAGTGATAGAAACACCTGAACACTACGCCACAGCCCACTGGTGACACATGGCTGGGCGTCAAGCCTGGGGTTATGATCAAGACTGGAAAGAGCAAAAGTACTGCAGAGTATGATAAAGCCGACCACTGCTTAGAGTTACTTTGGAGAGAGTAGACGAAATACGGGAAGAAGACGAGGAGGACCAGGAGAGGCTGGGGCAGTCGGAAGAGAAGATAGAGCAGAGAATACTGTCATGGAGGGTCAGAGATCAGTGAATCAATGAGATTTACTAATAGTACGTGTTTGCAATTTATATATATATAAGAACAAGAACACATAGCATTTTAAAAAGTCACATCGATTCTGTGTTGCTAGCACAGTTCATCCTCTGACCACTTGATTTCATCCATTCCCAACCATGTCCAACCTCCAGGCTAGTCTTGCCCAGAACAACTTGCACAGTGGTCCAGCCTGGTGAGTGCCTAATTCCAGCTTTATTCATGTTTCCCAGTTCCACCCTGAGGACTTGCTTTCAAAATACAAGATGGTGCTCTGCCAGCTGCTAAATGAGGGAATTTTTTGAATTTCAGATGTATGTTTTTAATCATTTGGATTATTAAAAATACTTGTGAAATTTGTATACAGAAATATGTATATGCATAAAGTGCAACTAAGTACTTTTTTTCATTACTCTCAATTTATTTAAAAATATTAGAAGTATGCGAAAGTATGACATGCACACCTGGTAAATTTGAGAATACAAAGACATATAATCTAAACCATTTCCAGCTATAGAGGTTGTTAAGTAAATGCCTGAGGATTATCATGAATATTCAGGAATTCAATAGTTCATTTCATTACTCTAGGAAGGTTCTTATAACATCAGGTAGAATAGAAATAGAGGAACTTTCTGGAACTGTTACGGGAAAATAAAAGTGGTGAGGCTTTTCTCTGAGCAACTTAACAGTACTAAAACATTGAAACTTTACTAAGTATGGGCCTTCTGAAGAACAAAATGTAGTTTAGTTTGATGAACTATAATTGGGCAACTAAGTACTTAAAAGCAACAGGTGTGTAATGAAGCAAGAAATAAAGTGAATTATATAAAGTCCAGAAGTTTTAAATTTCCAATTAGCAGTTCTATAGAGTGTAAAATGTAAAGAGAATATATCACATTAAATGTATGCATTAAGATATATATGTATCAAATATGCTATTGGTGCAGATAGTACAGAAATTTAAAATGTGGTCCTTTTACAATAGCCATTTATTTCAAATTACAAAAGTAACTGGAAGAGCATTCAGCATGTGCCTGATTTATCTAAAAATCCAGTGATTGCATTACAATAGAGATAAAATATTTGAGATGTTAATTAGTAGACTATTTTTTTAGGTTGGCCAGAATGTAGAATTCTGGTTTGCTTTTGTGTGGGATGGGAACAGCAGTGTTGGGGATTGAGTCTAGGGCCTCATGCACAGCAAATAAGTACTCTACCCCAGCGTATAGCTCCAGGTTCACTTCCATGACTACATATTCTTTACCCTGGTTTCGTAGGCATGCAATATCTGTGTTTACTGAGATACCTGCATTAGCCTTGGTGTTCAGCTTATTCCAGATTTAGTTTTGGGGAGTCGAGTGATATAATGCCTGCTTCAGCCTCCTTCCTGATGTCCTATGAAGCTGTGCATACGCTTGTCATGTAATCGCTGAAGCCTTCCCTTTTATCTGGTAGTGATTCCATTCTCATTAACAAGTAGTGTTGTCCGTTTGGATATTTTAACTCCAAAATATTCATTTCTAAACACAGGTAAGCATCTAAACTAATATGTGGCAAAATTTGATGAGTTTGTTTCTTGTTAAATTCCATCAAACTATAAACTTAATTTTTATTGCAAAATTTGAAATGATGAATGTGAAATTAATTTTATATAAAAACAGCTTTCAAAGGATTGGCATTGACAGTTCATCAAAATATTCAGAGAGTATATTATATGGGTCATTTTATAATGGAACAAAGGTTTTTGGGGAGAAGGATATCTGAAAGTAATTGCTACAAAAATTGGTATCTAAAAGTGCTGTGGTGCCCCACAAAAATATGGAGTCTATGGTGTTAGGCTTCTGAGTAACAAGGGGTTGAGAAAACTGTTAGTAAAAGTTGCAATATTGTTGAGAAAGTTGCCCCGGCTATCTTCAAACAAAATGTGGAGAGCGCCACCTTGTGGCATTTGACGACATAGAATTAAGGTATCAAAGACTTGCTTTGTTTTTTGAATTCACTTTACATCCTGCTCACTGCCCCCCTCCAGGTAACCTCCTCCCTCAATCCTCCTCCCAATTTCCCCTCCCCTTCTCCTCTGAATGATTGGAGGACCCTTGGGCATCTTCCTAGCCTGGCACATCAAATCTTTGTGAGGCTAGGTACATCCACTCCCTCTGAGGCCAGACAGGGCAGCCTGGCTAGAAGAATGTATCCTACAGACAGGCAACAGCTTTTGTGATAGTTCCCACTCCAGGTGTTGGGGACCCACATGAAGACCAAGCCACCCAGCATCTGACTTGGACAGACACAGAGACCCACAACAAGACAGTGGATGGAGCTTGGGGACTCTTATGGAAGAACAGGAGGAAGGATTGCAGGCCGAAGGGGATAGGGGCTCCACAGGACGACCAACAGAGTTAGCTAACCTGCACCCTTGGGGCCCTCAGAGATGGAACCACCAACCAAAGAGCAGACACAGGCTGGATCATGGCTTGTTTCCTTTAAGAGCTCTGCTTTCCCCAGCTTACAGTGTCATCTTATTTATTTATATTCGTTATTGTTTTTCATGTTCCTCATGTAAGTCCTCCCAGATCCTCCCCATCCATCCTTAAACTGCAAGTTTCCATTCCATGTGGGGTCACATGACTGAATTTGTATGGAGTCACTAATTTGGCAATAGTAAAGAGTTTCTGGATGTGTAATCACAAAACAAAAAACAAAAAACAAAAAACAAAAAAACCCTCAAAGTCAACCACGAAAAGCACTATGACTGTGTGGCTTGTGTTGAATGCAAGGACTCATTTAGTACACTTGGCTCCTGAGAAAACAGGAGCATGCTGTAATGCCAGGCCTTGATTTCCTCACTCAGTTCTGTGCTATTTAATCATGAGTTTCTGAATGGTGTGGGTGTGTGTGTCTATTCCATTGTGCTCAAAAAACCAAGGACTTACTTTCCCAACATGTTAAGATTTGTTCTCTCTCTCTCTCTGTCTGTCTCTCTCTGTCTCTGTCTCTGTCTCTGTCTCTCTCTCTCTCACTGTGTGTGTGTGTGTGTGTGTGTGTGAGAGAGAGAGAGAGAGAGAGAGAGAGAGAGCGAGAGAGAGAGAGAAAGAGAGAGAGAATGCTAAAGCTGAAAGTTTCATGAGATGTTGAGAAAAACATGCATTTTCAAGTAGTTGTATGTTCTGCAGATATCTTTAAGTTCATTGGTCTAATACGCCATTTCAATCAGGAACCCCACCCTATTTTCTTGCCTGGATAGTGCTGTGCTGGGATTAATCTTATATTTAAGAATATTTGTTTTACAAAATTAGATATGCCTATGTTCTATGCCTATGTGCTTCCTATGGGTTCTTGGCTAAGTCATTATGACTTTATCTTTTTTGATAGAAATCACTCTTGTCAGTGATTATAACAGTGATTATTTCCTAGTTCTAAGTCACCTGGAACATGTTTTCCCATCCTTTCACTCTTGGTGGGATAGTTTGAATGAGATGTCACCCCCACATACTGCCAGGCATCTGAATATTCAGTCCCCAGATGGGGGAACTGTGTCTCTGAAGGAAGAAGTGCATCCCTGGGGATGGGACTTGGGCTTTGAAGCCCGTGCCTTTCCCAGCGAGCCCCTGCTTCATGTTGTTGGTTCAGGATGTGAGCTCATTGCTGCGGCTTCAGCCATGTCTGCCTGCTCCGCTGCTTCCCAATGTGGTGGCGATGGTCTCAGAACTGGAAGCCCCAAATAGACCCTCCTTTCTATATGGCACTTTGGCCATGGTATTTTCAAAATGATATAACAGTAACTAGTGAGGTAGCATCTCTGTTATAGGATGAGGTGTGTCTCTTAGAATAAACAAGATCCTGCATTTAATCCATTACACTAGTGCCTTTTCACTGCAAAATTGGGACCAATGATATTTAGAGCTATTATTGAAAAGTGTGTATTATTTCCTCTCATTTTGTTGACTTTGTAGTATTTGGTGTTTTCTTATCCTCTCCTTTCCGAAATAATTGGGGAGTGGTATATTTATCTATCGCCGTTGAGATGTTTGTCTTTTCTTTTAGTCTGAAGACTCAGCCTGATGCACCTGGTTGGAGGCTGAGTGCTCCCAGTGGTCATTTCTTCAGTGAGCAACCACGAGCTGATGAAGGCTGAGGGCTGTGGGAACAGGAATCTGTGGGGCAGTGCAGACTCTTCTCTAGCCGTGTGATGGTAGAGGTGAAGACTGTATGCTTGATCTACTGCCCAGGCAAGCACAACACAAACCCAGGAATAAGCAGTTTGCTACGGCCTGATTCAGAGAAGACAACATTCCAGGAGACTTTAGGCCTGTCAGTTACTCCAGTGAGCTTAGCATACCCTGCCAAACACTCCATAACCCCATCCCAAAGGCTGTTAGCAATAATCTGGTATTCCTTCAATTATGCAAGTTTCTCTGAAAAAATAAGGGTGAGCAAAAATATTAGATGAAAATGAATTAAGGAGCTCTTCCGCCATCTGTCCTTTCTGCTGGGGAAGACTCTTGCCAGGACTGCCACAGTGAAGACACCATCTCCTGATACATCCTAGAGAACCCACTGCAGCAGGGCAGTTGGTAAGAACTCCCTCCCACCTCTGGAGTCCCAGAGCTGCTGCTGGGAGCCCAGTGTCGAGACTCTCTACCCAGCAACCACCAAAAGCCCCACCCTCCGGAATGCCACTCCCCTTCTGTTCCTTCTATCCCTTCTGCCACAGGTCCCTCTGCAGGAGTGTGGAGAGGCCTGGGAGCACAGGTAAGACTATTTCTGCTGCTCAGAGGAACCAGTCCAGAACCCTGTCTCTGGCTAGGGACCATCCTCTGCCACAGTGTGCCATATCCAGGTGAAGCAGGGAGATAGCTAACCTCCCAAGACTGTGGAGAGGCCTGAGAGCACAGAGCTGATCCTTGGCCACAGAGCTACATACACAAACACCACAACAGGAGAGCTGGTCTCCCAGGAGTGCCTACAAACCTGTGTGCACAGAGAGAATGGGAATCCCAGAGTACAGATACAGAGGCTTGCAGGACAAATGAGTCAGTCAGAAACAGCAAAACCAGCTAACACCAGAGATAACCAGATGGCAAAAGGCAAATGCAAGAACATTACCAACAGAAACCCAGGCAACATGGCACCATCCGAACCCAGTTCCCACAACAGCAAATCCTGGATACTCTAACACACTGGAAAAGCAAGATCTGGATTTAAAATCACATCTCATGATGCTGATAGAGGACTTCAAGAATGACATAAATAGCTCCCTTAAAGAATTACAGGGGAACATGGGTCATTAGGCAGAAGCCCTTAAAGAGGAAACACAAAAATCCCTTAAAGAATTACAGGAAAACACAAACAAACAAGTGAAGGAACTGAACAAAACCATCCAGGATCTAAAAATGGAAGTAGAAACAATAAAGAAAACACAAAGGGAGACAACTCTGGAGATAGAAAACCTTGGAAAGAAATCAGGAGTCATGGATGCAAACATCAACAACAGAATACAAGAGATAGAAGAAAGAATCTCAGATGCTGAAGAGTCCATAGAAAACATTGACTCAACAGTCAAAGAAAATGCAAAATGCAAAAATCTTGTAACACAAAACATCCAGGAAATCCAGGACACAATGAGAAGACCAAACCTAAGGATTATAGGTATAGAAGAAAGTGAAGATATACAACTTAAAGGGCCAATAAATATCTTCAGCAAAATTGTAGAAGAAAACTTCCCTAACCTATAGAAAGAGATGTCCATGAACATACAAAAAGCCTACCAATTCCAAACAGACTGGTCCAGAACAGAAATTCCTCCCGTCACATAATAATCAAAACACCAAATGCACTAAACAAAGAAAGAATATTAAAAGCAGTAGGGGAAAAAGGCAAGTAACATATAAAGGCAGACCCATCAGAATTATACAAGACTTCTCACCAGATACCATGAAAGCTAGAAGATCCTGGGCAGATCTCATACAGACCCTAAGAGAACATAAATGTCAGCCTAGGCTACTATACCCTGCAAAACTTTCAATTACCATAGACAGAAAAAACAAGACATTCCATGACAAAACCAAATTAACACAATATCTTTCCACAAACCCAGCTCTACAGAAGATAATAGGTGGAAAATACCAACACAAGGAGGGAAACTGCACCCTAGAAAAAGCAATAAAGTAATCTTCTTTCAACAAACCCAAAAGATAGCCACACAAACAGAATTCCACCTTTAACAATGAAAAAAACATGAAGTAACAATCACTTTTCCTTAATATCTCTTAACATCAATGGTCTCAATTCCCCAATAAAAAGACAGACTAACAGACTGGATATGTAACTAGGACCCAACATTTTCCTGCATACAAGAAAGCCACCTCAGTGACAAAGACAGTCACTACTTCAGAGTCAAAGGTTGGAAAACAATGTTCCAAGCAAATGGTCCCAAGAAACAAGCTGGAGTGGCCATTCTTATATTGAATAAAATCAACTTTCAACCAAAAGTCAAAAAAGATAAAGAGGGACACTTCATACAGGTCAATGGAAAAATCTACCAAGATGAACTCTCAATTCTGAATAACTATGCTCCAAATGCAAGGGCACCCACATTCATAAAAGAAACTTTACTAAAGCTCAAAGCACACATTGCACTCCACACAATAATAGTGGGAGACTTCAACACCCCACTCTCAGTAATGGACAAATCATGGAAACAGAAACTAAACAGAGACACAGTGACACTAACAGAAGTTATGGACCAAATGGATCTAACAGATGTTTATAGAACATTCTATCCTAAAGCAAAAGAATATACCTTCTTCTCAGCACCTCATGGTACCTTATTCAAAAGTGACCATATAAATTGTTCATATAAGGCTTCAACAGATACAGGAATGTTGAAATAATTGCATGCACCCTATCAGATCACCACGGTCTAAGGCTGGTCTTTAGTTCAAACAAAAAACAATGGAAAACACACATATACATGGACATTGAACAATGCTCTACTCAGTGATAACTTGGTCAAGGAAGAAATAAAGACTTTTTAGAATTTAGTGAAAATGAAGATACATCACACCAAAACTTATGGGACACAATGAAAGCAGTGCTAAGAGGAAAACTCATAGCTCTAAATGCCTCCAAAAAGATAATGGAGAGAGTTTACAATAGCAGCTTGATAATATACCTGAAAGCTCTAGAACAAAAAGAAGCAAATATACCCAAGAGGAATAGATGGCAGGAAATAATCAAACTCAGGGCCAAAATCAACCAAATAGAAACAAAAAGAACTATACAAAAAAGAAATCACAAAACCAGGAGCTGGTTCTTTGAGAAAATCAACAAGACAGATAAACCCTTAGTCAGACTAACCAGAGTGCACAGAGGCACTACCTAAATTAATAAAAACAAAAATGAAAAGGGAGACATAACAATAGAAACTGTGGAAATTAAAAATATCATCAGATCCTACTACAAGAACTTATACTCAACAAAATTGGAAAATCTTGATGACATGGACAATTTTCTAGACACATACCAGGTGCCAATGTTAAATAGTCCCATAAGTCCTGAGGAAATAGAAGCAGTCATTAATAGTTTCCCAACCAAAAAAAAAAAAAAATAAAGCCCAGGAGCAGATAGGTTTAGTGGGGAATTCTATCAGATCTTCAAAGAAGACCTAATACCGATACTCTTTAAATTATGCCACAGAATAGAAACACAAGGAACACTACCCAATTCATTCTATGAAGCCACAACAATGCTTATACCTAAACAGAACAAAGACCAAACAAAGAAAGAGAACTTCAGACCAATTTTCCTTATGAACATTGATGCAAAAATACTCAATAAAATTCTGTTTAACCCAATCCAAGAATACATCAAAACGTTAATTCACCAC
Organism: Tokudaia tokunoshimensis; assembly: GCA_036184795.1. Lineage (NCBI taxonomy): Eukaryota > Metazoa > Chordata > Mammalia > Rodentia > Muridae > Tokudaia > Tokudaia tokunoshimensis. Next base: position 78,719,833 of record BTHU01000017.1, read on the forward strand.
GATCAAGTAGGCTTCATCCCAGGGATGCAGGGATGGTTCAATATATGGGAATCTATCAATGTAATCCACTACATAAACAAACTCAAAGAAAAAAAAACACATGGTCATTTCATTAGATGCTGAAAAAGCATTTGACAAATTCAACATCCCTTCATGATAAAAGTCTTGGAGAGATCAGGAAGGCCCATGCCTAAACATAGTAAAAACAATATCCAGCAAACCAGTAGCCAACATCAAACTAAATGGAGAGAAACTTGAAGCAATCCCACTAAAATTGGGAACCAGACAAGGCTGCCTACTCTCTCCCTATCTGTTCAATATACTACTCGAAGTCCTAGCCAGAGCAATCAGACAACAAAAGGAGCTCAAAGGTATTCAAATTGGAACTGAAGAAGTCAAAATATCACTATTTGCAGATGATATGTTCGTATACTTAAGCAACCCCAAAAGTTCCACCAGAGAACTCTTAAAGATGATTAACAACTTCAGCAAAGTGGGTGAATATAAAATTAACTCAAACATATCAATAGCCTTCCTGTACTCAAAGGATAAACAAGCTGAGGAAGAAATTAGGGAAATGACACCCTTCACAATAGTCACAAATAATATTACATACCTTGGTGTGACTCTAACCAAGCAAGTGAAAGATCTATATGACAAGAACTTCAAGCCTCTGAAGAAAGAAGATCTCAGAAGATGGAAAGATCCCCCATGCTCATGGATTGCCAGTATTTATATAGTAAAAATGACCACCTTGCTGAAAGCAATCTACAGATTCAATGCAATCCCCATCAAAATTCCAAATCAATTCTTCATAGAGCTAGAAAGAGCAATCTACAAATTCATTTGGAATAACAAAAAACCTAGGATAGCTTAAACTATTCTCCACAACGAAAGATCTTCTGGGGTAATCACCATCCCTGACCTCAAGCTCTACTACAGAGCAATAGTGATAAAAACTGTATGGTATTGGTACAGAGACAGGCAAGAAGATCAATGGAATAGAATTGAAGACCCAGAAATGAACCCACACACCTACGGTCACTTGATATTTGACATAGGAGCTAAAAACATCCAGTAGAAAAAAGACAGCATTGTTAACAAATGGTGCCGGATCAACTGGAGGTCAACATGTAGAAAAATGCAAATTGACCCATTCTTATCTCCCTATACAAAGCTCAAGTCCAAGTGGATCAAGGACCTTCACATAAAACCAGATACACTGAAGAGCCTTGAACACATGGGCACAGGGGAAAATTTCCTGGACAGAACACCAATGGCTTATGCTCTAAGAACAAGAATCCAAATGGGACCTCATAAACTGCAAACCTTCTGTAAGGCAAAGGACACTGTCAATAGGACAAAATGGCAACCAACAGATTGGGAAAAGATCTTTACCAATCCAACATCCAATAGAAGGCTAATATCTAATGTATACAAAGAACTCAAGAAGTTAGACTCCAGAGAATCAAATAACCCTATTAAAAGATGGGGTACAGAGCTAAACAGAGAATTCTCAACTGAGGAAATTTGAATGGCTGTGAAGCACCAAAAGAAATGTTCTGCATCCTTAGTTATTAGGGAAATGCAAATCAAAACAACTCTGAGATTCCACCTTACACCAGTCAGAATGTCTAAGATGAAAAACTCAGGAGACAGCAGATGCTATTGAGGATGTGGAGAGAGAGGAACACTTCTCCATTGCTGATGGGATTGCAAGCTGGTACAACCACTCTGGAGATCAGTCTGGCGGTTCCTCAGAAAACTGGGCATGACACTCCTGGAGGATCCTGCTATACCACTCCTGGGCATTTACCCAGAAGATGCTCCAACATGTAATAAGGACACATGCTCCACTATGTTCATAGCAGCCTTATTTATAATAGTCAGAAGCTGAAACGAACCCAGATGTCCTTCAATAGGGGAATGGATACAGAAAATGTGGTACATTTACACAATGGAGTACTACTATTCAGTTTTAAAAACAACGAATTCATGAAATTCTTAGCAAATGGATGAAACTAGAAAGTGTCATCGGGAGTGAGGTAGCCCAATCACAAAAGAACACACATAGTATCCACTTACTGATAATTGTATACTAGTCCAAAAGCTCAGAATAAACAAGAAACAATTCACAGACCACAGGAAGCCCGTGAAGAAGGAAGACCAAAGTGTGGGTGCTTTGGTTTTTCTGAGAAAGGGAACAAAATACTCACAGGAGCAATTATGGAGACAAAGTGTAGAGCAGAGACTGAAGAAAAGGCTACCCAGAGACTGTTCTACCTGGGGATTCATCCTACAAACAGTCACCAAGCCCTGACACTATTATGGATGACAAGAAGTGCTTGCTGAAAGGAACCTGTTATGGTCATCTCTGGAGGGGCTCTGCCAGAGCCTCACAGATACAGAGGCAGATGCTAGCAGCCAACCATTGGACTGAGTGTGGGGTCCCCAATGGAGGAGATGGAGAGAAGACTGGAGGAGCTGAAGGGGTTTGCAACCCCATGGGAAGAACGACAATGTCGGCCAACCAGATGCCCCAGGGCTCCCAGGGACTAAGTCATCAACCAAGGGGTACACATGGTCCAGCCCTAAGTGTGGTGGTATCAGGAGGAGAGGCCCTTGGTCCTATGAAGGCTTGATAGATGCCCCAGCGTGGGGAAATCAAGGTGGGGTGTAGATGTGAGTGAGTTAGGTGGAGGGGCATGTTCTTGGAGGCAGGGGGTGGGAGGATGGGTTGGGGGTTTTCTGGGAGGGGGGAAACTGGGAAAGGGCATAACATTAAATAAATGTAAATGAAGAATATATTTAATTTAAAAAAAGAAAATGAAATAAGGAGTTCAAGCAAGCAATGATCTAATTCCAAAGGTGCAGATTAAAACATGAAAGCTGGACAATCTTTGTTCTCTAAAACTCATGGCCTACAGTAATGGTGCCCATGAATACAGATTATATGAAATCTTAGAAAATGAATATTATACAAACTCTTGAAGGCATGCTGAGACCACAGCCAACTCAATGAGATGAGGAGGCCAATGGTACATTCTGTTTGACAGAGGAGTTCCATAGGGCAGAGAAGTAAAGAAGGAAAACAAAATGGAATCACTGGAAATGAAAAATGTAAATAAAAATATCTTTGGAGTCTTCTACTAATCCTGAAGAAGAGGTAAAAGCTGGGCTTTCAAGGCATTTAGGAAGTATGAAAATGCCAACTCTAACAATCATGAATATACAGGAAAGGAAAATATTTGTTTCCAAAAGCAATGTTTCACTAGAGTAAAACATTTCAGTGGCAGCCTATCTGGACAGAGAAGGCATTTTGAAGATAAAACAGATGAAAACAAAAAACTCTAAGTATTTGAAACAAAAAAAAGTACATTGAAAGTTACGAGAGAGACATTTGAGGCCCAGTTAAGCAGGAAGGTGAGTCCCTCGGAATGAAAGCCCCTGGGAGGCTCAGCAGACCAGGAAAACTAGGAAGGCGGAAGAGGAGCGCCCAGCGGCCCCAGCCTCCTACGCCCTCCAAACCTATCGGATATAATAGAGGGATGAAGAAAATCTTTATATGATTAAAAACAGATTGAAAGAATTCACGACCACTATTGCAGCACTGACAAACCTTACTTGAAGGAGTTCTTTGAACCGAAGAGAAGGAAAACTGCTTTTTTTTGTTCCTGTTCTTTTGTTTGTTTTGTTTTGTTTTACTTAGTACTCTGTCATCGATGGCAAACCACAGTTCATTTACTCATTAAGGAATCTGTGGCTTTGAGGGTTGTTGTCGTTGGTACTGTGCACACTTGCAGAGAGATCCTCATGAGAACATTTCCGCCCCCACGGGACAGACTGATGTCTAGAGAACACTCCGCAGGATTAGTTACAACTGCACCATGCCTCTCCCGGACCACTGTGCTGTTTTCCATTCTATCTGAAATGTGACACAGTTTCTCCATATTTAGGACAACACACAATTCTATCACTGTTTTAAACTTTCTGCCATCCAAATAAGTATACTGACACCTCAACTTGAATGATACTTGAAATTACCTAATGACTAACGTTGCATAACTTTTTTTTGAGTTTGTTTTTAATTATAGATTCCTTTTCAGTGCATTGGCTTTGGCCACTTTTTAACTGGATTGTTTTTATATTATACATTTTGAAAGCTCCTTATCTTCCTCCCAGGGACTCTCACACCACACGCACACTTGGTGATCACTTTTCCTTTGTAAGAATCCTGCTCAGCTGTAGGTTATGGGTATTTTCTAGGATGTTATGTCAGTCTCTGTGTTCACGTTCCATTGTGAGTTCATTATTACAGATGGGTATTAGGAATGGCACGTGATTAGGGGAAGGCCTCTTGGTACCCAAGTGCTCCAATATCATTTGTTGGGCAGGTGTCAGTTCTCTGCTGAAGTGCCTTTGACTCTGTCAGTATCAAGTACAATTCCACATGTCTTTTGCTTTCTGAAGGGTCCTGGATCCTACATCAGGGTCCCTTTAAGCAGGCAACATCACTGTCTGCTGTAATTAGTATAAGAGCTGGGTGGTGGTATCTCCTTAAAAATCAGAGCACTGACGGATCCTCATGGCAGTTGTATGTGGCAGTTTAGCTCCATGTCTGCCCTTGCTGAGCCCTTCCTGGAGGCTGTGGACAGTGACTTGCAGCAATGGAAGCAGAGTGAACAGGCCCGTGACTCACCACCTTGCTCCTCCTTGTTGATGCACAGGGGAAACCGAGCTTCAGATAAACATCCCGGACTATTTACTGGAGTGGAACTCTTAATGTTTTCTGGTGCTAAAGATGGAATTCAGGCTCTTTAAATGTTAGGCAATTTAACCACTAAGCTGTACTCTGAGCCCCCTAGTGGAAATCTTTGAATTTTTGTGTTCACTTTTTCCATACTTCTCAATTTAAGCAGTAGGTGAAGGAAGATAATTTAAAATACATATTATAACTTGTTTGTTTGTTTGTTTGTTTATTGACATAGGGTCTCTCTGAGTAGCTCAGGCTAGTCCTATTTTAGCCTCTTCAGTAGGGATTACAGATGCTTGCCATCACTGCCAGATGAATATTTAATTAATTTCTAATTAATGCTAACTACTGACTATCTCCTTCTGTATGATCCGAATGCAGAGCATGCTCAGATGGTCAAAGTGTATTAATGGAACATCATTTCATGTTATGTTAGCTTAAAAACTATATTTAAATGAGTTTTCTTGTACAGTGAAGTTCTTATTTTGACAAAATATTTTAAGTACTCTGTACAAGGTTAATGCCTAGAGATGTATAACAGATTTATTCACACTGGCTTAGGAGTGATCTGCAGTAACAAACTACACTTACTAGTAGTTTGTGCTGTCTGAAATCTCTAAGGTTTAATGGCAGAATGGCTTTCTTTCCTTTTGTGTACAGATGAGTGTGTACTGTGACGTGCACGGACTGGTGGAATTTTGTATGTCTTTATGCCATCTTTCACATTGAGGAGGAAGTTTACTAAGTTGGAAGGCATAGACTTTTCAATTACCGATGCAGGCAATTTTCCTTTCATTTCTGTCTGGACAAACACCACTAGCTTGGAATATGCTGGGTTTCTGTAAGTGAATGAAGAGTTACAAAAGATAAAGCAGTCTTAATTTGCTCTTATGAGATGGCAAATTTATAGAGAGCAAGATTCTTAAATCAATTCTCTTTGACTCTTTCTACAATGCATATGGCAAGACAGTTAACTCAAGGAGGAAAACGGAGAGTGGCCTGAGGTCAAATCCTTATAAAACATTAAGTGGTCAGAGTATATATTGAAATTTTACATCCTTATACAATATTAAGTGGTCATAATATACACTGAAATTTAGTTTTAGTTTTAGTACCTCCTCTTTTTGTTATTTGATCCTTTGAGCAGATACACAACTCTCAGAATACAGATCTTTTCTTTTCTCTGGACACCTGCTCTGATCATGTTTATGTGGCATTTATAAACTTTATGCAGCACTTTTCTATATGCAAATTATCTACTTAATAAGAAATATATCTGCCTCTATTAAAATAAACAAGGAAATAAAAGTGATATAATATGTTCCTGAATATATGCAGTTTTTCATGAAATATATTTATACTTTTTCTTTTTATTATAAACATAGATTCTTTTATCATTCAATAAGTCCTGATTATATTTCCCCACCCTCTACTTCTCCCAGTTCCCCCCACTTCCTCTCCCATTTAGATCTATTCCCTTTTATGTTTCTCTTTAGCAAAGAACAGGTTTATATAACAAAGCAAAATAGATTACGAAAATGAAATCCATCGTATTGAAACTGGACAAGCCAAGTCAGTATTATATTTATATAACTACTTTCATTAATTGCCCTCTTCTCTGAGACTGAATTTTGGGATGCATTGCAGACTGGCCTTGAACTCACTATGCAACCCAGGTTGTGCTTGAACTCACCATAGCAATCCTCCTGCCTTCACCACCCATGTTCTAAGTTACAAATTATACAACCACATCCAGCTACACACGTGCAGTTTTAATCCTTTGATGTTATGGTCATAGAAAACACATTTCAAAAGTTTGTCATACTATCTTTTATAGAAAATTATAAGGTTATTTAAAAAATTCAGATCTGTAAACCTATGCCATTAGCAAACTATGTGAATGCAAAGTCGAGGAAGAAAGGAGTGATTCAAAGGCTCAACAAAGTAGTGGGCACAGCTTTGTGCATTCTGAAATATGCAGTGTAACCCTGGATTCGAGTTGTTATGGTATGGAGTTTCTAGTGGACTCATAAGGGTAGATCCATTTATATCATCAGTATTTAGGATATACTAGAAAGTTCACCTTTAGTGTATGAAAAATTCTGTGTCAACTTAAAAATTATGGAGTCAGACAGAGTTTCCCTGAATGATTTTAAGATTGCAGTAGCTGACTGTAGGAGTGCCACGGTTTCTGCATTTCCCTATGAGGAGCTTAGGCTACTTCTGTCAGTCCTAAAGCTCTACTTGAGTTTACTATGGGGTCACACACATCAGAAAGCTTTTCTGCTACTTATGGAGAATACTTCAGTAGGACACTGTGGTCTACAAGTGTTTGAATGGCTCAGTTACAAATGGCTGCTGTCTAGAATGTTAGACTGCAGGGAAGAGATGATAAGGAACCACGGTTTCTGTCAGCATCTTTTTCCAATCTGTGAAAATGGAACTGTAACATTATCCTAGCAGAATGGGAGGCGGGGTCTGATCCCACAGAGCTAACACGAATCCTGCCAAGAGCTGATTCTCCACCTTCATTTGTTTTTTTCTGGTAGGGATCCCAAGATCTTGGCCACAGATTCAAGACAAATGACTGGAAAGACAGCTCGTTACTATTACAGCCATGTGGAGCAACGGCCGTCTGCTAATGTGTAAAACAGGTCTTAAGTTCTCCAGTTCAGTAGAGAAAGCAGTTAGGAACACAGGACTAAAACTACAAACACATTTTTTTCTCCCACAAATTTATATTTCACCATCCCAAATTTTATGTTCACTTTATGTATTGATACTGATTTTAATAAGAAATAACTTGGCATAAATAAAAATTAATATGTGAGGTGATATATATGCAAGTATGCATATATTCCAATTCAATGCAATGTGTAATTTTACTGAATCTATTTGAACTATCATTTTGACTACCTATTGGCAGCACCTCCACTCTGATTTTGGCAGTTTTTATCTGAATATCCCTATTGGATGTCTCATTCTGTAGATATGTTTTAAAGCAGGTGATCCCATGGAAGTAACTCACTCAGGATAAAATACTCATGGTTCATAAATGCGTGCTGTATTTTCAGGGAATTTTATTTTTTAATTACAATTTTTTAATTTTGTTTTATAACTGTTCATGAAAATAAGGAGTACTATATCTCCATCCTTTCTACTTCTCCCCTATCTGGCTCCTCCGATGTCCTACCTGCCCCCACTACTTCTTAAACTCATGACCTCTTCTTTAATTATTACATGTGCATACACACATGCAGCCTGCGTACACTCAGGGCTTCTCATATATGCATGTTTAAAAACTCCTTTACAGTGGAGAAATATAAACATAATGGGAGGTTTCCCTATGGGAAAACATTTGTGTGTTTCATATCGCCCAGAAACTTCAAATATATTTTTATTCTTATATTTAAGACAAAAATATAAAAGTTATTTTTAAAATTGCTTTTAGGGGCAGTTTTTCTCTTCCAACAAAATATATTGGTATATATATATTTCTATTGGTAAGTGAAGTAAATCGTATGTTGAAGTTAAAAATCTTGTTAAAATAAACAAAAATAATACTTACTCCTTCAGAGGGGAACATACGTAGCCGGATGGATGATTATAGCCACGGATATAATGTGAAGTTGGAGGATACCCTGGGAAGTCCACACTTTTAGCTGTGATTTAAAAAGTTGAAGTGAGATCCAATCACATAGACAAAAAAAATACTATTTCTAGAAGCATAATTTTAAGATATATGATAGCATCTGGTTTCAATGTTAATACTGGTTTCACAGTGTACATACATCTATACTAGTATTCTTAAAGATGCTTGTATATTTTTATACAAGGAAAATGCTTTAAAAGTATCATTTCATTACTCTCTGAAGTTCGAAACAAAAGAGTCAAGCATAGAGAGATTGCATTATTGACTCAGGGGCTCACTGGCTGTCTTTAATACTGTTATTCTCCACAAAATAGCTGACTACTGAGACACATTAAAAGTCCTCTTAATTCCATGTGCTAATTTCAAAAGGTAATTAAAACTTAGGAGAATTTGCCTCAGTAATTAATTATGCTGCAAGATATATATGCTGCAGTGAAAAGAGGGAGGTGATTGTGATTATGGTGATGATAATTATATATTTTCTAAAAATAGTTTGAGAGAATATGTCAGACCAGAGGATATAGATTTTCCTAGAAGATCGTAACAAAGTCTCTGCAAAAGGCATAGTGAAGCCTGGGTGCAGGGACAAATATTCCATTTTTGAACCACTTTTTAAACAGAGCCTCATATACTGGCATGATAGTATTGCCTGGAGTGCTAATGAGGTAGTTTTCCTTTTAAAACGTGGAGATTATAATTCTATTTCCTTTTAAAAATCTTAACAGTTTACCAAAGGTATAACTCTTTAGTGAGGCATGACTTTGAAAACCAAAAAGATAGGACTTTAAAATCCAGTAGCTTATTAGATATGTCAATCAATGTTTTCACTGCTTAATTTATGAACTTCAGCTTTATCCTCAGTGAGATTCCACATACAAAGTATCTACCTCAAAGCAAGGTGCAGAGTAAGCTTTAAAAACACTAAGAAAACTTGACTATTCATTGAAAATTTATTCACTGGAAATTTCTAACAGAAAAGTTAGCTTTGTTTCTTCAAAAAAATAAAAGGTTATTTCTAGTTGCTAGTTTAAGGCTTATATTATGCTTAATTATTTTTTGAGACAGGGTCTCAATATGTAGTTCTGGTTGGCTTGGAACACACTATGTAGACAACTCTGGCCTCAAGTGTGGGCCTCCGTGCAGAGGCCATGCCGAAAGCGGGGGCGGGGGGGCGGGGGGCGGTTTGCCCACGCTGCTGCTCTGTGCCTGATCCGGTCTGAGGCTGGCGAAGGCCTTCTAGCCAGGAAAGGTTACGATGGAGCGGCTGACAGTGTTCCAGGATAGAGAACCTCTTCCCGTGTGTTACAGCTCTTTGTGATAAAACCTCCCAGACGGCAGAGTAATCTTCAAACACCCTTTATTGTTCTATAGGATCCAGGTTGGGATTTATATATGATTTGAGGATGCTCCGGGGTTTGGCAGCAGGTACTTCTCATTGGCTTGGATTGAGAGTTTAGGGAAACCTTATTTACATGTGGGGAGGGCTTGGGGCTGCAACTACGTGACTGGTAGCCACACATCTCTCCTGGGGGGGTTGCAACTGTGCCAGGAGCTAGGTTCCAGGGGGCGGTGACTGAACTCCTCCCATTCCATGCAGATAGACGCTCCACCCACAAGAGTGTAGGTAGAAGCCACCCCCTACCGGGTCCCGGGATTCAAAGTCCTTGCTCTACCTGAGAACCAGGCTGCCTGTGCACAGACCACCTCCGGACACTCATGTTCATAGAGATCCACCTGCCTCTGCCTCCTAAGTGCTGGGATCAAAGGCATTCTCAATCATGCCTGACCTGACATATTTTCATTAGTTATTTTGCTATGCTGGGATAGAGCCTAGAGCCCCATGTGACTATGACAGAACTGTCACTGAGGTAAAACTGCAGCTGCTATTTTACTTCCTTTCTGACTAGTAATGAAAGTCTAGAAATGGCTTGCTTTCAAAATATGGAAAATTATAGATATACAATTCTGGAAAGGCAAGAATGTGTACAGTAGGCTCTGAAAGCATTCTATATACTGCAACTCTGAAAACAATGGTTAAAACATGTATATACCGAGAACATCCATTTTTAGTGATCTGCTGTGAGACCCAGAGAACTGGCTTTGAGTTAGAGGGCTGAGAAGTTTTGTCTGTGAAAGAGAATACTGGACTCATTCCATATTAAGATATTACATCCCATGGGAAGTAATAACACAGCTTCCTGGTCTGTTCCTGAGTAGCTTACAGGAGAGGAAACATTCTGATAGAAATAAGATTAAATCAAATTCAAGAGGAAAACTGGGATCTTCACCAATATCATAGCTCCAAAGTACTTTTAACATGATCTTAAACTTTCAGAGTTCAAATGCTGTGGTGTGAGAAGGTTTTGAGTAAGTTAGCAAATGATGATACATTTGCACTTCACAGAGTCACATTATTGCAGAGCAGGGTAGAGTTATATCAAAACTTGCATTCCCACTCAAGTATGTAGTAAACCCTCTTACCGATTTCAAATTCCAAACGGAAACTGTGTTGTTAAGGGGAAGGTTGTAATTGTAAATAAAAATGAATCAGTGCAACTAAAAGTCCATCTACAAGCCCTGGGTAGCTCAGTTGAATTTAGTACTACAATTATGCCATGATACAATTACTTTAAATTATCACTTTAATAAATAGTATTATTTTATCCATTAAAAAAACTTGCATTCCCTTCAAGTTATAAGCATATTTAAGGAATGACCCGTCCAGAACTATTCATTCAATATTTTCATATTTTATACTCAGCAGTGTAAGAATTAATATATATGCCTACTTTAAACAAGTCAAGTCTAAAGTTATATATAAAAGTTAGCTTTGTTTCACAGAATTACAAATGTATACACTGAAATTTTAGCTTAGAGTCATCTACCTCTATTGAGTTCACAGCTCATACTGCAAAAGTATAGGACGAACTTTTCTAAATAGCACCTCAAGGGGTAGGTAAAATATCTGGCCTGTGTACATGACACAAGCTTTTTGGTTGCACTGAATAAACAAACAAACAAATAAAAAATGAATTGAAATATAGTTTCTTCTAAACTATTAGCACTAATTATTAAAGGCAAAAAATTTTAACGATACATAGTAATTCTAAAACATGGGCAAAATGTTTCAACTTACTACTGATAATGTCCATATTCCCTTCATGGTGCTTGATGTGTACTAAGTCGATAAAGTCTCTAGGGGAAATTGAGCCCATAGCAAAACTTTGTGTAATGGTGTGGCATATAAGTGTGTCCTGCAACAAATCAAACCATAAAGATAGCAAGAATTACTTAATGTGAATGATTTATTGTTCCTCAAAGAACTTCATCATGTATGTTTAGCCTGTCATTAGAAAATAAAAAGACTGCACCAATATCAAAAAGGTCATGGGGTGATTTACTATAACTTTATTTTTTGAGGATAGGAACAGATACAATGGATCTATCTTTCAGGGATTCACTACACTCTCTTTTTCTTTCTAGACTTTTAAGATAAGTTTAATCGAGGTGGGCAGTGGTGGCGCACGCCTTTAATCCTAGCACTTGGGAGGCAGAGGCAGGCGAATTTCTGAGATCGAGGTCAGCCTGATCTACAGTTCCATGATGGCCATGATGGCCAGCATGGCCAGGGCTCCACAGAGAAACCCTGTCTCAAAAAAACAAAACAAAACAAAAAAGTAAGTTTAATCAAACCAAGCAAAATTATAGAGGTCTAACTATGATACTGTTAGGACCATGCATGTCAGGCATTTGCTTTTTTGCATATTGTGAAGACTCGAAGAACCAAAGACTCAGTGATCTACAAGTATATAAATACCAGTTATCAAATCATGAAAATCAGTCTGACTTCTCCGTGACTGTATACTACCCCCTTTTATTTTAACATTAGCTGAAACCCTAGCTAATCTGTTTTTCCTCTTTGTTTTGCAGTGCTGGGGATCAAACCCTGGACCTGATGCATGACAGGCAAGAGCTGTGCTCGGAGCTACATCTATCCACCATCCTAGAGTTCATTTCACAAAAAGTTGCCATATGTAGCTTAGACTGGCCTAAGTGTGTCCTGCAACAAATCAAACCATAAAGATAGCAAGAATTACTTAATGTGAATGATTTATTGTTCCTCAAAGAACTTCATCATGCATGCACCATGAGCCCCAGGCTGGCCACCAGGGTCCTCAGCCTTCCAGAGGACTCACTGTTGGTTTAGTTTATTTTTTAGTTTACATATGATAAATCCACCCATTTTAAGTACATAGTTGTACAGTTTTCTAAAACATGTTAGTTGTCTAATCTTCACCAAAATCCTGTTAGAACTAATTTTTGGTTCTTTCTTCCTCCATAGTACAGCCTAGAATTCCTTGTGCTAGCCCTAGCGCAAACCACCCAAGACTCATTTAGATTGCTCTGATAGCTCCATAATGGTTTTCACCAATTTCATCCTTTTTTCCTCTTCAGTTGTAGCTGAAAATTTTGTTGGGCATTCTGATCTAATTTAACATCTGTGGTGTTTCAGATTTTGCCCCTATGGATTTTAATGTTTCCATTGAAATATCAGCTGTTATTCTTATAGAACTACCTTTGCATGTACTTAAATGCTTTAAGTATAATGCTAGAGGGAGTGTTTCTTTTCTGGTTCTACTTAGTGTTCTATATGCCTCTTGAATTTGATAGCCATCTCTTTACTTAGACTTGGAAAATTTTCTTCTATGACTTCACTGAAAGTATTTTCTAGTCCTTTGACATGGAATTCTCCTGTGTTCATAATTTGAAGGAGATTTCAAACATTCCATTTACACTTAAAAATTATTTTTCAACTGAGTGATTCAACTTTTCTACCTTATCCACAAGCACGGCTCTTCTGTCTTCTGTATGATACAATGTAGCTTTTTTTATTTTCTATATTTTTTCTATTTACGTTCCAAATGATTTCCCCTTTCCCATTTCCTCCCTCCCCAAAAGTCCCGTAAGCCCCCTTCCCTCCCCCTGTTCCCCATTCAACCCCCTCTCACTTCTCTGTCCTGGTATTCCCCTACATCCAGTCTTTCCAGGACCACCAGGGGTCCCTCCTTCCATCTTCTTGGAAATCTATTGATATGTGAATTGTGTCTTGGGTATTCTGAGATTCTGGGTTAATATCCCCTTATCAGTGACTGCATACCATGTGTGTTCTTTTGTGATTGGGTTACCAAACTAAGGATGATATTTTCCAGGTCTGGCCATTTGCCTAAGAATTTCGTGAATTCATTGTTTTTAATTGCAGAGAAGTAATCCATTTTGCAAATATACCACATCTTCTGAATCCATTCCTCCATTGAGGGACATCTGGGTTCTTTCCAGCTTCTGGCTATTATAAATAAGGCTGCTATGAACATAGTGGAGCACGTGTCCTTATTGCATGCAGGGGAAGCCTCTGGATATATGCCCAGGAGTGGTATAGCAGGATCCTCTGGGAGTGTCATGCCCAGTTTTCTGAGGAACTGCCAGACTGCTTTCCAGAGTAGTTGTACCAGTTTGCAATCCCACCAGCAGTGGAGGAGTGTTCCTCTTTCTCCACATCCTCACCAACAACTGCTGTCTCCTGTGTTTTTGATCTTAGCCGTTCTGACTGAGGTAGAATCTCATGGTTGTTTTGATTTACATTTCCTTAATGACTAAGGATGTTGAACATTTCTTTAGGTGCTTCGAAGCCACTAGATATTCTTCAGGTGAGAACTCTTTGTTTAGCTCTGTACCCCATTTTTTAATAGGGTTATTTGGCTCTCTGGAGTCTAACTTCTTGAGTTCTTTGTATATATTGGATATTAGCTCTCTGTTGGATGTAGGGTTGGTAAAGATCTTTTCCCAGTTTGTTGGTTGCCGCTTTGTCCTTTTGAAAGTATCCTTTTCCTTACAGAAACTTTGTAATTTTGAGGTCCCATTAGTCAATTCTTGATCTTAGAGCATAAGCTATTGGTGTTCTGTTCAGGAAATTTTCCCCTGTGCCCATATGTTCAAGGTTCTTCCCTCGTTTCCTTTCTATTAGTTTCAGTGTGTCTGGTTTTATGTGGAGGTCCCTGATCCATTTGGAATTGAGCTTAGTGCAAGGAGATAAGAATGGATCAATTTGCATTCTTCTGCATGTTGACCTCCAGTTGAACCAGCACCATTTGTTGAAAAGGCTATCTTTTTTCGACTGGATGGTTTTAGCTCCTTTGTCAAAGATCAAGTGATCATAGGAGTGTGGATTCATTTCTGGGTCTTCAATTCTGTTCCATTGATCTACATGTCTGTCATTGTACCAATACCATGCAGTTTTTAACACTATTGCTCTGTAGTACAGCTTGAGGTACGGGATACTGATTCCCCAAGAAGTTCTTTAACTCTTGAGAATAGTTTTAGCTATCCTGAGTTTTCTGTTATTCCAGATGAATTTTTTTTTTTTTAATTTTATGTGAGTACACTATTGCTTTCTTCAGACACACCAGTAGAGGGCATCGGATCCCATTACAGATGGTTGTGAGCCACCATGTGGTTGCTGGGAATTGAACTCAGCACCTCTGGAAGAGCAGTCAGTGCTCTTAACCACTGAGTCATCTCTCCAGCCGTCCAGATGAATTTTTAAATTGCTCTTTCCAACTCTATGAAGAATTGAGCTGGGATTTTGATGGTGATTGCATTGAATCTGTATATTGCTTTTGGCAAGATGGTCATTTTTACTATATTAATCCTGCCAATCCATGAGCATGGAAGATTTTTCCATCTTCTGAGGTCTTCTTCAATTTCTTTCTTCAGAGACTTGAAGTTCTTGTCATACAGATCTTTCACTTGTTTGGTTAGAGTCACACCAAGATACTTTATATTGTTTGTGGCTATCGTGAAGGGTATCATTTCTCTTACTTCTTTCTCAGCCTGCTTATCCTTTGAGTATAGGAAGGCTACTGATTTGCTTGAGGTGATTTTATATCTGGCCACTTTGCTGAAGTTGTTTATCAGCTGTAGGAGTTCTCTGATGGAGTTCTTTGGGTCGCTTAAGTATACTATCATATTGTCTGCAAATAGTGATAGTTTGACTTCTTCCTTTCCAATTTGTATCTCTTTGACCTCCTTTTGTTGTCTAATTGCTCTAGCTAGAACTTCAAGTACTATATTGAAAAGATATGGAGAGAGAGGGCAGCCTTGTCTATTCCCTGATTTTAGTGGGATTGCTTCAAGTTTCTCTCCATTTAGTTTGATGTTGGCTACCGGTTTGCTGTAAATTGCTTTTACTATGTTTAGATATGGGCCTCAAATTCTTGATCTTTCCAAGACCTTTAACATGAAAGAATGCTGAATTTTGTCAAATGCTTTCTCAGCATCTAATGAGATGACCATGTGGTTTTTTTCTTTGAGATTGTTTATGTAGTGGATTACATTGGTGTTTTTCCTTATATTGAACCATCCCAGCATCCCTGGGATGAAGCCTACTTGAATGTGGTGAATGATCATTTTGATGTGTTCTTGGATTCGGTTGGCAAGAATTTTATTATTTTTGCATTGATATTTCATAAGAGAAATTGGCCTGAGAGTCTCTTTCTTTGTCAGATCTTTGTGTGATTTTGGTATCAGTGTAATTGTGGCTTCATAGAACGAGTTGGGTAGTGTTCCTTCTGTTTCTATTTTGTGGAATAGTTTGAAGTATTGGTGTTAGGTCTTCTTTGAAGGTCTGATAGAATTCTGCACTAAAACCATCTGGACCTGTGCTTTTTTTGGTTGGAAGACTTCCAATGACGACTTCTATTTCTTCAGGGGTTATAGGACGGTTTAGATGGTCTATTTGATCCTGATTTAATTTTGGTATTTGGTATCTGTCAAGGAAATTGTCCATTTCCTCAAGATTTTCTAGTTGTGTTGAATACAGGTTTTTGTAGTAGGATCTGATGATTTTTTGAATTTCCTCAATTTCTATTGTTATATCTCCCTTTTTGTTTCTGATTTTGTTAATTTGGATACTGTCTCTGTGCCCTCTGGCTAGTCTGGCTAAGGGCTTATCTATCTTGTTGATTTTCTCAAAGAACCAACTCCTAGTTTTGTTGATTCTTTGTATGGTTTTATTTGTTTCTACTTGATTGATTTTAGCCTTGAGTTTGATGATTTCCTGCCTTCTACTCCTCTTGGGTGTATTTGCTTCTTTTTGTTCCAGGGCTTTCAGGTGTGCCATTAAGCTGCTAGTATATGCTCCCGTTTCTTTTTGGAGGCACTCAGGGCTATGAATTTTTCTCTTAGCACCGCTTTCATTGTGTCCCATAAATTAGGGTATGTTGTTCCTTCATTTTCATTAAATTTTAAAAAGTCTTTGATTTCTTTCTTTATTTCTTCCTTGATCAAGGTATCATTGAGTAGAGCATTGTTCAGCTTCCATGTGTATGTGGGATTTCTGTTCTTTTTGTTGCCATTGAAGACCACCCTTATTCCATAGTGATCTGATAGGAGGCATGGGATTAGTTCGGTCTTCTTATATCTGTTGAGGTCTGATTTGTGACCAATTATATGGTCGATTTTGGAGAAGGTACAATGAGGTGCTGAGAAGAAGGTATATACTTTTGCTTTAGGATGAAATGTTCTATATATATCTGTTAGTTCCATTTGATGCAAGGCTTCAATTAGTTTCACTGTCCCTGTTTAGTTTCTGCTTTCCTGAATGATCCACTTCAGAGAGCGTGGTGTTGAAGTCACCCACTATTATTGTGTGAGGTGCGACGTGTGCTTTGAGCTTTAGTAAAGTTTCTTTTACGAATGAGGGTGCCCTTGCATTTGGAGAATAGATGTTCAGAATTGAGAGTTCTTCTTGGTGGATTTTTCCTTTGATCAGTATGTAGTGTCCTTCTGTGTCTTTTCTGATGATTTTAGGTTGAAAGTCAATTTTATCTGATATTAGGATGGTGACTCCAGCTCGTTTCCTGGGACCATTTGCTTGTAAGATTGTTTTCCAGCCTTTTACTCTGAGGTAGTGTTTGTCTTTGACACTGAGGTGCATTTCCTGCATGCAGCAAAATGCTGGGTCCTGTTTACGTATCCAATCTGTTAGTTTATGTCTTTTTATTGCGGAGTTGAGACCAGTGATATTCAGAGAGATTAAGGAATAGCTATTATTGCCACCTGCTATTCTTGATGCTATCTTTACGTGTTAGTGGTTATCTACTTTTGGGTTTGATAAAAGAAGGTTACTATCTCCTTTTTTCCAGGGTGTAGTTTCCCTCCTTGTATTGCCGATTTCTACCTATTATCCTTTGCAGGGCTGGGTTTGTTGAATAATATTGTGTAAATTTGGTTTTATCATGGAATGTCTTGGTCTCTCCATCTATGGTGATTGAGAGTTTTGCTGTGTATAGTAGTCTAGGCTGGCATTTCTGTTCTCTTAGAGTCTGTATGAGATCTGCCCAGGATCTTCTGGCTTTCATAATCTCTGGTGAGAAATCTGATGTGATTCTGATAGGTCTTCCTTTATATGTTACTTGGTCTTTTTCTCTTACTGCTTTTAATATTCTTTCTTTGTTTAGTACACTTGGTGTTTTGATTATTATGTGACGGGAGGTATTTCTGTTCTGGTCCAGTCTGTTTGGAGTTCTGTAGCTTTCTTGTACATTCATTGGCACCTCTCTCTTTAGGTTAGGGAAGTTTTCCTCCATAATTTTGTTGAAGATATTTACTAGCCTCTTAAGTTGCAAATCTTCACTTTCATCTATACCTATAATCCTTAGGTTTGGTCTTCTCATTTTGTCCTGGATTTCCTGGATGTTTTGGGTCAGGAGTTTTTTGCATTTTGCATTTTCTTTGACTGTTGACTCAATGCTTTCTATGGTATCTTCAGCACCTGAGATTCTTTCTTCCATCTCTTGTATTCTATTGTTGATATTTGCATCTATGATTCCTGATTTCTTTCCAAGGTTTTCTATCTCCAAAGTTGTCTCCCTTTGTGATTTCTTAGTTGTTTCTAATTCCATTTTTAGATCCTGAATGGATTTGCTGAGATCCTTCACTTGTTTGTGTTTTCCTGTATTTCTTTAAGATATTTTTGCATTTCCTCTTTCAGGATTTCTGCCTTTTGACCCAAGTTCTCTTGTATTTCTTTAAGCGATTTTTGTGTTTCCTCCTTATGGACTTCCATCTGTTGATGCATATTCGCCTTCATTTCTTTAAGCGATTTTTGTGTTTCCTCCTTATGGACCTCCATCTGTTGATGCATATTCTCCTTCATTTCTTTAAGCAATTTTCGTGTTTCCTCCTTATGGGCCTCCATCTGTTGACCCATATTCTCCTTCATTTCTTTAAGCGATTTTTGTGTTTCCTTTGTCAGGGCATCTACCCATTGATTCATTTCTTTAAGCGATTTTTGTGTTGTTTCCTTATGGACCTCCATCAGTTGACCCATATTCTCCTGCATTTCTTTAAGTGATTTTCGTGTTTCCTTTATAAGGGCTTCTACCCATTGATTCATGTTCTCCTGTATTTCTTTTTGAGATTTATTTACATCCTTCTTGAAATCCTCTAATAGCATCATGAGAAATGATTTTAAATCCAGATCTTGCCTTTCGGTGTGATGGGGTATCCAGGACTTGCTGCTGTTGGAGAGTTGGGTTCGGATGGTGCCATATTGCCTTGATTTCTGTTAGTAACTTTCCTACTTTTGCTTTTTGCCATCTGGTTACCTCTGGTGTTAGTTGGTCCTGCTGTCACTGGCTGTTGCTTGGACCTCCTGTGAGCCTGTAAGGCTATTTCTGACCCCCACCCCCCGTGCTTGGGATTCTCCTGGCACCGATTGCTGAGGGGCTGCCCTGCTCCTGAGTGACTTTGGAGACCTGATGTGCCTTGCCCCAAGTGATGTTATATTGGGGTATCCCTGCACATCTGAAGGCTCAGCGTAGTCAATCCCTGGAGCAGAGGTTGCCAAGGGGAGGCTGGTGTGCTCACTCCATGTGCGAGTGCGCTCTCTCCCACTGAGGGTCCCTCTGCAGGGCAGATGTCCCACAGCACAGCTGGTGCATAGGTGACCACAGAACTGCCCAGCTCTTGGGTGCAGGAAGCACACAAGCTGGCCGAGTCCTAAGCGAATTTATGCTTGGTTATCCCTGAGCCTGGAGGTCCCAACTGCTCTGTTGCCAGATCAAAGATGGTGGAGTGCACTGTGCACCCTCTTGGTGCAGATCACTCTGCAGGGCAGATGGCCCACAGCAGAGCTGGCACCCAGACGACCCAGAGCTGCTCTGTCCTTGTGCACAGATGGAAGCCCAGCAGGTTGTGTCCCAAGCAAAGTTATATTGGGGAGTCTCTGCGTATCTGAAGGCTCAGTGTAGTCAATCCCAGGAGCAGAAGTCACCAAGGGGAGACTGGTGTGCTCTCTACCCCAGTGTAGTTTTTTAATTGAGTTTCATTTGACTTTGGGTCTTCACTTTTAGTCTCATTATCTTCATGATTTTGCTTTAATGTTTCTATATTTTTATTGAGATTTATTTTAATATCCTGAATTGACTTGTTTTAATCAGATGTTTGTTTTGTTTTATTGAACTCTGTTGAAGAGTTGTCTCTATTTTTAAATCCTTTCTGGTGTTTCTATTCTTTTGGAATGCTTTAAATGTACTAATAATTCTCTTAGGTTTTTTTGAAATTTTGTTTTTGTTGTTTGCATTAGGAAGCATTACTCTAGTGCTGTTGATCTTTAGATAATATGTGTGATTTTGGCTTTCATTTGTACATTAGGATTGTATGTATTTTAAAATATGGAGTGCTTAAGGAGCTTGCATGTCATGCTTAATAGAAGTCACAAAAATATCCTCTGCATGAATTTTGGTACGTGTACTGCCATAAAATCTTTCATTAGTTCAAACTTTGTCTGGAGTCTTTCAAAAATGCTTTGCTTTACTTTGCTGTGTGTGTGTGTGTGTGTGTGTGTGTGTGTGAGTTGCTTACCACAGTGCATGTGTTGTGTGGAGGTTAAAGGACAACTTTGGGTGTTGACTCTTGAAATCTACTTTGATTGAGGAAAGAACTCTTTGTTGTGTGTTACTGTATATACAGGCTGGCTGGCCTATGAGTTCTGGGACTTCTCCTGTTCTCACTTTTCATCTCCTCTGTGGGAGTGCAGGGGTTACAGTTGCTACTTTGCCTCCCTCAGTCCCTTCCTCCCCCTCCCCCTGCCTCCAAGCATGGGTTCTTGGACTTCTTACTCAGGTCCTTGTAATTGCATGGCCATCACCCATGAGGCTAACTCTCCAGTCCCTGTCTTTAATAAGTCCTATGATCCAGAGCAACATGTATATGCTTTCTAACGGCACATTCACAAAGTAAACTCTGCCAGGATACTTGCAGTCACAGCATCAAGGAGGCAGGAGAATCTTCAGTCCAGGCCAGTATGGCCATGTAGTGAGCACTGGGACCATGTGGATGTCTTAAAACCCAAAATAGCAGCAAGTCTCCCAAAGCCATGGCTGGAGAGACAGTTCAGTGAGTAATAGCACATACTGCTCCTGCAGGGGACCCAAGTTCTGGTCCCAGAATGCTTACCAGACATCCCACAACTACAGTAACTACAGCTCCATGGGGAGTCTATGTCTCTGGCCTCCTTGACCATCTGCACACCATTCTCCCAATATAATTTTGGACTCCTTTCTTTCTTTCTTTCTTTCTTTCTTTCTTTCTTTCTTTCTTTCTTTCTTTCTTTTCTTTCTTTTCCTTTCCTTTCCTTTTTTTTTTTCAAGACAGGGTTTCTCTATATAGCCCTGGCTGTCCTGGAACTCACTCTGTAGACCAGGCTGGCCTCGAACTCAGAAATCCGCCTGCCTCTGCCTCCCAAGTGCTGGGATTAAAGGGATGAGCCACCACTGCCTGGCTTTGGACTCCTTTCAACAAGGTGTATTTAAATTTGTTTCCATATAATACATGTGGATAGCTAAGTTTAATTCCCTCATGGCATAAGAACATATCAACAAAAGACCACCGTATTAGGAATATGATACCTATTTACAAATAGAACAAAGCTAATTGTCATTAAACTCTTGACTATTAAAAATTGGTATTCTAAGGCTTTTGTAACATTTTAGCTAGGTGTGGTGGTTCATGCTTAAAATTCTATTACTCAGAAAACAAAGGTTGACAGCAGCCTGGCCAACTAGGTGAGATCTGGCTCCAACTAAATTTTAATGGGAGTAGTGGTATATGTTGTGCAGGGACATTTAGTGATACAGTGTTGCCTTAGCATGAGAATGGTCCTTGGTTCAATCCCCAACCCTATCATTTAAAAAGACTACTAAACAGTTTTTAATAAGCTAAGGCATCAAAATATAGGAACATAGTAAACAATTATTTTCTATTGAACAGAAAGTTACCGAGTCAATCTTGTGTATCAAGTTGAACCCTTTCAATGCTTTATCCCATGAAGTTCTGTGTTCATGTTTGAAGAGGAAATCAGACAGATGAGCTGCTGATTCTGGAATTATTCCTTCAACACGGTATCTATGATTATCAAAGTAAAGAGAATTTAAAAATTTAGCTTAAGCAGAAAATATACTGGTATTGAAATAAAAAAATATCAAAGTATGGTAAAGCAGTTGAGTATCCCATATCTAAAACACTTGGGCCCACAAATGCTTTTTATTTTGGATTTTTTTGAGTATTTGCATATATATATATATATATAATGACAGACCTTGGTTATGAGACTTAAGTCTAAGCACAAAATTCATTTGTATTTCAAAGTCTTTATATACTTACTCTAATGGGAAATTTTTTTTACAACGTCCTACAATTTTATTCAATACAATATTGAGTGGGAACTAGCATAGCTTATTTAAATAAACATTGCCAGTCATTATTTCAAGGCTTTCCTTTATAGTCAGGCCTGGTGGCACAGGCCTGTGATCTTAGCTGGCAGGGGGCTGAGCATCAGGAGAAACACGATGTACAATTTATGTCTAGCCAAGAGGGTGAGTTCCAGACCACACTGGGAAATTTAGTGCAATCCTGTCTCAAAAAGTATAAAGATAGTTTTGGAATATAGCTCAATGGTAGAAAACTTTCCCAGGATCTGTTAGGCCCTGGTGTGTCTGTGCTGTGATTAAATTTTTATAGATAATAACTTTTAAATTCTGTGTGTTATTAACTACCAAGAAATTAAGGTATCAGGAGAAAAATGGATTCAAATCCAATATTAGCTGTTTGCCAGCTGAAAGAGAAATTAGAATAGTATGGCCACAATTTTACTCTGGATTTTTTTTCAAAGAAAAGAAAATAGATGTTTTGGTTTAAAACTTTTAAGTCTCTAAATAATTAAAATTTCTTCAGAAAGTGTGATTAGAACCAAAATATCGTTATTATGTAGAGAATAGTAATCACATGTGTTACTATGTGTGGAGAACTATTATGCTCAACTTTGCTTTTTATTTATTGAGACAGGGTTAAACTATCTAGCCCAGACTGTGCAACTTTTTATAAAGCTCAGGATCTCAAATGTAAGCACTTCCTTCCTTAGCCTCCCAAATGCTCGAGCTAGAATTACAGGCGTGTGCCCTTGCATCTGACTGACTTCTATGATTTGGTCAGATAAGGATACTTCAGACAACTTCCTTATATATATTAAGTTTTCTTTAGAAGCTTAGTTGGCTCCAATTTCCTTTATGAGATATTCTGAGATTCTTTAATGCAAGATTAACTTCCTTCATTGTAAAAAAATGTTTTGAAGAGGTGGGGGACAGGGAGGAAGGGAGGGAGGGAAGGAAGGAGGGAGGGAAGGAAGGAGGGAGGGAGGGAGACTGACTGTTTTTCAGTTTTAAGTTTGGGGAAAAATAAACCAAAAAATAATCACCATGTAATGCAACAAAATGCAACAAAGTCAGACATGAAACAGTTAAAATTGAAGTACAGAATGTTTGTTCACAAGTTTGCACACACTGCCCACCCCATACTGTCCTTTACTTACCTAATGTCTCTCCATGGCAAGATCATAAATTCTGATAATAGAGATATAACTTTTTGTATTTCTAACCTACACCCAATAATATCTAATTATGCCTTTCATAAAACAGTTTTTTCTGAAATTACTGATGGTGACTAACACAGTCTCTTAATAGTCTTGCCAAGTGACACCAAACATATACTATTTAAGTGTACTTCACAGGATGTATTTTCTACTCTTATGTACTTCATACTGGCAGGTGAATGTGGACATACTAGAAAGCACAGAGATATGGAGGCTAAAGAGGAGGAACATGTGTCAAAGCTCTTTTGGGGAGATTTGGAAGTCTGTTTTATAATTATGTATGATAATACTATGAGATAATATTGAACTGTTAGTATTATTGTTATTCTTTTACTTGTGAATTAAAGATAGAAAAAAAAATCTGTGAGACATCCTAATCCTAGTTTAAACCCACTTCCAGTTCTGAAAGAGTGCTATACAATTTACCACTGAATAACTTAACTTTTATTCCATAAATTATTAATAAGGTAGAAAGGCAGCATAGCTTAAATGATAGTTTTCAAACTGACTTATGGAACATTATGTGAATGGTCATTTATTGTTTCTATTTATGTGTGTGTACCTGTATGAATTTATGTGCACCAATGCAGATGCCCACAGGCAGGGGACATGGGATTCTTAGAATGGGACAGAAACGCACTTGTGAGCTACAGATGTGAGTGCTCACTGTGTGTTGATCTGGAAGAGCAGCAAGTACTCCTAATGACTGTGGCCATCTCTCCAGTCCTGTGAATGATTCTGATAGGGAGCCCGGTAGGACTTAGGGTTTGCAAAGATGCTAAAGCAGGATAAATACTATACTAAATTGGGGCTTTTCATTTGGATCACCATAACTTTATCCATTACTTTTGTTGTATGATTTTTAAACTGTGAATACTGTTAGTTGTAAAATGCATTAATATCTCATTTGTCTTCATTAGAGGTTTAAGAAAGGATTAAATGTGCTGATAGTTATCACCAACATAATAAAGAGAATGGGAATAACTGATAGGGAAAGAAAATAGCGTGGTAAGGAAGCATGAAATGTTCAGTCAGAAAAGGTATGTGCTTCAATTAGTCAACTCACACAGTGGACAGTTTTAGGATTCACAAGAAACAATAGTTAAGATAACACAAGTAGTCTGTGATGCAAAGTCCTGGTGTCTGAAAGTTTTCATCTCACTATTACAATGTAGGTACCTTGTAGATCGTTACTGTGTAGGCCTGCACTCACCTGAAACAGGAAGGGGTGATGCTATTTATATTGTATATAATTGTAAAGAATTGTATATTGTATATGGGGAATGAATAAAATTTTGTATGATGTAATGCCTGTTACAGGAATATATAACAACGTTATAGGAATGTATTGTTGAGGGCAGGAAGGAAAGAGGTTCCAACTACAGATGTGCCTTCTCATGCATAAACCAAGTCCTCAAAAACTAACCACCAAAGGTCCTTTATGGGCAGCAAGTTAGTAACGGAATGCATAAATTCTAGTAAAATATATAGATTATCTTTTTATATTGCAGTTACATTTATATAGCTAAAGCTCATATATTTACTAAATAAATATTTACCATGTGTCTATGTAACAGGCAGTATTCTGGTGTAGGGATACCACAAAACACAAGGGCGACTTATTTCTAGTCTTTTTTCTATTCAAGTTCCTGTTCATACCACTTCATATTCAAATAAGACATATATAACAAATTAAAAAATAAATTCCATATAGTGTCACCTGTGAATGTTACAAGAGCAGAATAGTTTAAAAGGGACTGAGTCTGTGTGCACGGGAGACATTTAGCCTGGTGGGCAGGAAGGTCACTGTGAAGAAGCCATAGTGAAACTGGTAACCTGATGATCAGAGCTGACATTAGCTTTGGAGAGATATGGGAAAGTATGCAAGCACAAAAGGATTATGAGTGCTCTGCAGGTTCAGTGCAGGGCATCTGATGACAGACCGCTTGTGGATACAACACAGGGAGAAGGAGCCTGAAGTGATAGGCATGAGGGCCGAGAGTGACTGGAAGTCATGATCAAATGTGGGGATCTTATTTTAGGTGTGAGCGAAATCCTTAAAGGATTTATACAGGGGAGTGAACAAAAGTGGAATCATATCTAAGACTTTACTTTGGGCACTGGGTGAACAATGCAATGTAGCTGAGCAGGAACAGAGAGCAGGAGTCAGTCACATAGTCCACTGAGAGATGCTGGTGACAACAGGGTAACAGCGAGGAGCTAATAAACCTCTACCACTGTCTCTCTGCATGTGTGGTTCCACGGGGCTTCTATATGGATCCAAGCTTGATACCAATGACCTGTCTCTAATCTGTTCTAAAAATACAGTCTTACTAAAAACAAAGTCAGTGAGCTAGCTCTGTCCTAGTGGCTGTAGAGGAAAGGACAGTAGGCACTCCAGGGCTCACTGGGCAATGTGGCACCTGGATGACCACATCAGGCTGAACCAGCAGAGCCCAGGGAAGTGGCAGAGGAGTGTATGCTAGTCTGAAACACTCACACTCCTCCTCCCCTGCTATAGTCCAGAGTAGTCAGTGATCAAACCCAGGCACCAAGTGTACACCAACTGCAGGAGGAGACCAGAAATTACCCCTGAAACTCACTAGCAAATGTCAATGATTCAGCAGCCCAAAAAACAATGCAGAGAATTAATCATACAAGTTGGCTGTTTGAAAAGAATAAAATTGACCAACTCTTAAGAATAAAATTGGCCAAACTAACCGAAAGAGTAATAAAATCTAAATTAATAAAATTAACCAAAACATAAACTTGAAAAAAAGATGGCCTTTTAAATAAACGGTGCTGGAAAAGCAGAAAATAAGCCTGCAGAAGAATGAACTCGGGTCTATATCTCTCACCTTGCACACAGATCAATTCAAACCAGATCAAAAATCTTAATGTAAGACATGAAACTCTGCAAGTGGTAGAGGAAAACAGTCCAGGACACAGGTAGAGGAAATAAAGTTCTGAATGAAAGGAACCCTAGCAGCAGAGCTAATAGCTGTAAGAGTTGACAAGCGAACTCTTTGTTTAGCTCTGTACCCCATTTTTTAAAAAGAACACACATGGAATGCAGTCACTGATAAGGGGATATTGACCCAGAATCTCGGAATACCCTAGACACAATTCACATATCAATAGAGTTCCAAGAAGATGGAAGGAGAGACCCCTGGTCCTGGAAAGACTGAATGTAGGGGAACGCCAGGACAGAGAAGTGTGAGGGGGTTGAATGGGGAACAGGGGGAGGGAAGGGGGCTTATGGGACTTTCGGGGAGGGAGGAAACTGGAAAGGGGAAATCATTTGGAATGTAAATAGAAAAATATAGAAAAAAAAAGAGTTGACAAGCAATGGAAAAGCTTCTGCACAGCTATGGAAAGCATCTGTGTACACAGTGGCCCACGGAGTGAGAGAATCTTGCCCAGCTATAATTCAAACTGTTAATTCCCAGGCTCTATAAAAAAAAAAAACCTGCAAGAATTAAACACCAAAACCTTCCCTGCCAATCAATAAACATGCCAACAAACTGAGCAGACATCCTTCCCAGGAAGAAACACGAATAGACGATAAACCAGGCGAGCTGTAGAACGAAGCAGTGCTCTGGGCGACACACAGTCAGCAGCGGCTCCTAACCGTGTGAGAACAAGGGTATTCCTTGTCCACCATCCCTTTCAGATCATATCGTGGAACCCAACCAGCCCCCATTCCCCACACGGCGTTCTTTAGCTATGTCAGTTCAGGAGGCCTTGTAGCAGGACAATGCTGCCACCTGCTGTTTGAAGCCTTTTCTATCCCTTCCTCTTTCTCGTTTTTGGTTTCTTTCTTTTTTTTTCTATTCTCATTCTTCTTATTGTGACTTCTCCTAAAGTGCAGAGGCTGGCATGGCTTATGATATCTGGGTACATAGTCCCCACGAGTGACACCATTTTTTCTCTATTTCAATTATCCCCACTCCTGTGTGCAGCCACCTAACAACCCACCTAACAAACTGACACCTATCACCAGTCTCCTCGTGATTATTTCTTTTTCTTTCCCTTCCCACTGATGTTAGCATATTAGTATTCATGGTACTATCAGGGTCCCTAGACCCCACAAATTAACCAATATTTAACAAGGGTTGTTTTTCTAGTCTGTTTTCAGAGTGGTCTAACAATTGGATAATGATGTGTGCTGCAGATAATAATGACAAATAAAACTGTCGTTATTAAATGTGAAAGAAAAATTTTCTGTGACAAAAGCAGTCTACAAGAAGGGCGCTTCCCACAGCAGCCTGGACCTTTCTGCATCAAGTACTAAGGACAACTCCCACTGACATTCCTACAGACCAACCTGATCTAGAAAACCTCCCACTAAGACTCTCTTCCCGGACCCTAGTTTGTGTCAAGATAAACATTAAATAGGTGTCATTTCTCTGGTGTGCCTGGCTTACCTGTACCTCTGCACACACATGTTTATTTATTTTTAAGTGTCACTATTAGGGTCATCTGTTGCTTAGACAACACAAGAAAGAATACTTTCTTGGTACATATTAAAATGACTAAGAGAAACTCATTCCATTCTCATGTGTTAATTTTTAAAAAACGGCACACAGGAGGCTAAAGTAGGAAAAGCTTAGGACAACGACAACAACAAACTCACAAAAATTGGGATACAAGCACAGGTAAACTTCAGTAAGATGAACAACAAACAAAACCCAACAACCACAAAAACCACACCAACAGCCAGATGTGCAAAGTGTAGGATTTCTAAGGAGCAGTTCCTAAAAATTCAGTCATGGTTTTCTCCATAACAATGACCTGGGGGGAACAGATGTGATACCAGGAGCTATAAAGGAATGCCTAAAACCAAAATAAGAGAAAACAAGACAAAAATGCCTGAAATATGTCAGGATATTCACTTTACAAGCACACTTTAGTTGTGTTTGAAACAGTCTGATCCTCAAAACCATGCTTAAAGCTATTTATAGGAAAAAAATTCTGCATTCATGGGTAAGAGAAAAAATGGATGGGGAAAATCTTTTTAGTGGTTTGAGAGAAAAGTGAAGGATTCCAAACATCATAAAAATGTTACTGTTGACAAGAAATGTCAATTTGCTTTTGCAGAACTTTTCTATCCTAGTGAATTAGACAGGCTTTTTTTGGTGTACATATTCATAGTTTTCTGGTGTTAGAGATGGATCTAGGGTCTTGTGCACTGGAGCGAAGTGCTCTACGCTAAATATAAATCTGCAGAGGGATTTACTTTCTAACTGTACTTACATCTGGAGATCTTTGCACAACACACAATTATTTTACTTTATGAAACCACATGACTTCACGCATCATTTCCTGGTTAGTATTAAATAGTTTGTTCTACTTAATGAAGTGGTGCTAACTTCCAGATTTGGTAATGGTATTGAATTTACAACAATGACTGTAAATGGAAAATGTACTCACAGGTTTCCGTGGAATATTTTGGAGGTCTTGCTGGAAACAGTTATCTTTTTCTCAAAGGGAAAATAAAATTCAGAAATTAACTGTCAACACAGAAAACAAAGCAAAATAAACCCAAAACAAAACAAAAGTAAGACTATGTTTTTCTGGCTTAAAAAAAGAACATACTATTTTCAAACATCTTTACAGTAAACTTTCACTGAAAGACAAAATCTTGAAAAATACTTTTCTTACTGAAGATTTAATGACTTTCCAGCCAGATAGGTCTTGATTGTAAGCTAAAACTTGTTCAGCAGTTTGTTGGGCAATTGCCTTATAGTCCATCTACCTGTGAAAATTTAACAAGGATTGTAAAATATAATTTTTATAAACAAAAGTTTTCCACGTTGCATAGCTGGTCTTGAACTCATGAACTGAAGCCATCCTTCTGCCCCAGTCTGTGAAGTGGTTGGTACTATAGGTGTGCAACATTACACTATGTTTCTAAAAACATCTGTCATTTAGCAATGAATAATAATTATCTGATCACTTGCATTCACAAGCCTCTGTCTTCAAATGGGAAAAATGTGCAAGCATGTAAAAAGCCAGATTTGGAAATCAGGGACCAGGGTGAAGTCTGATCCCTGCCGTGTGTGAAGCATGATATATAGTATTTATACTTCCTTCTTGATGTAAAGTTAGAATAGCCCTAACACCCTGTGGAGTCAAAATGTTAAATAAAGCCTTAAACGGGTTGACTAAAGTCCCAGAGCTTTGCAGGTTCTAGTCTTTCAAAAGCCATTATTTCTAACAAGCTTTTTTTCCTTATGACATGTCACACTCTTTCGTCATGTGTTCTTGGTAGTAACCTTGAGAGGCCATGTGTAGTTTTCTCTCCAAGCATGTTCCTGTCAGCTATCTTCTTGTCCACTTAGGCACAATCATATCAGCCTCCTAGATTTTCCACAAGTACAACCAAGAATCTCCCCATCTCAAGCTTTGTCCTTATGGTTCTTTTCCTTGGAAAATCCATGATAGATTTTGCTTTCTTGGATCCTTTGCTTAAATGTCAACCATTCAGACAAGATCATATTCAAAGCAGTTCAGTTTTAAGACATTTATTAAATCTTTCCTCGCTGCTAAGTACTGAAAAGGACTGTTTTCCTTCCTTCACATTCAGAGACAAACTGGGTGATAAGGTTCTGAGGGCAGAGACCTCATGGATGAGATTGATGTCTTTATAAGAGACTGTAGGCAGCTCATTTGTCCACTTTGCCCTGAGAACACAGCCATAAAAGCAGTCTACATTCCAGATAAGTGCCCCTGACCAGAAACCAAACATTAAGGCATGCAGGTCAGACTTACAGACTCTACAAGTGTGAAAAATAAACTGTTGCTCTTTATAAATCACCTAGTCTATGGTAATATGTCATAGAACCCCAAGGGGACTGAGTATTGTAGTAAGTATAGCAAAAAAAAAAAAAAGCCTTCATCTGTTATGTTATGAATAAGTTCAGATAGCAGCTGGGGTATCACGGTTCTTCAGCCCATCACCCACTTCTTATCAGTTATGGAAAGCTGAATAGATTTGACAAAGACCATGGTAACATCTGGATTCAAATTTGGACTCTGCAAATTGACAACTGCTTAGGCTCTAAACTTCAACTTAGGCTCCGAATTTCAACTTCCTACATTTATAGGATACTCACGGGGGGGGGGGTCCATAAAAGTTATGAGAGTTACTACATGCAAAAATGGTTGAAGCAATGAGTGGTTTTGTTCAAGGTGGTCAATAAGGCTAGTTTCTTATAATTAACAGTTATAACCATCACTAAAAAGTTTTTTAAATAACTGTCCCCTAAGCACCTTAACACATCTTAATGCATAAATTTAACATTTAGAAATCCTTAGCTCTTATCTAACACTTTTCAGGATGGATCATAAACTTATATTCTCTTTCTTGGCTTCCCAGAAAGGTACAATAGTTAGGTCATACCTTTTATACTGGAAAAAAACACAGGTACAATATTATAGACTCCTCTTTCCTATAAAAAGTCCTGGTATCTTTACCTTTCTCGACTCTAGTTCAGAATTTTAGTGCCCATTGATACTATTCTCCAAATCCTGGAGGAAATCTCCATATCTGTTAACCTTAAGGGAATAAAGTGAAAGTCAAATTATTTTGATCCACGACTTAGGTCAACATATTTTATTAATTCTTTTACACTTCCTCCACAAACACTTTATATCTTTATTAAAAAACACACTTCTAAGGTGGAAATAATAGGTAAATCCTACTTTTCTACTGCTGTGATAATACACCATGACCAAGGTCACTTATCAAAGAAACTATTTAATTTGAGGTTTATGGTTTCAGAGGATTAGAGTCTATCATGACAGAGCAAAGGCATGGTAGCAAGAGCTGAGAGATTACATCTTGATTTGTAAGTTGGAGGCACACACTAGCACACACACACACAGAGGAAATGGCACAAGCCTTTTCATACCTCAAAACCCACTCCTCAGCGACACACCATCAAGGCTACACCTCCTAATACTTCCCAGATAGTTCTACTAATACTGGAGACCAAGTATTCAATCACCTGAGCCTATGGGGGTCATTCTTCTTCAAACCATTACTGGGTAGTTTAAAAAACTTTTTTTTCCAGTCTGAGGATTGAATTTATCATGCTAAGCAAGTGCTCTACCACTGAGCTACATCCCAAAGTCAAGAAACTTTGAAGAACCTTTAAAAGTATAGATTAAAAAGATACCTAGATGGAGCTTAAGATATTAAAAAAAAAATCTAGGGTCTTTGTTTTGTTTTGTTTTTAAGGTCATGCCATAAACATTGTTTGGCTAGTCTCCAACATGGGCCTCTCCTAGCCTAAAACACAGGGTTTCACTTCTCACTGACTTATCTAATATTGATCTAGAAATTTCACTATGGGCATTTATCACTAGCTGTAAGTTTCTGCGTGGATTGTATAATTATTTTAGAATCATTTCGCATTCCACAGTAGATGTGTTTAATGAACTACTGAATGGTGTTTTATAGCATCTGCCAATTTTGCTAAGAGCAACAGGAAGGTAAAGTTTAGAAGGCTAGAGAGAGTACAAAGATACAGGCCACAGCAAAGTTATAGTTCTATTACCTGATGATGTAACATTGGATGAACTAGAATGCATGTATTCAGATGAAAATCAAGGGTGTCTTCATCCATTGGGTCAGTGGAAAACAGACCATTGAGATAGCATCTTTTTTTGACATAAGCACTTGGTTGCAACTTGATTCTTCCCACTTCATATCCTGTCCCAGCCTGGTAGACAAGGTCATATAAGTTAGTGATCTTTATGTTCGTATAATTTCCTGCTTTCTGTGCTGCCTGACTGGGTTCCAAATGCACGTTGGCTCACTGCTACACTTTCCTGGGAATCAGGGCTCCCAAAGAGTTTGTTAAATCCAGTCACAGGTCAGTCTGACTTCCTTACCAAGTCTTGAATCTGCAGCGCATTTGAGATGGGTGGAAGCCCAGGAGGGTCAGGGTTCTGGGGCGGGATGGGGATGGTACAGAGGTGAGCAGAGTGACCCTGGTTGAATTGGTACTTATCTGAGTTGGGTCGGGGTATGTGGGGAGGGGGTGTTGCTCTGAAGCCGCGTAAAGCTCAGTGGGAAAGTCTTGGGTTGTGGATGTGACTCTCAGAGAAGGGTCCCTTATCTGAAGGCACCCCCAACTCTCCTATCGTACAGTTCCCTCCCACTGCCCGGGAAGCCCAGCCTGCCAGTTGCGCCGGGAAGAGCAGTGGCCTGTATGAGGACAGCATGGGTCACGGATAGAGTCTAGAACCTTCCCACCCGACAAAGAGAAAAGTCAAAAAACCCCACCTCCCCCGAGGACAGCAACCTAACGCCCCTCAACGCCCTTTGACCTCTGAACTCGTCGCGGGGCTCTCGAGACCCTCTCCCCACCCCCTCCCGGCGCCTGGTACTACACATGCGCCCTGCGGCCCGGCGCCATGTTGGGTCGGTTTGAAAGCGAGCGCGGGCGTCTCGCCTTCCTGCGGCGGCGGAGGAAATAGCGGTCCTGAGGAGGGCGGTGTCGCGCTCGGGGATGCTTTGTCGCGTCGTCCGGTTTGGGAAGGGCTTGGGCTCCCCGCCGAGAGTCTGGAAGTGCGCGCTTTAAAAAAAGTGTCCCGGTGAGCCATCTGCGGGGAGCGCGGCATCCTTCCGCAGCAGGAGGGAGGCGCTGGTGCAGGGTGGCGGGACGGAGCGGGAAGATCCTTCCAAGGGAGGGCACTGTATGGAAGAAGAGTAGGGGCGTCCCGGGGTGCGGTGACCCGAGGGGCCCCGAGGTTCGGGGGCCGTTGTCACTCAGCGTCTACTGCGGAGGGATGAAGGTCCTCACCCAAGGCTATGTCTGTGTCAGCACGCAAAGGGACGCTGCCACCCCGGAGCCAGCCCGACAGCCACACCCAGCATACACGGATGGCCCAACTCTTTGCAGCCCAAGGCCTGCCAAAGTCTGTGTTCCAGACCCGTCGACGCTCCCCTTTGCAGGATAAACCAGAGCAGCGGTTCCCAAGAGTTGTGCTCCACTTCCAGAGCCTTCCCATCTCCCTGGCACTCTTTTGACACTGTCGGGTCGTCTGTGTTTCGAATCGAGGTAGTTGAAATTTCCTGGCCTAACTTTTATTGTTCAACACGATGGATTTAATTCGGGAGATTGAAACCGGCGCTTGCGAAGGGAATGGTAAGATACATGGTATTTACTTAAAATATATGTAATTGGGAATCGTCCTAGGGCCGAAATGAGAGGGCGGGTGTCATAAACAGTTAAAATTTGTTGATAGTTGTTAGAAGTAGGGCTGTAGGTGTATAGGAGTTTCTTAAACTATTTTACTTCGGTATGGACTTGAAACTTTTCATAAGAATTGCGGGTTTTCTTTCTTGGCATGCAAATGGAAATAACCCTCAGCCACTCTCTTAAGTCGAACTAACAGCTCTCCCTTAAGCAACAAGATGATGCTTGTTCTTAAGGTTTTGTGAAGTAAAATTGGCATCCTGATTTGTGACAAACATCCAAGCGGATTTAGTTGAGCTAACTTAAAGATTCGTAAGAAGGATAAAGAAAGCATAAAATTGACTTTGTCCAGTTATGCTTCAGAGAAAAAACCGATAGCAGAGGCTTCACTAATGGAGAAGAGCTTTGTCTTACATCCTGCTCTCACTACCCAATGCTACCTTCTCCCTCAAGTGCTAGGAAGATAGGCAGGAGCTACTACAGCCCTGACTCCTTAATTAGAACATTTGTTATAAAGTCAAATTTGACATTGCTAGTATCACATCAACAAAAATTTTACAAAATTACAGCCGGAATTGAACTATTGATATTGCAACATTGTAGCGTGCATCACAACCTATGTGTGAAGCTTTTTTTAGTACAGAGAATCCTTCACTTCTCAAGAACTATTATGTCCTAAATTAACACATATCTATCCCATTATTTCTTGTTTACAAAAGTAGATATTACTGTGCTAAAAGCTCTCTCAATTTTACTAGAAAAACATAAAGCTGATTACACTGAATGAATTTCCAAACCAGTTAAGCTTTCTTTCTTAAGAAGGTGAAACTTTTTAAGAATTAAAACTACAGGAACCAGAGAAATGCAGTGATTAAGAGCACTGGCTGCTTTTCTAGAGGCCCCATGTCCAATTCCTGGCACCCACGTGCTGACTCACAGTTGTTTGTATCAGCAGCCCCATGGGATATGCAGCCCTTTTCTCACCGCCTTGGGTGACAGGCATGCATACAGTACATAGATACAAATGTAGGCACAATACCCATACACATAAGATTTCAAAACATTAAAATGTACTGAGGGTATGAAAAAATGAAGGTGAAGAGATTCTTAACATTTTTATAAAAGGCTTATAGCTATCCCATTCTGAAATAAAAATTTTAATTTTTTGTAAATATTATTTTCTAAAGTTATTTATTTTTGGCTAAAGTTTCATTATTTCTAATGCTTTATTTAATGGCTTAAAAATTGATTGCCAGCTATCTGTAATGCATGGCAGTAGTCTTATAAGATTCAAAATTAGTACCTGTTGGAAAATGCTAGATATTGTGATGTCATAAAAGACATCACCATAATAAAGAAGGGCTGTCCATAGTAGCTTTTAGGACTTTAAAAAAAAAAGTACCTTTTCCTTTGTATTCCATGTATATTGGCAGATAATTTTTCTCTGTATATTTCCAAGCACATAGTAGGTTCTCAAATATTTTCCTAAATCATTCATGAAATGACTAACAGTAAAGATAATAGGAAACTTTCAGTGCTTACATTAGGATTATCTATTATCAATAAGTAATTTTAATCCTGAAAAGCTTTGTTTACATATTTAATCAATTTTATTGCCTATCATCATTATTCATTGGCACTGTCCCATTTTGTTTTATGTATTGTAGTATTTAATGGAAATGAGTAACTCATTTTGAGAACACCATGGCGAAATTAAACACAAAGCACAGAGTTTGTTCTCGAGAGTCTTCAGTATCTTCTCTCCTGGCGAGCTGCAGCCTGAGTGGTAGTTCCTCCAGTTCCGACGGCTCGTTTCGGTATAAGGACCAGCTGTATAGTTCCGCTTCTGAGGCTCTGCAGGCCTATATTGATGATTTTGACCTAAGCAGAGAGCATCCTGGTGCAAACACTGTCAACGAAAACATTGATGGTGAGCTTGATAATGTGCTGCAGTTTTCCAGCTATGTGCATACACCAAACAATGGTATGCTTTATACTTGCTTGAACTCTTTTATGTCCAGTGATTTAACATGCTTGAGAGATGTGCCTTAATGTTGGACCTTTTTGTTAGTTTGAAAAAAAATAGACCCTTATATTGCTGAAGTCTTGATATTTTGTAAAATGGATTGTCTACTTGTCATGATCCCAGGAGCTTTTTGCTAAGATCTTTTGTCCTTGGAGAGGACACGGGTAAATATAATTAAGAGTAGAAAGTGGCTGATCCTAAACTCTGCAGCCATTTTTCTGTGGTAGGATAGAGTATTGATACTGTTGTCTTAACAAACTATTAAATAATTCTGGTCTTTCTGAGTTTATATTTGCTCAATTTCAGCTGGTGAAGTAGGAATATTATTGTTTTTATCATCTGTTTTCTGTGGAATAATATAATATATTAAAAGTTTGTGCTTAATAAAGCCTTCATGAAGACAAGTCTGGAAAAATGAATTCATAAACTTTACTGAACACTAGCAGAGAAGTGTAGTGTGGGAAGAATATGGGTGATTTATTTGTGAAGAGAACTAGATAGCATTCTCTGAGGCTATGACATTGCAGGGATGGGAGCAGAGAAAGCAAACTGTCTTTCCACCTACTTTAATAGTGTACTATTCTCTGCTACTTACTGTGGTTGTATTAATGTAAAAGGTATATCTGGGTGGAGAAAGTTGAAGAAACAATAAGAGAACTACACAGATTTAGCTGATTGATGCTACATATAGAAATTAAATACTGAAGAGGTATGAAAAAGCATGTGTTATATTTACCAGTTTATCAGTTTAAGGTTTGTACTCAAAACTAATGATAAAGGGGAAGCACCAAAACGATTCCTAAATTTTTGATTTTAATCGGGTTGACTATTATATATGATAAAAATAGAACTATGTTTTGTTTTTCAGCTTTTGAAAATCTTGATCACAAACAGCACTTTAACCCCTTATACTATAGAAGAGAGACTATGAATGACATGGACTCCATTAGCCTAACAACTGATGATTTGTTAAGACTTCCAGCAGACGGATGCTTTTCCTTCACTGATGTCACACCTGATCACCGACAAAACAAGAAAAACAAGAAATACATTGGAAGACAGGATTCATTGGACATTAAAAATAGTCCAAGTTTTTATGTAGATGATACTCCCAAGAGCAAGGATAATACAGTTCCTCCTTATGTTTATACAAATATAAATGGAAAGAAATGTGGCAGGCCCAGAACCCCAGAACCTATTAATAGAAAAAATAAATGTGTTTCAGGATTGTCTTTATCTTTTCCTAAAGAATCATCTTTGAAGGACAGTTCAGAGCACAGTCTTGAAAAGAATTATCCAAGATGGCTCACTAGCCAGAAATCTGACCTTAATGTCTCAGGGGTAACTAGTATACCTGATTTTAAGTATCCAATTTGGCTCCATTATGAGGACTTGCTACCTGATGCAAATACTCCAAGGGTTTATAAATTATTAAACGAAGATGAATATTGCCCTATACATAGTTACCAAACACAAAGAACAACTCAGCTTTTAAATAAAGTAGATTGTTTTGAATATTCTTTTAAACCTTCAAACTATACAGATTCCTTCAGTGAGTATAAAGGATTAGGTAATGAATTTAAATGTCA
Source organism: Tokudaia tokunoshimensis (assembly GCA_036184795.1). Lineage (NCBI taxonomy): Eukaryota > Metazoa > Chordata > Mammalia > Rodentia > Muridae > Tokudaia > Tokudaia tokunoshimensis. The sequence goes on from BTHU01000017.1 coordinate 78,757,050, forward strand.
GTGTGACAATCCACTTCTCCCAGGACAATCCCAAAAGCCATTCTGTGGTAATATTTTGTTTTTAGTTTTTTATTTTAAAACAAAGGATGTGTTAAAATGTAATATACTCTATAGAAGTTTTATGATGTAAAAACACTTTTAAAATATATATGATCTTTAGTATTTTAAAGCTATTAAAGTCTTTATCTCTGTTTTTCTTGCTTAAATGATCACACTTTATCCTAATTTGTTGTTATAGACATGTATATTCCCAATGTTTTACTTCCTATTGACTGAGACATTTTGAGATTTCTCTATTTTTTTCTTAAAGAGTGTTTTTAAAATTAGGTGACAAAATTGAATTGCTTATCCTGAAGGCTAAGAAGAATCTCAGACAATCTACTAAAGACTTACCAAAGCCTGTGGAAAAGGATGACAGTCCTTGCTCCTTAGATAAACTTGAAGCAGAACGAACATGGGAAAATGTCCCTGTTACTTTGTAAGTGACATTGATTAGTGTACCAAATGAAAAAGTATTATGTCAACATCAGATGTGCTTTCCACATAATAATTAATGGTGGTATGATCTAGCTTTCATATTGCTTAAGGTGCATTTTTCATTTGTTACTATAAGATGATACAGTGTTTCATGTGCTTCCATAAAACACATGCTGCATGTTCATTTTGGTTTGGTGGTAAATTATCTGTAATGAATAATTATATATATATATACCTTGCATACACATTTATTTTGCAAATGGAATAATGGTATTGAATTCCTTACTTTTTAAATGTTGTCTTCCCAAAACCTGTTATTCATGCCTTGTTTACATTTTGATTTTCTCTTTTGGTTACTGCTTTCCTGAGATGGCAGTACATTTTGAGATATGGTCTGTTGTAGTTCCTAGGGTTCTTTTCATTTGTATACTCAGTCTTCCTATGGAACTGTTTCTTGGAATAATTCAAAAAGTGCCTACACACCTAAGATGAATATTGTATTGACTAGAGCTTATATAAAAAGTTTTTCCATTAGTGATACCACATTTGTCCTTAGCAGAAATGCAGTTTTTTTGTTTTGTTTTGTTTTTCTTTTTGGTTTTTCGAGACAGGGTTTCTCTGTGTAGCCCTGACTGTCCTGGAACTCACTCTGTAGACTAGGCTGACCTCGAACTCAGAAATCCTCCTGCCTCTACCTCCCAAGTGCTGGGATTAAAGGCGTGCGCCACCACCGCCCGGCAAAAATCCAGTTTTTGACAGCAGTATCTGTGTCCTAGGCTCTAATAGTTGATTATATATTTTGTAATTCCTGTATCCTGTTTTATTTCTTGAGAGAGTATCATGCTCTGTAGCCCAGGCTGGTCTCCAGCTCTTAATCCTCCTCCATCAGCCTACCAAGTATATGGATTTCTTTTGCTTGTTTTTCCATAGACTATTTTGAACGCCAATGCTGACTCACTCACTGTTGGCCTCATTTCTTATGTTTTTGTTTTGATAACTATGTAAGTTCTCTAAATTTTAAAGATAAAGAAATAATAGTTACATAGAGTTGTTGAGAGGATTCAATTTGAAAATGGAAGTACTGAGCATAGTTTCCGACTGGGGTGAACTGTCTATGAATCCTGTAGTGTTGGTGATTGCTCATAAAACTTGATTTTCTTGTTTTAGTTATATTTATCATGCTACTTTAGTATGTTTTAAAAAAGATTTATAACTAGCTCACTTAACGTCCTTTTTAATTTTTTTTTAATTCCTAATTAGTTAGTCTTTGCATGAGTAAGAGGAAAACTGCAATGCTTACTTTACAATCATGTCCAAAAGGAGGAGAAAAGTCATAGCAGAGCTGAAGAGTGAACTTTCCAATGCATTTACTGTATATGTTTGCAATTAGACTATAAGACTTGCATTTTATACGAGTAATATCAATGATTTGACCCAGTACCTCGCACCTAGCTCTTCATTTTTGGAGCATCAACTTAGAAGTATTGTGCTTGTAGAAAAAGAAAAGATGGATTGCTGAGAAGAGTAAATAGATCTTAGCTGATACTGGCAAGGCGTTCCTGAATCAAACAAAATGGAAGCCAAAGTTAGTGTTGGAAGGGAGAATGCAAATGCTGGGTAGCTGTCTCAGTGGGTAAGGGGCTTGCACACACACCAGAGGTTGGGTCTGTAGTCCCCAAGTAAGAAGCTGGGTGTGTGGTGTGCACCTATAATCCCAGTGCTTCGGGAGGGAGAGATAAGAGGACCTCTGGATTTTTTTTGGCAAACTAGTCTTGCTAAAGTTCCGTGAAAGACTTTCAGAAATTAAAATGGGCAATAGTAGAGGAAGACATGTGACATTGACCATGGCCCAGACATGTACATACACACAACATACATACACTTACACACATGCCACACACACACACACGCCTCCACATAATACACATACACACACTTGCCACACAACATGCCACACATACATGCACACATACACAAACATCCTCCCCCCACATATACATATGCTCTCCACATACACAAACACACACAACACACACATGCCCCCCACATATACATACATACCACACACACATACCACATACATACACATATACCACACACACACATAAACCATACACACATACACACACCACACACACCACACATACCATACACACACTAAAATGTAGAACTTAATAAAAGTCAACAAAACATTCTTTAAACAGATTTTGTACAAATGTTAAAAATAAAAATAGGATAGTGTAATGAGCATGTCTGGTCTGCATCTATCTTCAATATGGATATATAAAATCATATTGTTGAGTTGTGAGAGAAAAGACTACCCAGACTGAGAAATAGCTCAAGATAAGTTATAAGTAAAATATGTCAACTAAGAAGTGCTTCCTGAAATAATTAGCATGCAATGTTTAAATGTTTATGAAGATTACTAGATATTGTGTTTTTAAGTTATATGTTATAATGATATGTAAAGAAATAGGATAATTTCATTTATTTTTGTGACAAATACAGTTTAATTCAGAACATTTTTTTTTTTTTTTTTTTTTTTTGGTTTTTCGAGACAGGGTTTCTCTGTGTAGCCCTGGCTGTCCTGGAACTCACTTTGTAGACCAGGCTGGCCTCGAACTCAGAAATCCTCCTGCCTCTGCCTCCCAAGTGCTGGGATTAAAGGCGTGCGCCACCACCGCCCGGCTTTTTTTTTTTAAGTTTTTTTTTTTTTTTTAAAGATTTATTTATTTTATGTAAGGACACTGTAGCTGTCTTCAGATGCACCAGAAGAGGGCGTCAGATCACTTTACAGATGGTTGTGAGCCACCATGTGGGTGCTGGGATTTGAACTCAGGACCTTTGGAAGAGCAGTCAGGTGCTCTTACCCACTGAGCCATCTCTCCAGCCCAACATTCTTATTTTTGCCATGAATATTCCTTACTACTTAGAACATCAAGGAAGAAGTGATTATTGAATGACTACTAAATATGTAAGGTGCATAGAGAATTATTTTATAATATCTCTGAAATAAGGACCATAAATGTAGATACTCAGGATTAGACAGGTAAATTACTGAAGGTCATATAGAGTTGGGACTGGGGTTAGAATTATCAGTTTGGAGTTTAGATTTTAGTATATGTGCTGCCGAAGCGAGCACTGGAGTTTAGATTTTAAAAATTAAATCTTTTCTCAGTTTTTCCCCATTAATAATAGTTATAATGTGTGTATGCCCTGTTGTCTTATGGGAGAACATAAAACTACCACTTAAGTAAATTCTCTTCTGAGTTTTAAGCTTCCTATCATCATTAGGTAAATAATTTGTTTGGTATGTATGCATGGCACAGAAAAATTAACCCAGAGTCCCCTGCATGTTTGGCTGGGACTCTACCATTGAGCTACACTCCCAGCTTTCCCTGTATTTACTTGGGAAAAGGTGCTGTGTCACAGATGAGCTTTTGAAGTTATTCCATTCCATAGTTGGGGGATTCAGTCAAGGAACAATGGTTTACTTTATGTAAGTATTGTCTTTAAAGCTAAAGTTATTCCATAGTTGGGTTGTGTGTACATGGGTATTGTGTGTGTGTGTGTGTGTGTGTGTGTGTGTGTGCCTTTGCAGTGTTGAGGAAACTAGGAGAGATGGTTGTATCTCCTAGAGCTGTAGTGACAAGTGGCTGTGAGCCACAAGCTGTGGGCGCTGGAGAAGCCTGGGGTCCTGACCAATAGCAGCAAGTGTTCTTGCCTAAACTAGCTCTACAGCCCCACTTGCTTTTACGGGGAAACTTTGGAGTTATATAATGCCTACTTTTAAAATTACTGTTTGTATCCTTTAAATCCTGTGTAGCAAATCTCCTGTCCCTGTTAAAGTTGATGACAGTCCTCAACAAAGTACCAGGACACAATGTGTTAATGAGTTTCTTGAGGACTTTTTAAATGATGATAATCAGGTGAGTAAAGTTAATGTCTATATTAAAAGAAAGTCTGTAGTTAAATTATGCATACTGATTTTTCTTATTTAATATTCTAAAACAACAAAAAAATTCCTAAATTCATTTTTCCCCAACATATCCACCAAACTTCAACTACTTTTAGGATATTTAGTATTTTAAAGTATAAGAATTTAGTATATTGAGGGCTTTTAGTGTTGTAAAGTATAAGAAACCAGAGTTGATTTATACATGTAGCTTGAATTGTCATTATATTTTTTCTGGAAAACGTAAAGGAGACCGTTATGGGGGAAATGATCTTTCTTTGTAGGTCAGTTGATCATTGAGGCTTGTGTTCTCCAGTAGTAATACATACCATAATAATTTAAGTGATTACCTTATTTTACAAAGTCAGTTTATATGTCTTACAAGTACAAATCATATACATGCATTCAAGAAATGATATATGATTTGAGCTAGAAGTACGGGGATGCCTGACATGTTCAAGGATTGTTAGAGTGAGTCAGAGTAGGTCTGTCAGAAGAAGCAAACAGTAGAATGGCTAGGAGATCTGGGAAATAGAAAATGCTGTGTGAGGAGCTTATTAGGAGCCCCTAAAGAAGGAGCAGTGACCTCATTTGGGAGACTGCTGCAGCCTCCAGAATAGAGGGACAGTGAATTGGGTAGAGTAGACACACTGGAGGTGCTCAGCAATTGCCAGATATGAGATGTGTCTTGAAGGAATCCAGGATGTTTTAGCCAAGCAGCTAGGTGATGGCATTAGTAAAGGAATTGGCAGAGGAACACGTTTTAGGAGAATTTTAAAGTCTGGCATAGGTCCTAGATACTACTCCCCATCCATACTCTACCTCCTCCTCTCTGCTTTCTCTTTCTTTTGCCATAGAGATGCTCATGTAATCAGATTTATCTTGGACTTTCATCCAGTTCTGTCTTTCTACATGTGTGACCTTTCCTTTTAAACTTGAGTCTCATGAGTTTAACTCTCCCTTCTGGTGAAATGTTTCAATTTCAAAGAAACCTCCATCCCTCAGCAGTAACAGTGAGAAGAGAAAACACACCATTATAACATCAACAATATTAAGCCATCAGAGATAGAGAAATACAGGTTAGATTGACTAAAGCCCACTAGTATGTTACTAGTAACCACTGTATGTAGAATGTGCTAACAGGTCAAAAATTACTCATAGGTATAGAGGTAACAAAGAGTGAGGGGAGGGAGTGAAGCGAGGTATAATAAAGGCAGGAAAAAGGAGGAGTGGGCTGGGGAGAATGTTTTAGAAGGAAAGAGAAAAGTCCCAGAAACTAACAAATAATAAAATGGAAGAAAAAATGAAAATAATTTCCAAATAATGAAAAAATTCATAAGTAAAATTAGACAAAACAACAAAAATATTAAAGGCTTTTCTGAAAGTCTTTTTGGTTTTTTGAGACAGGGTTTCTCTGTATAGTCTGGCTGTCCTGGAACTCACTCTGTGGACCAGGCTGGCCTCGAACTCAGAAATCCGCCTGCCTCTGCCTCCCAAGTGCTGGGATTAAAGGCATGCACCACCACTGCCTGGCTAGACAAAGTCAAAACAGTACTAAATATAATATAAAGAAATATAATAATGAAATATATGAGCCAAAACAAAAAAAGAGTCTCATATTGAAAAAAATACATGAAACCAGGTAAGTATATTGAGAGTAAAAAATCCAGACATAAAACTAGGAACTAAAGAATAGTAAAAAGAAAAAAGAAAAGCATGCAGCAAAAAAGAAAAGGAAAAAAGGAAAGAGTGAAGATTGGACATTAGAGTTGTTTTCTGGGCTGTCAGATATTGGAGACTGTTACCTCTGTATATGGAGTAGAGGGTCAGTTGGGCTTGAGGACTCTTGGCATCTTTCCTATGATTGGTGCTTTCCTATGATTTCCTATGTTGAACTTGTGTTGAACAAAGGTGGCATGTCTACTAGACTTGTCTGTATTATCTTCCCTGTATTGTGTGCACCAGGGGCCTCTGCTGCCTATACTTAGTTGCTCATTCTCTCGCTACTCTCAGTTCTTCTTCCTCAGAGTGGTAAATATTCTAGCTGGGAGGCATCTATCAAATATTTTTGGAGTACAGAGAGAAGTCAGAGAGTAGTTATTTGTATAGGCTGATGTCTTTCTAAATTCTTAAACATTAATCATTCTGTTGGCGAGATATGACTGCAGATATTAAATAGTTTGCTGGAACTTCAAAGTTCTTGGCCTGTACAGCAGTAAATCTCATTACTTCAGAGTTTTATTTAATTGCTGACCTCAAACTCTGAACTGTCAGACTTCAAGGTTTTTCTTGGTTGATGAAGCTACTAAGGGAGTTCTCCTTCCTCCCTGTGCCATTTACTACCTGGGATAAACCAAATGATGTCAGATCTCTCTCTCTCTCTCTCTCTCTCTCTCTCTCTCTCTCTCTCTCTCTCTCTCTCTCTCATCTCTATCTCTATCTCTGCTTCTGTCTCTGTCTCTATCTCTATCTAAAATTATTAGCATATTGGATCTCTTATTCTCCATACAATTCTGGCATCTGTTTCAGCAGTGGGTTGAAATTAGGGTTCCTTACTTGTGATGGTTTCCTGTTCTCAGGCTCCCAGGGTATCTTAATTTAAGCAAGTAGGTATTCTGGTAACTTGGATGAGAATGTCCCCTGCATTCTCATATGTTTGAATACTTGGTCCACAGTCAGTGGAACTGTTTGAGAAGGATTAGGACATGTGGCCTTGTTGGAGGAGATATATTATCTTCACTCCTGGGAGGTTGGGCTTTGGGATTTCAAAACTGTGTTTTCTCTCTGCCTCCTACCTGTAGATTATGATGTAATTTCTCAGCTGATCCTGCTACTGTTAAGGGCTCTCACTCTCAAAATTGTAAGCCCAAATAAATGCTTTCTTTTATAAGTTGCCTTGGTTGTGGTGTTTTATCACAGCAATGGGAAAGTACTAAGACTAGTACAATCCTCTATCAAGAGGCCAGTATAGGAGGAGTGCTCTCTATTGTTCACATAGCTTGAAGGAGAAGTCACAAAAGAAGTTAACAAACTTTCAACCATTTTTGAAGTTTGAGAGAGCTAATCTTGTCTTGAGGGTAAGAATACTTCTGTGTTTTCACTAGGAGTTTCCTTACTTACCTTTTGATGAAGCTTATGTTTCTCTACCCTTGCCAGAGGGCTGTTTGGTTTGGCTTACTTCTTTCAACACCGAGTTTCCAACACTTCTGTTTCTCTGCACTGCTCAGTTCCCACAGGCCAGTCTTAGTTCTTCTCCTTGGAATAGGGTCTATTTCTAGCCCCAATACTTCTCTATAACCAGCTCACATGGAGGCACCTTTTAGTCTGTTATAGGTTTAAGTAGTTTTTTGTGTGTATGAAACATTACTGAATTAGGGACAAAATGATTTCCCCAAACATTCACTATTAAATTTCAGTCATAAGTCTCAGAATATTGAATGATAAGTACTGATTTTAAGCTTAACTGGATCCTTACACTGCTGCTTTTTTCTTTGAGCTTTTATTCCATTGTAGTGAAGTATACATGCCATAAATTTGCCAGGTTAATTTATTTTTAAGTATATGCTTCAGTGGCATTATAGTAACGTGATATTAAAGATCATCAACTACTGTCTACAGAGCCTTTTCATCTTCCCAAGCTAAACCACAGTACCATTTAAGCACTAAATTCTCATCCTTCTCCCCCACCTCCTGAGAAAAGAAGTATCTTGGGTTTTGTAACTATGAAGTAGCCACTTAAGGAACTTCATAAGAAAAGTCATGAGCCCGTGGAGCTCAGAAGATAGAAGTAGGATTGGAAGTTCCAGGCCAGCGTGAGGTATAAATTCCCAAATAGACAAATTAAAAATTCTGGACTATCTGCAAACAGTTTTCATCACCCTGTTGTATAGTTAAGTACTATTATATTTTTGAATGTATGGAAAGTTAGTATGATGGTTATTAAGTCTTTAAGTGGAAGGCTCTAAAGAGGTAAAAAGATAGCATCTCTATGTGAAAACAAGCACACATATGACTTAAAACACAGTTTTAAATTTTGTATCTATATCAGAGTAGAGGTAGTGTTTTGGAGTTTAGTTTATTTAACATGATTTCCAGTTTCACTATTTTATATCAGTCATGCTACTACTATACCAGTAGGTATATCTTTTCTGGTGGGTTGGTATTGCAGCTTGGTCTGATGCTAGGTAAGACCACAGATATAGAAGATTTGATTTTTTTTTTAAAACACAAATTTTAATATATTGTCTTGACTTTTGCATTAATTTATTTTGAACAATATTATGCAATATACTATTTTCTTTTTATATTTGAATGGTTAATTTTTTCATTTCATTTAACTTTAGAGCACTACTCTATCTGGTGGCAAACATCATGGTCCTGTTGAAGCTTTGAAACAAATGTTATTTAACCTTCAAACAGTACAAGAAAGTTTTAATCAGAATAAAAATAAAGAGCCAGAAGAAGAGATTAAGCAAGTAAGCACAAACTTAGCATGGAGACATATGCATTTATATAAAGTTGTATTATTTCTTCATGCTAGTATTGGGATATGTAACAGAAACATGGTTTATCTTGGCTTGTGGTTTCAGAGGTCCTTCACTTACTCTGTTAAACATCAGTGACATTTAACCTTGTCTGTTAAGATGTAATTTCAATTCATTGTTTTTAATTGCAGAGTAGTATTCCATTGTGTAAATATACCACATCTTCTGAATCCATTCCTCCGTTGAGGGACATCTGGGTTCTTACCAGCTTCTGGCTATTATAAATAAGGCTGCTATGAACATAGTGGAGCATGTGTTCTCATTGCATGTAGGGGAAGCCTCTGGGTATATGCCCAGGAGTGGTATAGCAGGATCCTATGGGAGTGTCATGTCCAGTTTTTTGAGGAACCACCAGACTGCTTTCCAGAGGACTGGATGTAGGGGAATACCAGGACAGAGAAGCGAGAGGGGGTTGAATGGGGAACAGAGGGAGGGAAGGTGGCTTATGGGACTTTCGGGGAGGGAGGAAACGGGAAAGGGGAAATCATTTGGAATGTAAATAAAAAAATATAGAAAATAATAACTAACTAACTAAATAAATAAATAAAATTAAAATAAAAAGATGTAATTTCAATCCAGTGTGATTCTTTAATGGGCATGTGCTTAGAAGCATATTTTAGGAACACTTAGTAAGTCAAAGTGGTTGTAATTTTCGAATGAAGGAACAATGAAAGTATTAATTGCTCTTTAAAAAAATAGTTTGGTACAATGAATTGAGTATTTCAAATGTTTTTGTTTCCTTTGGGTTTAATAATAGGTGTCAGAGGATGATTTCTCTAAATTACAGATGAAGGAAAATATGATTCCTATTACTAGGTCTCTTCACAAGTAAGTATTACTTACTAATTTGGACATGAATCCATTTTAGTCATTCTTTTGACAGAAATTAGGGTGGAATTTAGTAGTCCCAGAATGAATGTATGGTAGGCATATTTATAGTTCTTGTAGCACATATTATATATATTTTTTTTGGTTTTTCGAGACAGGGTTTCTCTGTGTAGCCCTGGCTATCCTGGAACTCACTCTGTAGACCAGGCTGGCCTCGAACTCAGAAATCTGCCTGCCTCTGCCTCCCAAGTGCTGGGATTAAAAGCGTGCGCCACCACCGCCCGGCACATATTATATTTTAAAATGTGTTGTGTGTATATATATATGTGTTTTTATGCATGTAGAGGCCAGAGGTCAATATTGAGTGTTTTCCTTAGTCATGGAATGCATTATTTTTTAAGCATATTGCTTGTTCTTAAACCTTTGGAACTTCCTATTTAAATAGTCCTAAGGGCTAAAAAGATGCACTAGGACATACAGAATATAATGAATATTACTGGGTTGGATTCTTTATTTCAGAATAAAGCAGATGTTTGAGATACTTAGTACTTATGTGGATGTCCTGTAACAATAATAAGCCATGAAATGAGTTCATCTAGTCATAAATGCATCATTATTTAATGTATCTGAGGCTGGCACGATGGTTCGGTAGGTAAGAGTACTTACTGCCAAGCCAATGATCTGATTTCAATTCTTGGACCCTATGTAGTGGAAGGGAAAAACCAATTCCTACAAGTTTTTCTCTGACTTCTACACAAATGCCATGGACGTGTGTGCGTGTGTGTGTGTGTGTATTTTTCCAGAAAGGTATATTTATCTTCCTTAGTCATATTGCCCTAAATAAAAATGTGGTGAATACTACAAGTTGTTTCTATTGACTGGCAATAGTGTTCTTTATGTTTGCATTTGATTATGAAGATATGAGGTAAGAGGATCTCTGAGTCTTGGGAGGAATGGGTGTGATATAGATACCTCATTTAGGTTTGAGCATTTTCTTCATGTTGGCCTCTGTGCTAATCACCATCTACTATAGAAAGAATCTTCTGATTGGGATTGTGAGATGGCTCATTCGGAGTCTCTGTAATACCATGCACATTTAGAAGAATAATAGTAGTAAGTTCTCCCCAGGGCCTATGGCCACCTAGCCGAGAGGTCTTGGCCATAATAGGCAAAATAGGAGTTATGTCTTATGCAGCTGACCTTAAATCCAAGCAGAAAGTGGTTGGTTACTCCCATATCATTCCTGCCACTGTTATACCAGAAGCATATCTTCCCAGACCGCTAGTTATTGTAGCTTGTAGGGTTCACAACTAGGTAGAATTGATAACTAATTGTCTCCTTCAGGAACATGCATAGTATCTTTCAGTACTATGAAAATGAGGCGGTAGAGATGAAGCTTTCATCTTGGTACCAGCTTGACTTGTCTGTGTTCTATGATTTAAGTATGTGGTGTTTTCAGCAGGAGGGTTTTACCATCAAATATTGGAGTGTGGCCAAGAACAGTGGTCATAGTCTATAATATTTGGGGGAGATTGTAGGACTGTACTGGCAAACATTTTGGGAAGAGATAACTTGTATCTGACAGTGGACTTTCTACTTGATAGCCTATGGTGTCTAGGAAAGGCATTGTCCTACTGTAATAGGGTAATTCCATTTAAATTTTTAATATGTGTATGCATATACTTTAGGATTCCACAATTCTAGATTTCCACACAGGTTTTTCTGGGTCTTTAGTGTTACTCCTCATACTCCTTCTTTTGCTTGTATTTCTTCTTTTGAGAACTTTTTTTTTTTAAGATTTATTTATTGTATATATGTGAGTACACTGCTTTTGTCTTCAAACACACCAGAAGAGGGTGTCAGATCTCATTACAGATGGTTGCGAGCCACCATGTGGTTGCTGGGAATCGAACTCAGGACCTCTGGAAGAGCAGTCAGTGCTCTTAACCGCTGAACCATCTCTCCAGCCCCTTGAGAACTTTTTAATTACCTGCTTCCATTAAACTGTTTAATTGCCTGCTTCAACTAAAGCTATTCTTTGGACTAATTTTTATTTTATATGTATGAATGTTTTGCCTGAATGTGTATATGTGTACCACATGTGTGTCTGTTCCCTGTAGACGTCAGGAGAGGGCACTGGATTCCCTAAGTTATGAGTGCTTGTGAGCCACCATTTGTGTACTGGGAAATTGACCCACCAAGTCTTTGAACTAAAGGTGCTCTTTAACTACTGAGCCATCTCCCCAGTGCTCCTGCCCCAATTTTAATTTGGTTGCTGTGTTCTTTCTCTCTCTCTCCCCTGCCTCCCTGCCTCCCTCCCTCCCTCCCTCCCTCCCTCCTCCCTTCCTTCCTTCCTTTTCTGTTTTTCTTTGATGGTTTTAGTTTTTAGGTTTTTAGAGATCTTCATATACTCTGTATAGATGGTATGATTTTTTTTTTCCTCTTGGAGCTGCCTCTTAACTTTAGTCTTAATGCCCGTGCTACTGGATTTTCCTGTCCAGAGAGTTTCTTCCTGTGCCTGTAAGTTTAAGCATGACTCAGGCTATTGCGTCTAATATTGGGCCTAAGGTCCTTGATGCATTTGCAGTAGTTTTGTGAAGAGTAAGAGATAAGGATTGAGTTCCATTCTTCTGCATAGAGTTTGAAACTGAGGATGTGGGCTTTTATTTAATGTGTGTTTTGAAAAGTGTATCCATATTCATCCTTGTTTGTGAAGTTACTTGTTTTTCTTCTCAACAAAAATGAGTTTTACTGAGAATTTTTACTGACTTTAAGCTGTATTTTTAAAATTTAAACTATCTTTACCATAAATATTAAATGAATTACATGCCTTGTTTCTAGATTATACATATAGCATGACAAAAGAAAACAATTATTTTTGCAGAGCTATTAGGAAAAGTATATAAAAAATGTTTTATTAAATATGATACCTGTGATACTATTTTTATTAGGCTCTGGCAAGTTAACTAAAAATTGAATATTATATTTATAGCAAATGTTTATAAAATAATAACTTATTTTAGTTATTACTTGTTCAGATATCAGATTATAAAAAAAGAGTTCTCAAAGTTTTATGTTTTTCTGTAACTTAATTTCTTTCACTACCTTTGAGGTTTAAATAATGTGATCATCATTCTCTGTTTTCTATATTGGCTTTTCACTTCTCAATATTGCCTTATAATGTATTTTTTATTTTTTTAATGGAGGGCCTTACAACATTTATCTCGCCTGAGAGACCTGGTCGATGATACGAGTGGGAGACAATCACTGAAGATGTGAAGAGGAAAATAAGCCTTCACTGCAATAAACAGTCACTACATGATGAGCTATGTACTCTTTGCTACTATTTACACTGAGAAAGTGAACATTAGCCATGCGTTAGTCTATGACCAGTTCAAGTATATTTATTTCTAAGAATCTGAACTTGGAAATATTCAAAGGCCTGATTTTATACAAAAACAAAACTGGAAGACACTAAGATATATCCTGAAGTAGTACTTGGATCTTCATACCAGAAAATTTTTAACATTCAAAAGTGGATAATTTCCTTTCTTGCCATTTACCTGGACTCAGTTTTTATCGACATTCTTATCATTTGCCATTTAATTCTTGGTTGTAAAATCTTTTAGCTTCTTCCCAAATCTTCTAAATTTTATATTTGAATGTGTGTATACTGAATATTTTCAAGCAGCTTCAGGAATACCTACATTGTTGTATTATAGGGGTCACTTTGTTACTTCTAAAGTTTTATAAATTGGACATTTAAGATGTTCTGTTTGTAAATGACATTTAAATAGTTTGTGACTCAGTGTTGATGGAATATTCTTTTATTATGACACCATAGAATATTTTTTTACTTAATTCAATTAATTGAGTCTTTGTAAGATAATTTTGATAATATTTAACAGTTAGCAAATCATTTTAGAAAGTATATTTGTGAATTTAATATTTGATATGTAGTTCCCTAGATTTTAGATTTGAGTTAACCTCAATCTATTAAAAGCTTTGACATTATGACAAATCTGAAACTGATCAAAAAAATGACTATAGAATATCTAAAAACAATTATAATTTAAAACTATTTACTATAGTCTTCCAAATTTATCTCTAGATAGAACTGAACAGAGTTGCATTTTACAGTTTCTACTAAGCAAATATTAATATTTACAATAAGTAGAAAATATCAAGAATGAAAATTATGTAATAAAGCATAAAGAATGAATTTAAAAGCCTGATGAAATTAATGTATGGTCAAATACTACAAATTAACATTTATGAACCAAACGTTTGATGAATAAATTTGTTATGAAGAATTTCTAAGTACATAGGCCAAATAATTCTTTTCATGCTATTAAGGTACTATTAACATCAACTACAACTGAGTAGGCCCTGTCTCTTGTGTTTCCTAGCCAGTGAGGTGCCACTGTATTTCTCTGGCTAGGCAAGAAGCTCTTTGCTAACACAAAGAAGATCTCTTTGCTGCTGACATTCTGTTTTGTAATAAGTTCTCCTGCCTGGTGTTAAAAGGGAAGATTGTAACAGGATAAGCATCAGGTAGAACTGGGAGAGTCATTTTACCTAATAAAATATACTATAGGCAATTTCTAAAGAGAGATCTAGGCTATAAATGTCAATATGTTTGTCACACATAATATATACTATTCCTGAGAAGCATCAGAAAAGACGTGGTGCTGTAATGACGAACAAACATTCCTTTGGTTAGTGCCTCCTTTTGCAAGAATATATCTCCAATAGTAAATATAACCAGCTCATTCTAAAATTATGTTACAACTATACACATTTTTTTTAAATCAAAGGACTTGGTGTGGAATGGTGGTGCACATCTTTAATTCCTGCACTCAGGTGGCAGAGGCAGGTGGCTCTCTGAGTTTGAGGCCAGCCTGGTCTACAGAGGGAGTTCCAGCGCAGCTAAAGCTACATAGTGAAACCCTGTCTCTCAAAGCAAAAAAATAAAAAAGCAAAGGGCATGGAGAGATGGTTCTGTGAATAACATGCTTGCTACTCATGCTTAACTCATGTTAAAGCAAAAACAAAAAACCAACCAACCAACCAAACAAACAAAAAAGCCAAGCATAATAGCACATGCATGTTATAATTCCAACCTCAGAATGGCAGAGAGAAGAGTTTCTTATGGTTTGCTGGCCGGCTTGTATAGTCTAATGAGTTAGGTCCATGTCAGATACACTTTCTCAAAAAATAAGGCAGAAAGCATTCCTGAGGCATGACCCCCAAGGCCTCTCACCTCCACCTGCCTGCACTCACACTCCACTGAGAGCAGGAATTAAGGATATGAACAAATGAGCCAAGACTGAACGGCACTGTAACTATACTGTCTGTATAGTCAAGGTGAATTGCCAGTTCAACGTCAGAGAGATTCCTCACCAAACTGAGCTCCTAGAGTTTGCTTTGGTATATATTTCTGTAAGTTATTTCTTGCCAAAATTTATAAGTTGGAAATTTCTTGTACTTAATATTTTGTTATTTTGTATTTAATAGATTAGACTAATATCTTATATACCATTATAAAATAAAATTCTCAAAATGACTCAACAGTTAAGAGCACATACTGCTCTTCTGGAGGACCTTAGTTTGGTTCCCAACACCCAAATTGGGTGACTCACAACCATCTCTAATTCCAGTGCCAAGAACCCAGTGCCCTGTTTTGGCCTCTGAAGGAGGACACCTGCATACACTTGAATAAAAATACTAATCTAAAATATTCTGAAGGAAAAATCATAATTTTCCCTGTGTTTTGAATAAATGGATTTTCTCTAAATCGATTGATTTTATTCTTTTGGTTTTGTTCTTCACATTATATTTCAAACTGTTTAGTGGAAGAAGTGCTGATGAGCACAGGGTTGACGCTTAGTGTTGTAAATTCTGAGTCTGGGCCGTCTCGTGATGTGGAGCCACCACGATCTAAGCATCATGGTGTTTTTTCCATCAACTCCATTGTGCCTCCTATTCATCTCCACCCCCACCCATGCAAAGCCGTCTTAGTGAGGTGGGTCATGCGTACTTGGAACTTGCTTCCTTCTTGATATTTCTGCTGCTGTTCTCAAACAGGATCAGAAGTCTCATAAGTATTACACCTGGACAAAACCGTAAGCTTTCTGATTACTTGAGCCCTGAACACTTGGGATTTAAAGGTTTTTGATATTTTTTCATTTTACCACATACTCAACCCATTTTACAGATGTAGAACTAAATGAAGGAACATTTTCCGTATCTGAGTGTCTTGGTTGCTTTGTGCTGCTGTGAATGGGGTATCTGAGCGTAGGTAATTAATAAAGTCAGTTTTCTTGTTCTGCAGGATGAGAGGTCATCTCAGAATGCTGCCATCTCTGTTGTCTCTGTTGAGGGCTGCTCTGCTTCTGAGGTGGCGCCTTGTTACGTTCTCAAAAAAAAAAAAAAGACTTTCTGCATATAGCAAAGGGATAGAAAGCAAAGGGAGCCACATTGCCTGTCAAACGAGCCCTTTTAAAAGGACATTAATCCATCCATTCACGAGGGCAAATCCTTATGACTTAAAATACTGAAACTGAAGTCCTATCTCCTAATTCTGCTGAGTTGTGTATCTGTAGTGTGTGGACTTGAGGGGACTCAAGTAAACCAAAACACTGCTTTTGTATCATGCTGCTTTGAGCCTGGCATGATGGCAACTATCAGTGGGGTCTAATGTATAAGTACATTTGCATAGTGATTGAGACCACGGCTGCTTTAATTTTGAAAGCTTTACTTGGTAAGCTAGAGCTGAAGACAGACAGACTTGGGAAAGATGGGCCTAGGCCTGACTTCAGATCTTACTGAAGAGGTGTGTGGAGTCCACTAGATGGCAGAAGGAGGTAAGTATCTTGGCCGTGCCAGATCTCATCTTTAGTCACTAGGCAAGCAGACATCTCCAAGGTGCAGGAAAGTTGTTGATGGCTGACTTGGTTGTTGTGGTTGTTGTTTCTCTGTTGTAATAAGATAGTCTGATGAAGGAAGGGTTATATTAGTTCAGAGTTCAAGGTAATATTCCATCATGGAGAGAAAGTCAACGCGATTGCATCCCATTATCAAAAGGCGAGAGCTATCAGTGTCTGCTGCCGCTGCTTCGTTTTCTTTTATTCAGTCCACCATCCTCTGCTTAAAGATGGGCCTTTGTACACCAATTATGGTAATCTCTTAGAGGCATGCTCAGAAATCCATTTCTCAGATTCTAGACCCCGTTGCCCCTGAACTGCTGCTGAAGATGGCAAATGGCAGGGCTGTGTCTAACTCCTATGTTGATAAATTTTTAGTTCACTTCCCAGGAGTGTGTGACGACTCAGACAATTCATCCTTCTTAGGTGAGTAGAGGATCATCTCTTTAGGATGTCTCAGCTCATTCAGGATTCTCTTCCACATGCTTCTTATGCTCACACAAAATCTCTAATTTAGATTCATTATTGACAGAAGCCCTGTATATTAATTACTCTTTATTTTAAGGTGGCATGTGTTCTACTTTTTGTGTTACTGCTGCAGGTATCGACATGTATATTATGGAATTTTGAATTTGTAATCTTTTAATGTTTTCAATTTATTCAGCTTAGCTACAAAGCAAGTAATATTCAGAGCTCCAATTGTCAAAATCTGGCTTATGGGAGCTCTTTGGAAGGACATGTGGAGAGTGATGGAAGTTATATATGTTAGTATGGAATTGTAAGGATTATGTAAGAGCCAATCATTTTTTCGCTTCAGCCCATTGAATTCCATCACCATGGTGTTTCCTCTGTGTAATCTGGCCTAACAATGGAGACATGTAAAATTTTTTGTTTCGTTCTGTTTTTACGAATAGTCAACTAAAATGAGTACTTCAAGTGAATCAGGCAGAGTATACTACAGATAAGTTGTAGGGACACTTGATCTATCTCAATGCAATGTAAGTATATTGTAGAGTGTCTGAAAGATAGAAGCAGAAAAATGGCATCAGGGCCATTTGGCAGGTAGGTGATAAAGAACAGGAAACCTAATTGAGAAAGGACTTGAGATATCGGAGGTATCAAGGGTCCTCCATAAGACATTCGACCACAGCCACTGAAGACTTGTTCTTTAAACAATAATTTCTTGGGTTGAGGGCACAATTCAGTCAGTAGGATGCTTGTCTGTCACACACAGAACTCCTGGTTTCATCCCCAGCACCTCATAAAACCTGGTCTGGTGATGCATGCTGCTAATCCCAGCATTTTTGGGTTGAAGCAGTAGGATCCAAAGTTCAACATTATCCTTGACAGCATAGCAGGAACTTTGAGTTAAGTCTGAGCTACATATGACCCTCAGTATCTCCCTTTCTCCCTCTCCAACTCTTCCTTTTACCCTCTCTCCTCTCGTACAAATATACAAACACATGAAAGAAAAGAAAAAAAATCCAAAATGAAACAATTTTTTCTTTAAAAGTCTGTAAAATTTATGCATACCAAAAATCCCACAAAACAACCTTATATTTCATTTACAGAATACACTCATTAAAATGAGAATTTGTAGAATCATGGGGATTGGCAGTCATTGAGAGACATCAAAGGAAGATTGTTGCAGGTGTGTGGAACTATATGAAATATAAATACAATATGCCACATCTGGAAAATGACTTCTAGTAGAGAGAACATCTGTGAGAAGGTCTACCTAAAATCTCCAACTTATAACTGGAAGAAATTCATTCTAGGAGAGATCTTAACACCTCTTGAATGGATCAAAAGTAAGTAAGGTAGGTGAAGATTTGAAGAAAGTCTGATATGGAAGCATTATCAGAAGTGTGAGAAATCTAAATGGATTTTTTTCCAAAGGGAAGGAAACAAGTAAAATTACTAAATAATCCAATGGACTATTGAAAGAATGAGAATCTTGGGAAGTCAGCAGTTTATTTCTCAAAGTATTACCACTAAAGTTGTAGAACTATGAGTCTATTGTAGTCTGTGTTGTTTGCTATAACAAAGTGACTGAGGCTGGGAAATTTATGAAGGAAGCAAGTTTATATGGCTTATGCCTCTGGTGATATGGTAGAAATGTGGAAAGGGAGTTATTTCATGTGTAAAAGGGGGTTCAGTGCAAAATATAGATCCAAGATAGCTCAACTGGTTTTCTTAAAATTCATTCTTAGCAGAATAAAATTTGGTCACAGGGGAGCTTACATGGTACTTTAAGCAACACCAATCCATTTGTGAGGGTATATACCCTGTGACTTAACTACTTTTCATTAAGCACATCCTCTTAAGAGTTCTTGCCACCTCAGCATCCCACACTGGAAGGCACATGTCTTTCACATGAATGTCCACTCGATAATCTGTATTCACAACACAATAAAACAATTTATTTTAGCTTTAATAATTCATACACATGATGAAAATGACTTAGCGAGGATACTGAACAGAGCTAAATCAGTTTTTTTTTTAAATATTAACTTTACAAGGTCAAAGATATTCTGACATTCTTAATATTCATTTTAGGAGTTGATTCCTGTTTAATGCTTGCTAGCTCTTCATAAGAGCAAGGGCATTTCTTGAGTGGGTATTGGTGGGTGTGGAAGCATTGAGAATATGTATTGATCTTTTCCCACAAACAGATAAATCCAATGTCTGTCACTGGTTTTCCTTGGGTCCACTAAAGTACCTTTTCTGTCTTATTATCAGGATATTATAAAATATATTTTTAAATGTTTACTTTTCCTTGTGTGTTTATTAGTTGGAGTGAATCATTACATTGTACTATTTTTGAGGGAGAGGTCTGTTTTGCTTCCTGACCTCATAACTTTGTCATTGTCTGGTACACAGCATCATTTCATATATTTCTGACAGTTAGTTTAGCGCTAACAACAGATAAGAGCTATTTGCATAATGAGAACATTGATGAATTCTGTTCCTGGTAGATAACCCATGCCTGCCATTTCCGGGTCAACGACCCTACAATCATTCGGCTGCTGTGACTAATTGCTCCAGAGTTCAGATTCTCAACCACTTCATTATAAACTTGGCAGGCTAAGGTCATACAATTGGCTACTTCTGATTGGCCAGTGCCTGTATCCTTTACATTGTTAAGCATTTGGGGGAAAAGTCAGGCTACAAGTATTTCCTGTTGGATTTAGCAAGACAGGGAACAGAAGTAGGGGTAACTGATTAGGCTTTAGAACCACAGCCCTTTCTTCTCAGTCAGGACGGCATATCAAAGGATCTTCTTGGCTCAGATTTTCAAAGGAAAACATTGTTCTCTTGTGACTTGATATGTTCTTGGAAAATAAACTGACTTCTTGTAAACCCATCCCACCCAGCCCATGAACTCTACCTCTGCCTTCATGGGCCCCTTTCTGGTATCATGACCTCAATGTGCACACTCAAGACCCATGTAATAAGTTATGATATATCTCCAGATTATCTGTTTGCCAGATAATGGAGTTAGCAGCTCTTACATTTGCTATATTTATCATTAGTATACCCTATTCCTTGAGATAAAGACCCCAAAGAATAAAGTTTGCCCCACGACCCAGTAGGAATTAAGGACAGGTAAGTTGGAAATGTCTTTTTGATTGATGGTTTAAAATTAGCCCGGGCAAGTGTAAGACAGTGGGATACAATGGAGCTTCATGGCTTACAGATGTGGGAGCTGAAGTGGAGTTTGTTTACTGATGCATGTGTTTACACAGATCCAGATTGCATTTTCTTCCCAAAGATGCTACCCAGGCATTACTGCATGTAGCTGGCAAAGGAGTAAGGTAGCTTGGTTCTCAAAACAACAATATCAAGAACAACAAAAGCAAAACAAAACAACAGCAACACTGACAACAAAAATGTCTTAGCTTGTAAGTGGCCCACAGTGTTTCTAATAATACTCTATTCAATGTAATAATACTCTATTCAATGTAATAATGCTCTATTCAATGTAATAATGCTCTATTCAATGTAATAATACTCTATTCAATGTAATAATACTCTATTCAATGTAATAATACTCTATTCAATGTAATAATACTCTATTCAATGTAATAATACTCTATTCAATGTAATAATACTCTATTCAATGTAATAATGCTCTATTCAATGTAATAATGCTCTATTCAATGTAATAATGCTCTATTCAATGTAATAATGCTCTATTCAATGTAATAATGCTCTATTCAATGTAATAATGCTCTATTCAATGTAATAATGCTCTATTCAATGTAATAATGCTCTATTCAATGTAATAATGCTCTATTCAATGTAATAATGCTCTATTCAATGTAATAATGCTCTATTCAATGTAATAATACTCTATTCAATGTAATAATACTCTATTCAATGTAATAATACTCTATTCAATGTAATAATACTCTATTCAATGTAATAATACTCTATTCAATGTAATAATACTCTATTCAATGTAATAATACTCTATTCAATGTAATAATACTCTATTCAATGTAATAATACTCTATTCAATGTAATAATACTCTATTCAATGTAATCCAGTGGCCCACAGTGTTTTTAATAATACTCTATTCAATGTAATCCAGTGGCACCACCCGTAAGAAACATGGGGATATAGTAGTTATTTGCCTAAGCGGGGAGAAGAATAGATTTTTAACTTTTTCTCTTCTCATACACTCTTCCTTCTCTTCCTCCCCCACTTTACCTTCTTTTGGGAATGATTGGAGGTAAGTCCTGAGCATCTCTCAGCTCCTTCTATAACATCTGCATAGCCATAGGCTGACTTTCTGCAAAGACACCCTTAACTAAATTGTGGAGTCCTTGCCCAGATTCACTGGCTTTTCTTGTTCTAACGTTTGTCCCTTAGAGGAGTCATTACATTTAACAGGATGTTTCCTCATTGTCAGCCTCCTTTTGTAACAGTGACAGTTAAGACTTTAGCACCTTTGCCACCTTTAAAATGTATTTTTCAAGGTAAAATAAGTTCTTATCTAAAGTATCATTTCATTGTGGTGCTTTCATGCTTTATTCTTTTTCTTTTCGTTTCTTTTCTTTTCTTTTTTTTTTTTTTTTTGAGACAGGGTTTCTCTGTGTTGCCCTGGCTGTCCTGGAACTCACTGTGTAGACCAGGTTGGCCTCGAACTCAGAAATCCTCCTGCCTCTGCCTTTCAAGTGCTGGGATTAGAGACATACGCCACCACTGCCCGGTTTTATTCTAACTCTCCCCTGTCCACCACTGCCCCTTGTCACCATTCTACTTTTGTGTCACATATATTTCATTATCGTCCATTCTTCCTTAGGGTCTTCCTTCTTTCATAGTCTCTTTCCATTTCTATTTTGTCTGTCTGTCTGTCTGTCTGTCTGTCTGTCTCTGTGTCTCAGTCTTTGTCTCACAAAGACACACATAAGCACACAAACCACACATATGAGCACAGATGCAAATATAATTTTTCTTTATAGCTGAATAAAATTCCATCCTGCAGACATACCACAGCACTTTCTTTGTTTGATTTGCTTTTGAGACAGGGTCTTGTTAAGTTTTTCAGGCCAACCATGAACTCACTGTGTGCTGGAGGCAGACCTTGAACTTGTGATCCTCCTGCTCTATTTAGCCCAATAGCTGCAATAATAGGCTTGTACCACCAGTCTGGAAAAAATTTAAAAGGTAGCCTTAGTGCGCATAACTTCTTTGAGAGTTCAATATGGGGCTTGAATATGTCGTTTATGACTTTCTGATTTTAAGGTTACCAATGAGAGATTTTGGAATATTATATTTGCCTTTGCTGTTGAGTGGGTGTTTTCCCTTGCTGCTTTTAATACTATAGTTCTTGTCTTGAGGGGTTTTTGTTTGTTTTGTTTTATTTTTTGCTTCATAATTTTGACATCATAAAGGGATTCTCTGATTATGTTTTAAATATATAATATATATTAAAATATATAAAACATATGTGTGTGAATATTTTTACATGTGTGAGTAGCTTGCCTTCTGACCTGTATGTGAACCATGTGTGTGCAGTGCCCATGGAGGCTGCAGAGGGTGCTGGATGAGCTGGAGCTGGAGTTACAGGCAGCTGTGACCTGCCACGTGGGTGCTGAGAACCGAACCTGTGTCCTCTGCAGCAGGTGCTCCTCAGAGCTGGGGTCGTCGCTCCAGCCCACTAAACACTTTTTGTTTGTTGTTTTGGTGTTCATTTCTATTTCATTAGATTTTAGAAAGTTTCTGCTATCACTTTTTTAAAATATGTTCTGCATGTCTTTAGTTTTAATTTTAATTTCTTCTGTCCCATGGACAGATTTTGTGCCCTCCATCCTTGATCTTCTTCTGTGGCTCTGTTGAGCCAACTGATGTTGCTTTTTACTATCTTTTAAACTCAACTCATTGGGTTTTACATTTCCTACAATATTATTTTTTTGATTTTACTTTTTATTACAAAAATGTTGCTGAATTGTTCTTTCTTATTGTTGATTTTTCTCATTCCTCTTGTATTGCTGGTTTTCCTATCTTAGCTAGGGTTTCTTCTATTGCTGAGATGAAACACCATAACCAAAATGCTTGTGTGGGAGAAAGGGTTTGCACCTATACTCTAGGCTATCACTGAAGAAAGTCATGACAAGAGCTCAAACAGGGCAGGGACCTGGAGATAGGAGCTGATGTGGAGTCCGCGGAGGGTGCTGCTTACTGGCTTGTTTGTCATAGCTTGCTCAGACGGCTTTCTTATAGAACCAAGAACCACCAGCCCAGAGATGGTACCACCTACAATGGGCTGAGTCTTCCTTACCAGTCATTAATTAAGAACATGCCTTACAACCAGATCGTATGGAATCATTTTCTTAAGTAAGCTTCCCTCCTTTCAGATAGCTCTACTTTGGGTGTTAACTTGACATAAGTCTACTGAGCACATCCTCTGTGATGTTGAATATCACCTCTAGACCTGGAATTGAATTCGGTTGGTTTTTGTATCCTATTTTGGGCCATGTATCTTAGTCAGTGTTTGAAATCATGTTTTACCCACCTTGAATTTGTAGTTAGGAGTTACCATCTTTTGAAAGAGTCGTGTGGCCTTGCTTTCATGTTTCTTGTGTTTCTGTGTTGTCATTTGAGCATCTGTGGTTTGGAACATGTCTTCCTGTTTCACTGGGACCTGCTGGGGTATAGACTACCCTTAATGGCTCCATCCCCAGAACTATCCACAGAGGAGAAAACACATTGCTTTAAGAGACTTCTGCTCCCTCAACACAGAAGGCACTGTGCTTCTTGGGGCCCCTTGGCTCACCTTACCTCTGTTTGTTGCCCAGACTTGCCCTTTCTCTGAACATTGCAAATATCCTGTCCCTAACTTTAGGAGTTTCTTAGGCTTGCCCTTGCTTGCTTTCTGTGGAATAGTAACTTGTCTTATGCCCTCACTTCTCCTTTAGAAAGTCACATGGTAACATTGTGCAGTCTGCCATCTGACTTAAAAATCACATTTTGTTTTTTTAATTGACATAGGATAATTGGACATATTTATGGGACAGTGTTTGAATTTTGTTTCCTGTAGACAATGAGAAACAATTGATTAAGGTAATTGGTACACCTTGAGCCATCATTTCCTTGTTCTGAGAAAAATACATTAAATTCTATTATTTAATTTGAAATATCCAGATATTTGTTGTCAGTCATAGATATCATGTGCTATAGTAAGTTACCTTCTTATCTAACCACAAACATTTTCCCATTAAGTGCATCCTCCCTGCCTTCTGAGGCTCTAGTAACCATGGAAGTGTATATACTTATACTATCAGTGTTTAATCTCTACTTATAGGTGTGAATATGCAGGATTTTCTAGTTATGTTTGAATTGAGTGAGTTTTATATCTGACAGTGGTAATTCAATAAATACGCTTGGTGCTTATATTTATAGTTGGAGACATATCTCTAACAAATTGAGTATTTGGAGGACAACCAGAATGCCAGAAACCTCCATTGCACAACACAGGTCAGGGGCAGGAGTGCCCTATAGAAAGGCAGGCTGGGTATGGAGCAACAGCTCAAAGCACCGGGGATGGGACGAGTGTGCTCAGCTCTGGGGGAAGGCCGTGATTTCAGTGATGTGCTGTCAGCAGAGAGGCCTGGGCTTCTGTTAGGGGCAAGCTTCAGAGTGTTCTACAAGAGTGGTTTTCCAATTGACTGTGCAGAAACAGGGAAATGAATATATGAGGAGAGTCTCTGATATGGTCAGGGGGTGTGGGGAGTACATGACCAGATGACTAAACAACACAGCACAAATAGAAATACTTATTAATTATTCTTCCTAATTTTGAGTTCCTGATTGTTTTTTGGCTATAGCATATAAGTATGGTTGTTAGACCTGACATTAGGTGTTTTACAAAGAAATATAAATGGAGTCACAAGTTCTCTGTTCTTCATATTGTTTGGTGGTATGGCTTCATTTATTTTATTTATGTTGTTGTTCTACTTTGAGACAAGTTGTCATTCTGTATCCCTGCCAGGCCTGGAACCTGCTATGTGTAGAAGGCTAGTTGTGAACTGGCAATGATCCCACTGCTTGTAATGACCCCTGTGTCCCTATCTTATTCAGGTTTAGTGTCAACTATTTAATGTATGCAAAGGAGCAAAGAGCAATGGGAAGGAGTAAGGTTAGCAGTGGGGAGCTGGACTTTTGGTTTTGTGTTGCTAATGACTTACTACTTGGTTAATGTAGAAAAAAATAACTTGGCCTATTTGAACCTTTTTCTTTTTAATCTGCAAAGATCAAAGGGACCTTATCTAGCTGAAGTGATTGGTTGGTTGAGTTTATTAGTGAATTTTAGTATAGTCTGGTTGATGAGTTACTTGTTCAGGTGTTTCAATAATGCTAAGCATAGACCCTAAATAAGGCTGGTGTCACAGGCAGTGTTTTTTCCTATACTCCAGAGAGAAGAGGAACACACAAACCATGTCAAATGTGCTCTAATGATCTTATTATTACAATTGTGTGATAAATCGTAATATAAAGTGTCTATACTATGTTTCAACAAATCTAAAAGACTACTCATCATAAACATATCCCTTTAAAAGTGGTATTGGATTGATAAATCATGCACCTTAGATTTCATAAATATAGGAGGAAAGCTGCAAGGTCAGCTCCTCAACAGTGTAGATTTCTATGTCCTAGTTGGTCCAGGTAGTTTGCATTCTTCCCCCTGGTCTATGCTAGATCTGCTTGTGCATGAGCCAGGACTGTAGGATCCCCTGGAACTGACTAAATGTGTCTCTCAGTGAGTCTGCATTGGGACTTGAGAGCTTAGCTCCAGATGGCATTGCAGGGAACACATGCCTTCTCTTGCCTTCTCAGACAGCCATCCTTCTTATGACACCAGGGACAGTGCACAGACTCTAAAACTCAGAGCATAAAACTTAACATCTTAGAGAAGTGATGTCAAGGGAAAATCTTAGGTGCTTAATCCCAGTGCTGACATTGGCTTGGAATTTGGGTAGCATCTCTCTATAGCATAATTTCCAGCTTCAAAAATGAGAAATAATTAGAGAAAATGACACTATTACTGTAAGAAGGAAGTCTTACTCTAAATGTGAAATACTCAGCTTATGATGCAAGGAGCTAGGAGGAAGTAAAGGTTGTCTGTGTTGTCACTGTTTGAGCATGTGTCATCTGTTGCCAAGGAATTGGGGACTATTACACGTTCTTTACTGATATCCTGTTTTACATCTCTTTCAAGAGTAATTTTTTTAAAGCAATATCATAATTTGGGAGTTAGCTTCCTTATTTCCCTTAGCTCCCAGCTCTATATAAGTACTTCCTTTCTAAGGAAGTCTCATTCCTCCCTCTCTGGGAATCTCCATTTCCAAAAGCTGTGCTTCCTTTCTTCCATTTTCAGTGGACTGTTAGATCCTTTTTTTCCAATGGACAATTTAGCATTTGAAATGCAAGAAGATGGAACACAGAAAGCTTCCTCTATGGGAAAGATCAGTCCCCTCTCTAACTCGGTAAGGTGGGGATTTGCATGCTGGGATACTCTGCCCTGACTTGTGTTGAGCTTAGGAAAGAATCCCTCTTTAGACCAGTTTTCTTATAAACTCTGAGCTACTTACTGCTGGTAGCTCTGGCCAAATCACTGCTCATAGTAACGGCCTCCCACAGACAATATTTTCATACATTCTAATCATTTTTTATCCTTTTTGTTTAGTGGATTATTCATTGGTGTTTATACTGTTTGTTTTCTCTACCAATCTGAGCAGGCAGTAAAATAACCTGTTGTATTTTCTATTTAAAGGAACCTAGACAAACTTCAGGTTGCATTTATTAATAACGATATGCATATAGTATGTAGGAATATTTTATAAGTAATAGAATAACAAATATTATATGGGAAATTGTTGTGTAAATGATGGTGTGTGTTGTGTGTATGTATTATGTAAAACATAAGTGTCTATAGGAATTTATTTCTTAATGTGGATGTGGTTAAAAAAATGTCAAGAAGCACTAAATGTTTCATGTTCTGTTCATTTCCTAATTCAACACCAAATAGATAAACATAAACTTATTTATTTAAACTATTTAGAGTATAATGATTAAAATTAATTGAGAAATTTTTCATTAAAAATGTGGAAAAAGACAATGTTTCCATTTTGTTACAAGTGGAGAATAATGGCTTCGAAATTTCTCCTAGGTAAAGAAGAGGCAGGGGTCGCTGGTAAGCATCTTCCTGCTGTGCTTGCTGGCCTGCTTTGTCACCACAGCAATAGGAGTACTTACTCTCTCCCTGGTTTACCTTAACTCCAAGCCCCACTTGGAACGGGAAACCTCACCTCCACATACAGCAGTTTCCCAAGTACAGAAGGCTGTTGATCCAAAATTTCAATTTCTTAATCACTTACCCAATTCCAAGGTATGAATAATGCATATGAGAACACTGGTCTCTAAATAAGGATTTTAAAGCTACATTTACACTTCATGTTATTAAACTGTTCTCCATGGGGAGAGCCAATGAGGAGGTGGGGCCTAGAGGAGTGCACAATTGGTCTGATGCTGGATTCAGGCAGAGCATTTCAGCAGACCATTTTATGCTCTAGATAGAGAAGAGAAATGCCAGGTTGTAAATGGAAATATTTCCACTTTCTTGTCAAGGTAGAGTGTGTGTGTGTGTGTGTGTGTGTGTGTGTGTGTGTGTGTGTGTGTGAGAGAGAGAGAGAGAGAGAGAGAGAGAGAGAGAGAGAGAGAGAGAGAGGATTAGGCTTATGGCATGGCATATACCATTGTCATAATTCCTAGACTCAAACAAGAGTGCTGTTCCTTTAGGGAAACCCTAAAATTCACTCCCCCTCAATTGTCTATTTTGCCTCCTTCTTACTCTGTGGATGATAGTGGGCTCACATTCTTTATGGAAGATGGCCTCAATGCTGATAATTTGCTTGCTTTTGATTTTTTAGGTGTTTGAGTTCCCTGGTGGTGCAGTTCAGTGGGCTCGATACAGGAACAACATCAAAGACTATCTCAGTGATGAAGAGGAGGCATTTGGCACCAGCTTGAACAGTCTGAGATCACAGATGACTCTGGGCACACTGAGAATAAAAGGCAAGGGCCTCCGGGTTCCTCACTGGCACTTCAATGCCAATGAGCACGGCTATCTTGTGCAGGTAGAAGCTGGTCATCCTCTTTCTGCTGTTAAGCACCATATATCCCCCCTAACTGAGAGACATGCAAGCATTCAGGCTTTCGGTTAGATTGACTAGCTTAGCAAATTTGCCAGCATCTTTGACGCCTTTCTTCAGTAATCATTTAAAAAAAGATTATTGTCAAGATAAAATCACAGTTGAATTTCTCTATAAATTTTGTGACCCAATCTAAGATTTTTCTTTAATTTTTAAGTGAATAATTTTATATGACTTATTTATGTATTCTTATTTAGTACTGTTTACATATTTATGCATTTTTAAAAATAATCAAGCAAGGGTTGAAAGTGTTGAGTGACTGGCTGAATGTGCAATGACACAGCAACTTCTCAAAATAAATGTTAGCTGTGACAGAGGGCTTGAGGATAGGAAGTTTAACTTCTATATTATACTATGATATAAACAGTAAAAAAACTAAAGCGAAAAAGATAAAATAAAATCATTGTTTAGTCATATGGGCCAAAACTAAATTAGCAGTTCTGATTTAAAGATCAAAGAAACAGTGGCTTCTCTTAGGGAAATATGGTACCTGAAGTAAAGAACTAGATATTGGGTTCAGCACAGATTCCAAGATCAGGCCATTGAATGAGCTTTTGTGCTTTAGATTCTCAATTCAAGTTAAACACACAAAATTGAGATGAAATGAGTATAGTTACCTGAGTTTGAGATTACTTGGTTCCAAAATGTGCTCCTCAGTCACTTGAATTCCTGACAAGAGGATGCAGTTGTGACTAGGTCCTTCCAGAACTTTCGTAGTTTTGTCTGATCCTATTATCTGGTTAGTACACAGCCAGCCAGTTGTATAGTGTGTTTTCTACTGTTAAGACTCCTCTTTATCATTTATTTGGCTTTACTAGAGAGGAGATACCTTTGTTAGGGATACCATTGCTGTGATAAAAGCACCATAACTAAAAGCAGTTGGGGAGGAAAGAGTTTATTTGGCCCATTAATTCCAGATCATACTTCCAGACCATAATCCTTGACTGAAGGAAGTCAGGAGAGGAACTCAAACCAGGCAGGAACCTGGAGACAAGAGCTGGTGCTGAGGCTGTGAAGAGGTGATGCTTACTGGCTTGCTCTATGGCTTTGCTCAGCCTGTTCTATAAAACCCAGGACCAGCCCAGGGATGGCTTCATCCACAGTGATCTGGGCCCTTCTCCAGCAATCACTAATTAAGAAAATGCCCTACAGCTGGATCTTCTGGAAGCCTTTTCTCAACTGAGGTTCCCTTCTTGTAGGTGACTCTAGTCAAGTTGACACAAACTAGCCAGGGCAGGAGCTTAGATGTTCATCTATAAAACCAAACATTTACTATTTTTCATGGATAGCTTAGTGAGATATAGAGAGCTGTAGGAGGAAGAAAAGACAGCTGAGTAGACGGTCTGGAAGGGGTCCCTCAACCGAACTCCATTAAGGAAGTGGTCTGCAGCGTAAGTAGAGAACAGACCAGACCGACCCTGCGATCCACTTGGCCTGAGGAGGCTATTTTAGAAGTCATAGTTTCTGAACATGGAGTACATTGCTTTGGGTGTTCTCTAGATCCTGGAAGACTTGAAAGATTCCTGACTTGTATAACTACGGCAATGAACTAACAAAGAGGATGAGAAGGAAAGAACTGCCACACAGGTCTGCAGAGATTGTGTCTGCCTGCCTCTGAGTAACTTGGTGAAGGCCTGGGCACCATCTCTGAGGGTAGCCTGTAGATGAGGAGGTTGGTGAGTCTGGCCCAGCAGCGAGTATCCATTGACTACTGGGTTGCCTCTGCTCGACCTGTTTGGTACCCTGATAGAGTAGATGGATCTTTCTGCTGTCACATGTAGGTAGACAGAATGCTTTAGAGCAATGGTTCTCAATCTGTGGGTCTCCACTCCTACAGGGTCACATATTAGGTATTCCACATATCAGATATTTATATAATGATTCATAACAGTAGGTAAAATTACAGTTATGAAGTAGGAAGGAAATAATTTTATGGTTGAGGCTCACCATACAAGGAACTCTATTAAAGGATAGAAACATAAGGCAGGTTTGAGAGCCACTGAGTTAGACTAGGTTTATCTTTTCCTTCTTTCTTTAACACCCATTTGGATCGAAGATACATATTGCCTGTTCCGATAGACCAAAGACTTCTTTTTTTATTCATCCATTATTTGTTTTACGATGTGGCCACGAGTGCCTGGTAAAATATAAATAATAACAATAATATGAATAATATTGAAGAGGAAAAAAATGAAAGAAAGTATTACATGTCCTCAGGGTATGATGCTATCTGCCACAAAACAAATGGAACTAAAAGGTATATAAATGTCCAGTATTTAACAGTATCTTCACTCATTAGCTCATTTTCATTTCTTATTAGAAGACTTCAAGTATGATGTAGTATAGACAAAATATTATAGAATTTGGAGCTTGCTTATCTGTGTCTAAATCCCATATTTGTCACTGACTAGCTTAAGTAACTTAGAAAAAAATGTATATTCTTAACCAAGCTCTCTCTTCTCATCTACATAATATGGATAATAACTACTATTTTTATAGAGTTAATATAAGAAATAATTAAATCAAGTAAGGTACTCAGATAGGTACTGGACATAATAAAAGTATTAAGTGCATGCTATTATATTATTGCCATTATTAAAATTGTATATAGACAGTTTCTTATTTGGAACATACATATATCGATGTGTTATCCTCCAAACTTTGTATACAATCATATGTGCTTGTGTAATTACATGTGAGAAGCAGCACAGATTCTGCACATATTGCTTCAGTCTTTTTTTTCAGTCTTTCATGAGATTTTATTTTCTCCCTTTAACCATAATAATGTGATATCCAAATTTTGTCTTAACTGGAAGGTCTGTAAACACAGACTTATCTGTCCCACTTACAGGCATGGCAAATGCTGCTTCTTGAAATGGCCCCATCATGGATACTCTGGTCATCCAACCCAACCCCCTTGTCTGGCTTTATCTTCACTATTTTGTGTGGCTACTTCAGTGAATCTCATTCCAGACTTTAACTTTTCCATGGCTTCCATGATTTTCCCATGTTTTTCACATAAAGAATGTGAATGACCTTTACTGTATTGCCACCACCTTTAGAATCCTGAGACTTCTTATCAGCACTGTCACTCCCAGAGGCTGCACCTCCTTTCCCTCCTTTTCCAGAACTTTTCGCCTGTGGCAGCATCTCGTAAGCTTGTGGTTGAACTCTCCAGCAACTCTGCTTCACTCTTTTAAAACATGTTCTAGTTTTGTTTAATCAGTTCTAAAACATGGAATCTTAGTGGAAGCCATTGCCCCCAAGGAAAAATGACTTCTTATAGGTGCAAAAGATACTACATACACAAAACATACACACACATGGTATGTAATAGCTATTGTATTAAAATTTTATAAGGTAATGGAAGCAAAAGGGAAAAGCAGTTGAAAACTAGGCTTACAAAAAGGATGATAAAAATAAATTGAAGAACATTGGTTTAAGCGAAACTAATGTTCTTCTCTCCTAGGGGGCGGCGTGGATTGGAGTGGTTGACGATGGCGGTGAGGTCGCTACTACATACAATGTCACAGCTGGCCAAGTGATCTTCTTTCCAAAAAATACACTGCATTGGATAAAGAACGTGGGCCATGATGACTGCTTCTTCTTGCTCTTCTTTTCTACACACGATGAGCTACAGACTCTAGATGTCGATGATGTGTTTTTTTCTACACCTGAAGACATTGCTTCCAGGTCACTGAAGGTACAAATAGTTACAAAATCATGAAGCTATGTACTACACAGGCACAGAGAGTAACTCGGTGTTTCTAAGGTCTAGCCATTGCTGTAGAACCATAGTTTGACTGACAGTGACAGTAATGATTGAATCACATACTCAGAAGTATGTCTTGCATTCTTACTAATGGCCAAAGTTGAAAATGCATTTCTTTGCATTTTCTTTTATGAAGGTCCTCCACATGAAATTATCATGTATTGGTAGAAATATTATAATAGAATTCATGGATAATTGCTGCCACATAGACCCTGAAGATCAAAAGACCACTTATTCTTTCTGTGGGAAGAAATTTGCTGCATATGATGGAATTATATTTTCTTAGTTTTCAGCTGAAGATTCTGTTTCCTGAATTATTGGAACTTTAAGACAACTTTTTAAAAACTTTTAATTGTTAATGAAATACCGAGGTGTTTTAATGCATGCGTGTTTACATGATACAATATTAACCAGGCTAAACATATCTATCTCCTCAAACAGGCACCTTTTACAGTGAAAACTCCTTTCTTCTGACCTTTGAAAGCACACAGTATATTGTTATTCCCTGCCGTCACCCTGATGTATGATAACATAGCGCAACTCTTGCTCCTGGAAATTAGTACTCCAATAACTACTTTTAATCTCTCCAGGCACCTATTTATATTACCACAGGGGAATAACTGATGTTGTTGGTTACAGAAGGTCAGACATAGATGCTCACAATGCTAATAACAGGACTGGTGTACCTAGCAGTTGGAGAAGGTTCAGTGACAAGCATAGGAATCTGCAGTTAACTTGTGAGGTTGCTTATTGGAGCCCAATATTCTACTGCTCTAGAAAGGAAGAAGAAATGGTTTCTTAGGGAGAATATTGGTAATCATGGGAAATAATGTATGCTTTTGTAGGAATTTATATTGATCACCCAAAACAAAATGCATTCATAAATATCGGAAATTGTTCTGCCTGGGTCAATGAAAGCCCATCTGTGCTAGGGCTGCCAGACCCTCTGCCAATTTCTTTTCTGTCACTAAAATCTGTTGAGTGTTTCATATCCATACATGTGATTTATGATTGTGTTTCAGCCCGAAGGTGGAGTTAATTTCATTAGAAATTTCCAGAAGCAAACAGAGGATCAAGGGATCAACCTTCCTCCCAACTTGGCAGAATTAGTTCTGAATGCTACTTACGTACAGTCTCCTGACAGCCTTGTGTGGAGATACTTCTTTGACCTTAAAGGTATGATATATTTCATGATGGTTTTAAGTCAAGTTTTGTATATATGGTTATATATTTTTAGCTTAGAATACATTTTTTTCGTGGTGGGTGATTGCCAAGAGAAATTTGAGAACAAAACAAAAATATTATAGTTTTCAATATAATAGGCAATGTGGGGAAAGTCCTCTAGTCAAGAGTAAATGTGACAAAGGATCTCAAAGAGGTATGGGGGTGTTTTAGATCTGGGAAATGCTGCAAGACTTGACATGGATGACAGAGGACATTCCCGACCATGTAAGGATTGGAAGCTAGGCTAAGGAATTTGTAATATATTTTACCTGAAGAAAAGATTGAATGAGGATTTTAAATAAGAGTGATACCATGAATTTTGCTTTTTGAAGTAAATACCAAACTTGCTTACTTTACTGAATGATTAGAATCAGCCATATGGGAAGCAAAGCAATGAGTAGAGGGGGTGTTGTAGTCTTTTAAATAGGGGATGATAGAGACCCCCACTGTGACTGTCTAAGGAGGGAATTGTTGTGAAGCAAAGAATTTAAAGAGAGAGATTACAAAGATCTTGATAGTTACTGACTTCACCGGTGAGGGAGTTTTGTTTGGGGTAACTACCAAGTTTTCTACCAGGTTCCCTAAATTGAATGAAGAGTACTAGGATTCTCTATGTTAGAATTTTCAAGACAGTCTGGGAGGTAGAATAGAATCTAACTGTGCCTGGTGGGAGCTCATTTGGCCTGGGATCAGCAATTTACACTATGTAAGTTTTATGTGAGTAGAAGAGATTTGTGTTTTGCTGGGTGTCCATTGAAGCTCAGGTTTGAAGTATTCATTATTCTGTTTTCAACCTCATCTGATTTAGGGTCAAGAGAATATAAGTTTCCAGGAGGAGTCATCCAACGAGCACAGTATTGGAAGAATGGAAATGAACTAAGCAACAATGAAAAAATTTTCAGTGAATTTCTACATCAGGTAGTTAACGAAAAAAGCCTTTTTTGTTATCATTAAACAGCATAAAATTATCATTTATTTTTTCTTTTTCCTGTTTTGAATAAAAGTATATTATATTGCTTTCTCTTTCCCTCTCCCACCTCCAACCCTTCCTAGGCATGCCTACCTTGCTTTCTCTCAAATTCATGGCTGCTGTTTTAGATATTGTTATACACACACACACACACACACACACACACACACGAAACCAGCCTGCTCAGTGCTTACTTAACTTATATGGATATAATTTCAGAGTTGACTACTTGCTATTAGATAACCAGCTTGTGAGCTCTTCCCTGAGGAAAACTATTTCTCTGGCTCTCAGCATTTCTTAGTTGCCTCTTGTTCTTTGCTAAGAAATGTCTCCCTTTCTTGTTAGCATGTGTTGTCTTTGCTCAGATCTTGTTCAGGCAGCCATGTTGCTAAGACTTCATGTCAGTTCCTTGACATTTCTAGAAGGGGAAAACTCACAGCAAATGTCTTGTTCCTTTGGCTCTTACAATCTTTACAGAGGAAAAATAAAACCTATTGATGAAAATTCAGGCAGACGAAATATAAGATTTAGATCTGACTCATGCTTCTTACTAGAAGGAGAAGTAAAGTCTTAGTTAAGCCATATGAGTTGCTTATTGAGGTTCCCAGGGGCCTTGGGACCTCTCTGACACAAGAGAGTAGAGTCGGGAGAGTTCCATTTTTGCTTTTAAGAGAAAAGGGGATATTAACCCAGAATCTCGGAATACCCAAGACATAATTCACATATCAATAGATGTCCAAGAAGATGGAAGGAGAGACCCCTGGTCCTGGAAAGACTGGATGTAGGGGAATACCAGGACAGAGAAGCGAGAGGGGGTTGAATGGGGAACAGAGGGAGGGAAGGGGGCTTATGGGACTTTCAGGGAGGGAGGAAACGGGAAAGGGGAAATCATTTGGAATGTAAATAAAAAAACTTAGAAAATAATAAAAAAAAAGAGAAAATATTCCATAGTATAGTCATGCTATCAGATTCCCCGTGCTCACATCCTATTTCTGCCACATCTTTGCTGTGTGACTCTAGGCAACTGACTAAGATATTTCACTCATCATCTGTGAAGTAGGGAGAATGACACAGCTCTGCAAGCTTGTTCTAGGAGTAAAGAATATATGTAGTACCTATGAGGAGCATGGATGATGTTTGCATAAATATTGGGTATTTATGGGTATTGTGAATTGTTGGGTTGCTGAGCAGTATGTTGGCTAAGTAATGTTTTCTCCTTTTCTTTTGAAAGCACCAAAATGCCCTCGCCTTGAATACACTCAGGATTTATAATAATGGATTAAGACAGCCACATTTTCATTTCAATGCAAATGAAATGGGCTATGTAGTGAGCGGATGTGGAAAGGTAATTTTTCAAAGAATGTTTCTTTAAGACTTTCTTTGATGTAGAAAGGGGCCAATAGAAGCCTTTTCTCTTGTTGATCTAGTCATCGGGAACAAAAGAAGTCTGTCCTAATGGCTTGGTGGACACTATTTCTGTTGTGGATAGCCCTGGGGCTAATTGTATTTGTTGCTAATTCCATTCTCCTGTGAGGGGCTTCAAACAAGGAGTGAGTCTGCACTCAGGTGATTTCATGTAAACCTGCTTCCCACCTTAATTTATAAATAAAGGCTAGAGCCGGTGATTGGGCAGGAGGAGAAGAAGGTTTTCGGTGAGGAGGAGAGAAAGAGAGGTCGAGAAGGAGAAGGAGAAGGAGAAGATCTGGGAGAGGAAGAGAGGAGAAGCAGAAGCACATGTATTGGAGATACTGCAAGTTGTAAAGGGTCTCATAGATGGGAAAGATGGTAGTGTATTGGTAAATCTGCCCAATCTAGGAGAACAGCTTGTATTCATATTATTTGAGTTGTGTTTTCCTTGCTGGGGCATATTTGGATTGGAGATTTAGTGCAACATGTTTCTACAGAGGATACCATGTAGATCTCGTTAGATGCTTTTCCTTTTTAGGAGACAGAATGATTGAAAAAGTTCTGTATTTATGAAGTGGGTAAGAATCTTTATGAAGTGATAAACATTTATGTTTTATGGTAGAGTCCTGAGAACAAACTTAGATTTTTCAGTTGTGTAACCTTAGCTAATGCAAAGTGCTCTGCTATAGGGAAATAGAAATAACCTTTTGTCTTTCAGCAAAAGATGGATGAGGGAACCTGGGAGGGCGTGGAGCTGGTCTTATACCCCATCCGGATGATGGCCATATACCCCAGCTTATTTGAGATACTCCTCAGTGTGCTTGTTGCCTGGCTGAAAATATGCACAACCCCTTTAACTCGTCAGTGTGTGTTCGACTTGGATGATCACTTACGTGATCACACTGTTACACAGCAAGCTATGCAGCATGCAACTATGCGGACTTGACATAAGTTAGTGTGGAGTTTCATGAAGCAGACAAGACTTTGGTTGGAAAGGAGTTGATAGAAGGTGAAAGGCCACAGGGGAGGGGGATGATGAGGAAGAGAAGGGGAAATGAATCAGTAAGAATAAATTATATTTTAAAATGCCACAAAAACTTTGCCAACTAATTTTAGTAAAAGGCTTTGGTGGTCTGTATTTCTCTCAATCTTTGAGGAAAGGACAAAAAACCCCATGAAATTCACTCATACCATAAGTCTTGTATAAAGTTTTAGTAGATTAAAAAAGGATGTTGCTGTCCTCCACGAATTGCATTTTAATTATCTGGTTTTTAGTCCCAAACTCTCTCTTTCTCTTTTTAAATTATCTATTTTATGTATATGAGTACACTGTCACTGTCCTCAGACACACCAGAAGAGGGCATCAGATCCCATTACAGATGGTTGTGAGCCACCATGTGGTTGCTGAGAATTGAATTCAGGACCTCTGGAAGAGCAGTCAGTGCTCTTAACTGCTGAGCCATCATCTCTCCAGCTCTAGTCTCTAATTCTTAAAAAGAAGACTCTTCAGAGGCTATGATGAAAGATGGTATCAATAACATCCTGTAGGTGGGAAAACACTGAATGCCAATCCTCTCTGATATACATGGTGAATAATTTGTGACCCTCATTAGAAGGTGACAGCTGATGTCCTTTATTCATGATGTTACGTGTATTGGATGCACTCATAGACTTTAAAGGATATTTATGTAAGGGTTCTATTTGTTTGACTTCTCGGTTGCTCTGTTATATTCTTAAGGAGCATTTATGGAGCCACAAGCTATGTTGTATCTGTTCTTCACAATTAATACTTACCTTGCACGGGTTTGTGGCTGTGTGTTCTAAAGTGTCATTTCCCCCAAGGTGGGCATCACTGATACTCAGAGAACCATAGAGTTTAATATTCACGTTGGAGATGTGGTGTTTTTTCCTATTGGGACCCAGCATTACATCAAGAACACATGTGATGAGGATTTGCTCTTTGTTCTTGCTTTCAGCACTGGAGATCAGGTAAGACTAAGATGGTTGAGATGCTAAGCCGTGTGTCTGGACAAAGGAGGCCTTAATGAATGTGCTCAGTAAAGGGGTGGATGAGTAAGCTAGATGAGGAAAACGTATGAAGAAAAGAAGAATAAAGCAATTCTTTATTAAATTGCTTCTTAATTCTCTAAACTTTGAACCAGAGGACCAATGTGTATAGATCCATAAAGGCATTTCAATTACAGCACAGCAGATATTAGAAGATGTGACACATTTGTTGGCAAATACAATTCGTAAAATCAATTTCCAGGAATGGATAGGCCTCCTCATGTGGGAGCAGAGACTATTACCCTGTTGGGAGAAGCCAGAGTTGCCATGGAGTTCCAGGAGCATTTATTGTGCTGTAAGGCTTATCTCATCAGATGGCCATAGGTGTACAGCCATGAGAAGCCTGTCACTCATTCTTGCTCACAGGGAGACAGATGCATTTCTTAGAGGGACCAATGATTCCTTCTAAGGAAGGCTGGAGGCATCTTAGCCAGAGTTTCCCCCCTCAGAACTGAAGAATGAGTTCCCCATGGCCAAGGGAGACTGGCACACACAATTACCTTGTGTAGAAGTTCAGTTGTATGAACTTAAATAGCCAAGAAGCAGACCATATTGCCAAAGCCTTGGTAGTCCGGAGGCCTCTGTGGAGCTCTGAGCAGTGTGGCGGCGATGACACCTTTTGTTTTACATTGTTAGGTGCAAACTCTGGACGTGGATGACTATCTCCAGGCCACCTCAGACCATATTTTGGCCCAGCTTTTCTTCAGGAAGCAAAGTGAGTTTAAGAAGATTCCCAGATTCACAGAGGACCAGGCCATCAACCTGCCTTAAATTACTAATGAGTTTGTATGTACTGCTTTTTGCCAGTTACTGATAAAGAAAGACCACTTGCTAAGAAAGTGGGGCTTGTTAAAAAAGGAAGAGAGGTAATGGGCAAGTCAGCCCTAGGCTCCCCAATGTTTGCATCTGGGTGTGGAAAGTCTTGCTAATGGAACATTTCAGACTTGGGTGTCCGGGATAGCCGATAAATTGACATTTTAATGCATATATATATATGTCTTGTTACTTCAAATGCATTGTGTAAGCATTTTTGTACACATAGGCAAAATCTACATATGTATTACAGTTACATAATTACAATATAACTATTATTATTAATCACTGTGGCAGTCAGGAAAGAGACTGATTTATATATGTACATTTTGAGGCACTGTAATCCAAGTTCATTAGACTATGTCTAAGGAGTTTAGAACCATGCCTTAAATTGGAGATTCTCAATCCTTTTTGGCATGAGAAAGTTTTGATAATGTCAGCATTTTCAAAAATTCAGTCATGCCAGTAATTGTATACTTACGTTCTATTACCATAGAAGATATTTAACGACAAAACAATTATGAATTAAACACTATCCTTGAATGTATCTGGATTTTGTCGGTAATCTTACCATCTGTGTACATTTTACAAAGTTTCCCCCATGTTTGAAAACATGTCTGATGCTAGTGTTGGCTGTGTATAAAGATCCATGGACACCTTATCGCCTTTTTGAAGCTGGTTGGGGCTGGCGCCCACTTCAGTTATTTGAATAAAAATGAATTTTTATATATAAAGTGTATTTTATCTGTACTTGAATTTTGCTTGTAACTTATTTCAACAGGCATGCTAGTCACCACCATCAGTGGGCTCCCTCACTGAGGTGCTTTATCTAAAGTTCTTACGGAGACAGAGCTGTTCTTCACATCCTCTCTTTGTTATTACCCTAATACATAATGCAATTTTAAGAAGGGCACAAAGAATCTGTTCTCTCTCTCTCTCTCTCTCTCTCTCTCTCTCTCTCTCTCTCTCTCTCTCTCTCTCTCTCTCCTCTCCTCTCCTCTCCTCTCCTCTCCTCTCCATTTGAATGGCTAGCTCTACTGATGACTAGTGCAGGAGAATAAGGCAGAGCTTTTAACAGGGTTAGGTGGCTACCTACAAAACAGCTTTAGGAACATGATGACAATTTGCCTCTGCTCTTGGTTATTTATTAATTCATTCATCTGTGTAAGGTAAGCATTGTGAGACAAATAATGAATTAATTATATAAAACATACTAATATTTATATAGAGAAACAAAGTCAAATTATTGTGCCTCAAGGAGTACATATTCTACTGAGATAGGCGTGAAATTCACTATGTAAGTGATAAATGTGTGCACACAAACTATAAATGGATATGCACATTCAGCCATGCATAAGTGAAAAAGTAAACCCAGCTCTGGGGAGCCAGAGAGTGTAAAGGATGGAGGGTGCCAAGATTTTCTGGAGTCGATCTAAGTGAGGATGAACAGTTAGCCACAACATTAAAGGGAATGTGGAATCCGTGAGCAGGAAAGCTCTTCTAGAACAAACATGGAAGAATGAGGAAGCAGGTCATTATGGGAGGAGAGAAGGGCCAGTGACGAGAGATGAGGTAAGAACAGGGACGGTCCAGATAGTGAAGATACTAGCATCTTTAAGAGCCACATCGCTATGCTTTTCCTACCTGAGGTTAAAGGTTGACAGTAGGGAGAGGCTTAGTGGTGCTTGGGAGCAGAGATAATGTTGAGAGGATTCAGGGAACAGCACAAAGGAATGGCACATGGAAG
Organism: Tokudaia tokunoshimensis; assembly: GCA_036184795.1. Taxonomy (NCBI): domain Eukaryota; kingdom Metazoa; phylum Chordata; class Mammalia; order Rodentia; family Muridae; genus Tokudaia; species Tokudaia tokunoshimensis. The sequence goes on from BTHU01000017.1 coordinate 78,797,501, forward strand.
AGGATGTCCAAACAGATGCATTGTTCTGATCACCAGTAATGACCCTATGAGGTTGTTTGTCTCATATAAAAATCTCCAAAGTGTTTCAGTGACTCTCCTTACTAACAAAGTCTGAGAGTCAGAAAGACAGAAAACAATATGTGTACATAGCTTTTATCTGCAAATGTTTCCTTTGAATTAAAAAAACAATTACTATATGCTTTTTTTGTACTAGGAAGTGTATTATGTGGTCGTTAAATGAAAGGTTTTGTCTACCTTTATCATTTTGCCTTTAATTTTGCATATAATCTCTTCTTATGGTTTTATGTGTTTGAAGTATTACTGCCTGTAAGTATCTTTGAAATATATTTTATTATCTCCTAAGGAATGTGTGTTATGGCATTGAAACATTTTAGCTTTCCTGTTAACAATATAGTTGACATTTGTCTTAGGAATCCACTCAACTATAATTTTTATAAGAAAAATCCTAAAACATAAATTATCTAGTGAAAAGTTCAGTTGGCATATGGCTTAGGATTATATTGCTGTGAAGAGACACCATGACCATGGCTCTACATTTGGATGGGCAGGCAACAAGAAGAGAACTGAGACACACTTCCTCCAAGAAGGTTCTATGCACTCCAACAAGGCCACACCTTCTAATAGTGCCATGCCCTATGAGTCTATGGGGACATTTTGTTTCAAACATATTTTTGCACAGCATATTATTGCAACATTATCTTATTATGGGATATGTTCTTAAAATTTATAATTCTTCTAATATTGACTTTTTTGAGGTATTTTGTTGTTGTTGCTTTTTTTTTTTATAATTTAATTTATTTTTTTAATTTACATTCCAAATCACTTCCCCTTTCCCGTTTCCTCCCTCCCCGAAAGTCCCATAAGCCCCCTTCCCTCCCTCTTTTCTCCGTTCAACCCCCTCTCATTACTCTGTCCTGGCGTTCCCCTACATCCAGTCTTTCCAGGACCAGGGGTCTCTCCTTCCATCTTTTTAGAAATCTATTGATATGCTGATTGTGTCTAGGGTATTCTGAGATTCTGGGTCAATATCCCCTTATCAGTGACTTCATACCATGTGTGATCTTTTGTGATTGGGTTACCTCACTAAGGATGATATTTTCAAGTTCTGACCATTTGCCTAGGAATTTCGTGAATTCATTGTTTTTAATTGCAGAGTAGTATTCCATTGTGTAAATATACCACATCTTCTGAATCCATTCCTCCGTTGAGGGACATCTGGGTTCTTTCCAGCTTCTGGCTATTATAAATAAGGCTGCTATGAATATAGTGGAGCATGTGTCCTTATTGCATGCATGTAAAGTCTCTGGGTATATGCCCAGGAGTGGTATAGCCGGATCCTCCGGAAGTGTCATGCCCAGTTTTCTGAGGAGCCGCCAGACTGCTTTCCAGAGTGGTTGTACCAGCCTGCAATTCCACCAGCAGTGGAGGAGTGTTCCTCTTTCTCCACATCCTCGCCAACAACTGCTGTCTCCTGTGTTTTTGATCTTAGCCATCCTGACTGGTGTGAGATGGAATCTCAGGGTTGTTTTGATTTGCATTTCCCTAATGACTAAGGATGATGAACATCTCTTTAGGTGCTTCTCAGCCATTAGATATTCTTCAGGTGAGAACTCTTTGTGTAGCTCTGTACCCCATTTTTTAATAGGGTTACTTGCCTCTCTGGAGTTTAACTTCTTGAGTTCTTTGTATATCTTGGATATTAGCCCTCTGTCGGATGTAAGGTTGGTAAAGATCATTTCCCAGTTAGTTGGTTGCCGCTTTGTCTTTTTGACGGTGTCTTTTGCCTTGCAAAAACTTTGTAATTTAATGAGGTCCCATTTGTCTATTCTTGATCTTAGAGTATAAGCTATTGGAGTTCTGTTCAGGAAATTCTCCCCTGTGCCCATATGTTCAAGGTTCTTCCCTAGTTTCCCTTCTATTAGTTTCAGTGTGTCTGGTTTTATGTGGAGATCTTTGATCCACTTAGAATTGAGCTTAGTGCAAGGAGATAAGGATGGGTCAATTTGCATTCTTCTGCATGTTGACCTCCAGCTGAGCCAGCACCATTTGTTGAAAAGGCTATCTTTTTTTCCACTGGATGGTTTTAGCTCCTTTGTCAAAGATCAAGTGACCATAGGAGTGTGGATTCATTTCTGGGTCTTCAATTCTGTTCCATTGATCTACATGTCTGTTACTGTACCAATACCATGCAGTTTTTAACACTATTGCTCTGTAGTACAGCTTGAGGTCCGGGATACTGATTCCCCCAGAGGTTCTTTTACTCTTGAGAATAGTTTTAGCTATTCTGGGTTTTCTGTTATTCCAGATGAATTTTTGAATTGCTCTTTCTAACTCTATGAAGAATTGAGTTGGGATTTTGATGGGGATTGCATTGAATCTGTGTATTACTTTTGGTAAGATGCTCATTTTTACTATATTAATCCTGCCAATCCATGAGCATGGCAGATTTTTCCATCTTCTGAGGTCTTCTTCAATTTCTTTCTTCAGAGACTTGAAGTTCTTGTCATACAGATCTTTCACTTGTTTGGTTAGCGTCACGCCAAGATACTTAATATGGTTTGTGGCTATCGTAAAGGGTATTATTTCTCTTACTTCTTTCTCAGCCTGCTTATCCTTTGAGTATAGGAAGGCTTCTGACTTGCTTGAGTTGATTTTATATCCGGCCACTTTGCTGAAGTCGTTTATCAGCTGTAGGAGTTCTCTGGTGGAGTTCTTTGGGTCGCTTATGTATACTATCATATCGTCTGCAAATAGTGATAGTTTGACTTCTTCCTTTCCAATTTGTATCCCTTTGACCTCTTTTTCTTGTCTAATTGCTCTCGCTAGAACTTCAAGTACTATATTGAAAAGATATGGAGAGAGAGGGCAGCCTTGTCTAGTCCCTGATTTTAGTGGGATTGCTTCAAGTTTCTCTCCGTTTAGATTGATGCTGGCTACTGGTTTGCTGTAAATTGCTTTTACTATGTTTAGATATGGGCCTTGAATTCCTGATCTTTCCAAGACCTTTAGCATGAAAGGATGCTGAATTTTGTCAAATGCTTTCTCAGCATCTAATGAGATGACCATGTGGTTTTTTTCTTTGAGATTATTTATGTAGTGGATTACATTGATGGATTTCCTTATATTGAACCATCCCTGCATCCCTGGGATGAAGCCTACTTGATCGTGGTGAATGATCGTTTTGATGTGTTCTTGGATTCGGTTGGCAAGAATTTTATTGAGTATTTTTGCATCGATATTCATAAGAGAGATTGGCCTGAGATTCTCTTTCTTTGTCGGATCTTTGTGTGCTTTTGGTATTAGTGTAATTGTGGCTTCATAGAACGAGTTGGGTAGTGTTCCTTCTGTTTCTATTTTGTGGAACAGTTTGAAGAGTATTGGTGTTAGGTCTTCTTTGAAGGTCTGATAGAATTCTGCACTAAAACCATCTGGACCTGTGCTTTTTTTGGTTGGAAGACTTCCAATGACAACTTCTATTTCTTCAGGGGTTATAGGACGGTTTAGATGGTCTATTTGATCCTGATTTAATTTTGGTACTTGGTATCTGTCAAGGAAATTGTCCATTTCCTCAAGATTTTCTAGTTGTGTTGAATACAGGTTTTTGTAGTAGGATCTGATGATTTTTTGAATTTCCTCAGTTTCTGTTGTTATCTCTCCCTTTTCGTTTCTGATTTTATTAATTTGGATACTATCTCTGTGCCCTCTGGTTAGTCTGGCTAAGGGCTTATCTATCTTGTTGATTTTCTCAAAGAACCAACTCCTCGTTTTGTTGATTCTTTGTATGGTTTTCTTTGTTTCTACTTGATTGATTTCAGCCCTGAGTTTGATGATTTCCTGCCTTCTACTCCTCTTTGGTGTATTTGCTTCTTTTTGTTCCAGGGCTTTCAGGTGTGCCATTAAGCTGTTAGTGTATGCTGTCTCCCGTTTCTTTTTGGCGGCACTCAGGGCTATGAATTTTCCTCTTAGTACTGCTTTCATTGTGTCCCATAAGTTAGGGAATGTTGTGCCTTCATTTTCATTAACTTTCAAAAAGTCTTTGATTTCTTTCTTTATTTCCACCTTGACCAAGTTATCATTGAGTAGAGCATTGTTCAGCCTCCATGTGTACGTGGGTTTTCTTTTGTTTTTGTTGCCATTGAAGACCACCCTTATTCCATAGTGATCTGATAGGAGGCATGGGATTATTTCTATCTTCTTGTATCTGTTGAGGTCTGATTTGTGACCAATTATATGGTCAATTTTGGAGAAGGTACCATGAGGAGCTGAGAAGAAGGTGTATTCTTTAGCTCTAGGATGAAATGTTCTATATATATCAGTTAGTTCCATTTGGTCCAAGGCTTCAATTAGATTCACTGTGTCCCTGTTTAGTTTCTGCTTTCCTGAACGATCCATTTCAGAGAGCGGGGTGTTGAAGTCACCCACTATTATTGTGTGCGGTGCGATGTGTGCTTTGAGTTTTAGTAAAGTTTCTTTTACGAATGAGGGTGCCCTTGCATTTGGAGCATAGATATTCAGGATTGAGAGTTCTTGATGGTGGATTTTTCCCTTGATCAGTATGTAGTGTCCTTCTGTGTCTTTTTTGATGACTTTGGGTTGAAAATCAATTTTATCCGATATTAGGATGGCTACTCCACCTCGTTTCTTGGGGCCATTTGCTTGTAAAATTGTTTTCCAGCCTTTTACTCTGAGGTAGTGTTTGTCTTTGACACTGAGGTGCGTTTCCTGCATGCAGCAAAATGCTGGGTCCTGTTTACGTATCCAGTCTGCTAGTCTATGTCTTTTAATTGGGGAATTGAGACCATTGATATTAAGAGAGATTAAGGCATAGTGATTATTGCCATCTGCCATTCTTGACGCTATCTTTATGTTTGAGTGGTTATCTACTTTTGGGTTTGATTCAAGGTTATTATCTCATTTTTTCCAGGGTGTTGTTTCTCTCCCTGTATTGGAGGTTTCCACCTATTATCCGTTGCAGGGCTGGATTTGTGGAAAGATATTGTGAAAATTTGGTTTTATCATGGAATATCTTGGTCTCTCCATCTATGGTGATTGAGAGTTTTGCTGGGTATAGTAGTCTAGGCTGGCATTTGTGCTGTCTTAGTGTCTGCATGAGATCTGCCCAGGATCTTCTGGCTTTCATAGTCTCTGGTGAGAAGTCTGATGTGATTCGGATAGGTCTTCCTTTGTATGTTACTTGGCCCTTTTCTCTTACTGCATTTAGTATTCTTTCTTTGTTTAGAACATTCGGTGTTTTGATTATTATGTGACGGGAGGTATTTCTGTTCTGGTCCAGTCTGTTTGGAGTTCTGTAGGCTTCTTGTACGTTCATCGGCATCTCTCTCTTTAAGTTAGGGAAGTTTTCCTCCATAATTTTGTTGAAGATGTTTACTGGCCCTTTAAGTTGCAAATCTTCACTCTCATCTATACCTATAATCCTTAGGTTTGGTCTTCTCATTGTGTCCTGGATTTCCTGGATGTTTTGGGTTACGCGTTTTTTGCATTTTCTTTGACTGTTGAGTCGATGCTTTCTATGGAATCTTCAGCACCTGAGATTCTTTCTTCCATCTCTTGTATTCTATTGTTGATGTTTGCATCTATGACTCCTGATTTCTTCCCAAGGTTTTCTATCTCCAAAGTTGTCTCCCTTTGTGATTTCTTAGTTGTTTCTACTTCCTTTTTTAGTTCCTGGATGGATTTGCTGAGATCCTTCACTTGTTTGTTTGTATTTTCCTGTATTTCTTTAAGGTATTTTTGCATTACCTCTTTCAGGATTTCTTCCTGATGACCCACGTTCTCCTGCATTTCTCTGAGCGATTTTTGTGTTTCCTCCTCATGGGATTCCATCTGTTGATCCATCGTCTCCTGCATTTCTTTAAGCAGTTCTCGTGTTTCCTTTGTAAGGGCATCTAACCGTTGATTCATTTCTTTAAGCAATTTTTGTGTTGCCTCCTTATGGGCATCCGTCTGTTGACCCATATTCTTCTGCATTTCTTTATGCAAATTTCGTGATTCCTTTGTGAGTGCATCTATCCGTTGATTCATCTCGTTAAGCGATTTTTGTGTTGTCTCCTTGTGCGCCTCCATCTTTTGATCCATGTTCTCCCGCATTTCTCTAAGCGATTTTTGTGTTTCCTTTGTAAGGGCTTCTAACCGTTGATTCATGGTCTCCTGTAACTCTTTATGAGATTTATTTGTGTCCTTCTTGTGATCCTCTAATAGCATCATGAGAAGTGATTTTAAATCCAGATCTTGTCTTTCGGGTGTGGTGGGGTATCCAGGACTTGCTGCTGTTGGAGAGTTGGGTTCGGATGGTCCCACATTACTTTGATTACTGTTAGTAACATTCCTACGTTTGCCTTTTGCCATCTGGATACCTCTGGTGTTAGTTGGTCCTGCTGCCACTGGCTGTTGGTTGGACCTCCTGTGAGCCTGCAAAGCTATTTCTGCCCCCCCTGGATTACCAGGATTCCCCTGGCACCGATTTCTGGGGCCTGCCTGCTCCTGAGTGACTTTGGAGCCCTAATGTGCTTTGCCCTAAGTGATCTTATATTGGGGAGGCCTTGCACATCTAAAGGCTCAGCCTAGTGGATTCCTGGAGCAGAGGTCGCCAAAGGGAGGCTGGCAGGCTCCTGCCCTGTGCAGGGGTGTGTGATCTCTCCTGGGGGGGGGGAGGGGGCATCCCTCTGCCAGGCAGAAGTCCCACAGCAGATCTGGCGCGCTGGTCACTGCAGATCAGCCCAGCACCTGGGAGCAGGTTACACACAAGCTGCCTGAACCCGAAGCGATATTATGCCTGTCTGTCTCTGAGCCTGGCGGTCCCAACTACCTGGTCACTGGAGCAAAGATGGCGGAGGGCACTCTCCGTGGCGCCGCTCACCCTGTGGTCACGATGGCCCGCCGATCTGGCACCCAGACGACCACAGCGCCAACCCGCCCTCGGGCACAGACGGAAGCCCCAACAGGCCGTGTCCCAAGTGATGTTATATTGGGGGGAGAGCCTGGGTACCGGTCTCTCCAGCGCAGTCCGCGGGAACAGAGGTCGCGGAAGGGAAGCTGGCAGGCTCCCTCCCTGCGCGGGGTCCGGTTTTTTTTTTTTTTAAAAAAGACTTAAGGACAGTGATAGTTTAGTTTCAAAGTTGACAACAGCTAGAATGAAGAAGGAAAAGATATCTTTAAAATGTGGATGCGTGAGGACCTACCAACTATAAGCCTAAGGGGACCCGACCAAAAGAATCTAGGAAGTCTTGAGGTCGCCGTTGTTGTTGCTTTTATGTTGAATCTTGAACCCAGGGCTTTACACATGCCTACCAAGCACTGTACTACTGAGATACAGCCCCAACCCAGGGGAAGTTAATATAGATTGTAACTCCAAACCACTTTATTCTTTATTTGTTTTATCCATTAATACTAAAGGGTTCATAGCTCCATTATGAAAGTGTTTGACTCACAAGCATAAGGATAATAGGTTGATCCCTAGGACCTACCTAATGAAAGGTAGGCATACTGTTTTATGCTTGTTAGCCCTGAGAAGTGCTAGAGGGGTTGAAACAGGTATACCTCAGGGCCCTTTGGCATGACTGGCTTGGCTTTTGGAGAGTTCTCTAGAAGTGAGAGACTCTGTTCTATATATATATATATATATATATATATATATATATATATATATATGTGTGTGTGTGTGTGTGTGTGTGTGTGTGATATATATATATATATATACATATATATATATGTATATATATATATATATATATATATATATATATATATATATGGCATCTGGCCTTCACAAAGACACCTGAGTACATGTGGATGTGTGTTGTGCATCCATGCATGTGCACACATGCATGTCTGAGTACTTGCACACACATACACATACAGATACTGAAGTTTTTAGGCTTTTTGGTGAGTAGATGTTATTTCTTATAAGACTGACAGTGTGTTGCTCAAACTGATTAATGACACCATACAAGCAAAACCCAAGACTTTTACTGAAAACCTTAAGTTCAGTCTTAAAACTGAACACCTCTTAGCCATTTTATCACAAACATTCTATGATCTGGCCACATTTGACTTCTTTGAAGTGATATAAGTTATAGTATATGAAATTTCTTAAATGCTGAAAAAATTTAAAGAGGTTTCTTAACAGCAGCCTGGGATGGCTAAGTAGAATAGACTTGGTTTCTGTAGCACTTCAGGGATGGTGAGAAGAAATTCTGAGTGCTCCATGTTGCTTCTAATAAAGTCAGTTGCAAAATGTTCTGTGTGCTTGCTTCCATCTCTTCCTATCCTGGGGTAATCAGACTACTTTTAATCACCAGACCAATCAGGGATGAGAAATAGGCCGAACTACCATATGGTTTGATTCTGAATGGTTGTACTCTGTCAGTGGTTAAAAAATGAGCCACTAGTGTAGGATTTTGATTTAAAAAACAAAGCAAAACAATATAAAAAAAATTCACCCCTATTCCTATTTGAAACAGGGTCTTAACGAGGGATTCCTATGTCTCCCAGGGTAACTTGGGACTTGGTAACTAATTCTGCCTCAGTCTCCTGAATTATTGGAATGACCCACAATGTCTTCTGAACACCAGCTACTAAGAGTTAAAAGTGATGTCTTCTCCATACTTTTTCCTAACTCTCACTTTTAGGAAACTGACTTCATCCTCCAGGGTGAAAAATAGGGTAAATCTGGAGAATCTAAAAGAACATGGATGGTTAAAGAAGTATATGTTTGTGTGTGTGTGTGTGTGTGTGTGTGTGTGTGTGTATGTGCGTGCATGAGCTCATGCACACACAGTTTTTCTTCCTTGTACTTAAATTACAACTATTCAGAGGAAAGCATGCTTTAGAATCATGGAACTGCAGGCCACAAATCATACAGTCTCATCACTTTAATTTGCAGAAATGGAAAATGGCATCTAACCTAGATGGGTTATTTTAGACCAAAGGGTGTTTGGGGTTCCTGTCTTCAAGGTTAAGGAAGAGTCTTTCACACAAAGCAGAACTCTGTACTGGGAAACGGACCATCTCAGGTTGAGGAAAGGGCCTATATCACCTGCAGATCACTAAGCCCATGCTAGCACCACTCCCTTGCTGGGTTGCCCACATTCTGAGATGCTGAAGCAGCTAGATGTTCAAAAAAGATAGTCATAGCCTCTAAGGTCCAAAGTTCACTGTTCCTGTCTAGTCAAATACTCAATGCTTATTTAATAGTTATTGAGTTATTGTTGGTTTATAAAACTAAGAAAATACAGTCCAAAACTTGCCATTTTAACCATACACTGAGAAAGTTCACAATTTAGTGCAAGCATCACCAAATCCATTTCTCAGTTCCTCCAAGTTACCAGAGAACTTATAAATTAAATGATTTATGAACAGAAATAGCCTCTGTTTCTCTTCTCTCTCTACCCTTGTACTTGATGAACTCAGCTCTTTTTATATCATGAGTATTAAAAATATTTTTCTGACGGCACCCGTGCCGCCATGGTACCGAGTATCGGGTGTAGGCCTGGGGGATTAACAGAAAACACAGACTCGGGTCATTCTGGTGAGGAGAATGCCAAAGTTTTACTGAGGGACCAGCAATATATACTAAAGGCCGGTGAAAAACAACAGGAAAAAAACAATCCTAGCCATAGGTCAGGCACCCGGCAAGTCCCTACCACACCGGGCGGGAAAACAGAAATCAAGCTAAGCCGCAGGACGTTCTGCTCTCGGGAAACCTGTGCAGACAGCTCAGCCGGGGGCGTTGAGCTAAGCTCACCGATGCTCAACATTTCTCTATTCAGATTTTATTAGGTAACAACAAATATTTTAAGAACAACACCAGCGAACCCATATTATGCCCTGACACGTCACTGATATCTATGCCTTTGTCTCTTTATGGTCAAGCTTTTCATAAAGCTTGGAAAGTTCCTTTTTTACTTTGCCCTCACATGCTTTAGTGGGGAACTTCCTTCTAGTACCTGACATACAGACAAGATTGAATTCTGCCCCCATTTGTTTGTTTATCTATTTATTATTTTCTGGTACTAGCAAGAAATCCCAAAGAACCTAAACAGGTGTCTCTCATATCTCTTATCTTGATGGCATACTTCCCGGCTTGATTCTGCTTGGCAATGATTCTAACATTTTTGTATTATAGCCTTGTGTGTTCTGATTACTAATGGGCTTGGGAGTCAGAGTGACTCATACTGATGGGAGGAAATGACCATGTGCAGGCGACAGGAGTAGTGTCCTGTGTTGCTTCTTTGAGATATTGCTTTACCCACTGATAGCCTGATGGCTCAGCACACATTCAAAGGGCCTACATTTCATGCTGTGCCAAAGAGGAAATTTAACATTTTAAAAACATTCTCCCAATGTGTTCAAGGCTTGTTTTAGTCAGGGTTTCTACTCCTGTACAGTCATCATGAGCAAAAAACAAGTTGGGGAGGAAAGGTTTATTCAGCTGATACTTCCAAATTGCTGTTCATCACCAAAGGAAGTCAGGACTGGAACTCAAGCAGGTCAGGAAGCAGGAGCTGATGCAGAGGCCATGGAGGGATGTTTCTTACTGGCTTGCTTCCCCTGGCTTGCTCAGCTTGCTTTCTTATAGAACCCAAGAATACCAGCCCTTGTACCACCTACAAGGGGCCCTCCCCCCTTGATCATTAATTGAGAAAATGCCTTACAGATGGATCTCATGGAGGTATTTTCTCACCTAAAGCTCCTTTGTGATAACTACAGCTTGTGTCAAGTTGACACGCAAAACCAACCAGTACAAGGCTATTCCCGCTTTCTCTTCTATTTGCTTCAGTGTATTTAATTTTGTGTTGAGGACTTGAGTTTTGTGGAGGGTGATAAATACAGATCTATTTGTATTCTTCTACATGCTGGTATTCAATTAGACCAGCACTATTTGTTAAAGATGTTTTCTATTTTCATTGCATATTTCTGGCTTCTTTATCAAAAATCAGTTGTCCATAGGTGTGTAGATTTAAGTCTGGGTCTTTGATTTAATTCTATTGATCAACCTGTCTGTTTCCATGCCAGTACTATGTGGTTTTTATTGCTATAGTCCTGTAATGTAGCTTGAAATCAGGGATTATGATACCTCATATATATATATACAGAATTGCTTTAGCTATCCTGGGTTTTTTGTTTTTCCATATGTAGCTAAGTCTGTAAAAAGTTGTGTGGGAACATATGACCAAAGTCATGCCACTGAAGAAGCAGAGATTTTTGAATTCATTGAAATTCGTCTACTCAGTAATGAGCATGTAGTTGCATCAACAGGTCTCCAGGAGGACTTTTAACTGTTTCATTTTTTACTGTTTGTACTTGTAATAAACCCAGATGCTCACTGTAAAAACAAAACAAAAACCATTCACACCAAATCAATTATTTAAATTAATCATTTATTTTAATTGCCAGAAAAATGAGAGGAGAGTTCTGCCCCCCGCCCCCGCCTCCCCAGTCTTAAGCACGGGTTGTGCTGTGGGTGTTAGCAACGTCAAGTGTAAATTAAAAGCTGCTGGTAACGTGGACTCAAATGATTCAGGCAAGCTTTTGCATGCTTTTTGTCCCTAGAGAGCATTTTCCCAGGACTGGTGCAACTTAAATAAGTGTTCTTTGAGACAGTTTCATCTCTGTTTATTGGGTATAAAAGAGTAAAATCTGAGAAGAAAAACAAACCCTTTCAGCCCATTAGGATGGATCGTCTTTCAAGTATATCTTATAAAATGATTTGTTGGAGATCACTTTACAGGTTTATAGTATTGTGTTCCCACCTGGCCTGGGTCTGAGGAGTTCAGAACTATGAAGATAGCTGCAAAACTGCAAAGAAGAAAACTGTAGGGTTAGTGTTGGTTTAAACTGCCACCATTTGACCAAAGACTGGGGCAGAATTCTTGGACTTCCCCTATCTCCCAAGATTTAGACTTGTATATTTTCTTTGTGAAACATTTGCATTCATAAAGCACATACACATCTCTAATCAGATGGGATCTACTTCAGTCTGTAACTGGAGAGCTGACCTTCAGCTTTCAACTTTCAAGTAGTAAATATAAATGTTCATGGATTTATGCAAATGGAACATGTCGCGAGAGCATAGCCTAATGGGTTATGCACACTGAACACGCCTGCGTAAAAAACATCTTGGGGGCATCATGTCTAGGTCTTCTGGTGCCTGCTTTGTGCTTGTTTGTGTAACTGCAACAGACTATTGTTTCTTAGTATCCACTTTTTATTTTTGAATATCATCTTTATGAAACACCATTTTCTCCATTTTTATGTTCCTTTCATTTTTAAGTTAGTTTTTTATTCAGAAATAATTTTTAAAAAATTTTATTTATTTATTTATTTAATGTATGTGAGCACATTGTCAATTTCTTCAGATGCACCAGAAGAGGGCATCGGATCCCAGTACAGATGGTTGTGAGCCACCATGTGGTTGCTGGGAATTGAACTCAGGACCTCTACAAGAGCAGTTAGTGCTCTTAACTGCTGAGCCATCTCTCTAAGATTTCTATGTTCTTTCCTTAATTGTTGCTTTTTAGTCTCAGATGACCACTTTATGTAAATCTATGATCTTTATTCAACAGTGACATGCAGGACATATACTTAGAATGACTTTAACTCAGGTCCTCATGGAGGCTGTTGTCCTTGCTCTTTATCCTCTGCACACCTATCGGAAAACATATCCAAGAGGAGGGGGGATGGAAAGACCAGGCCAGCTCTCCCCCGCTTTATAGCATACTCCCCTCTAATACTGTCCTTGGTGACTCAGTGTAGGCGGTACACATGTGGAGGAATGCAGTAGACAGAGGAAGATATGACAATACATTAAACTCAGGACATCATTGTCCCTATCAAGAGTCATTTACTTCTCTGGAGAAATAGTGGAGGAGAGTGCAGGAGGTTACTAGCTCTCCTAAGGACATTCACTCTTTGTGTGTGTGTGTGTGTGTTTGTGTGTGTGTGTGTGTGTGTGTGCCCGCTCGCTCGCGCTCACGCCCTCGCACGCGTGTCTTTATACATGTTTATGCATATGTGCATGCTCTTTGATTGGTGGGTCAATCTCAGTGAGCCCCCATGAGCCCAGATTAATTGACTCTGTAGGTCCTCTTATGGTATCCTTGACCTCTCTAGTGAGGGAGCAGTAAATCTTTTTGGAAAATCCTTTTCTATGTTTCTCGGCATTGGCTTCCTATTTGTAACTCAATTTTAGAAACAAGTCATGTATACTGGCATCATATTCCACTTGAAACACAAGAATTGAGAATTGTTATGAGTTACATGAAATATTTATAATTTTCAACACATGGGTACTAAAATACCCTGGAGCTCAAGCGTCAAGGTATATAGAATAGGTCTCAATTTCTGAGACCTTATCAGTGGAATATGTGTAGGACATCTGAACTTAAGTGTTTTGGGATGCTGGTTATAGTCAGCTAAACCTGAATGATGAATTTTATGCAGAGGTGGATCTTCCAACACTGGTCATGTGTCTATATGAACTTGAACTGGTAGCTTTCTTCCCTAGACATCTTTGTTTATAGGAGAACTAATACTTGATATTACAGCCAGTATGTCTTATCACCTGTCATGGACTCTAAGCACACATTAGGAATGCCTGTTCCTGTGCTCCAGAGAATCCCTGCTTATTCTGACTACAGGCCATTTATCAAAGGCCACGTATATGCAGCCATCCTCTTGCCTTTAGAGGGTTGACCTTACCCCACTCCTGAATTCTGGTTGTATGTTAGGGGGACAAAGGAGCATCAGACCTGTGAAACAGCCACCTGACCCAGGAGATTCCAGCTGTACTCATAATTACTCCAGGCTGCTCCAGGACTGACTTGGAGAAAGTCAGGCAACATGAGAGTACTTCATACCTCTACTCACTCCCACTCTGCTCTCATTAAACAAAACTGTAAAGGACTTGAAATAGAGCCCAATCCACTTCCTTTCTTTTCTTGACATGGAAACAAGGGCCAAAAGAACCATCTAGTGTTGAGCATCGGTGAGCTTAGCTCAACGCCCCCAGCTGAGCTGTCTGCACAGGTTTCCTGAAAGCAGAACATCCTGCGGCTTAACTTGATTTCTGTCTTCCCACCCGGTGTGGTAGGGACTTGCCAGGTGCCTGACCTATGGCTAGGATTGTTTTTTCCTGTTGTTTTTCACCTGGCCTCTAGTATATATTGCTGGTTCCTCAGTAAAGCTTTGGCATTCTCCTCACCAGAATGACCCGAGTTTGTGTTTTCTGTTAATCCCCCAGGCCTACGCCCAATACTCGGTACTGGGGCAGCACGGGCGCCATCAAGTGGAGGTCTCACCGAGATTGGGAAAGAGAGAAGCACCTGATAGGATCATTCCAAGAAAAGCTGGCTGGCGAAAGGAGAGGAACATATTGGGGAAATATATGGCGCAAGAAACAAAGTGAAAGTAAGAACTGCATCAGGCGAGAGGAATAGGGCATAAAATAAAATAAAATAGTAAAAAACAAAACACAAAAATTTAGAAACATGAGAGAGAAAGAGAGAAGGAAAATGGATTTCAACAACCTCCTAGGGACAAAGGGAAATCTGGAGACGTCCTGTTTCCTCTGTGGACCCTACTGGAGATATTCTTAGTTTCTTCCCTCTCTATGTATAGTCTTTGGTGCACTAATTTGTCCACATGTCAATTTGTTCCTGTCCTTGTCTCGTTGTTTGAATGATTGTTGTTGTATGTTTCGTGTTGAAAACCTACCTAGGAAGTTTCAGGCCAAAAACAGCATTAATGACAGATCTATCCAGGTGTGGTTCAAAATACAGTTCAAACTTAAGATCTATGAAAGGTTAATAAGGTTATGGAGAACTTATGTGAAGGCATTAAAATCTGGCCTGCCTACTCCATTCAAAATTATTATGGATTCAGAAGGTATTTTGCTTTGCATCCTGATAACTGTAAAACATTTATTGGCTAAGACATTGCTCTAAGCTTACCACAGGAGAACTTAAACCTCTGTTCTCAAGGTGGATGCAAATTAACTGGCAAAAGACAAATAACTTTACAGATAGTAGAGAAGGCTACTTTTTCAGTTGTTTGCTGTGTGTTCACGGCCATTCCTTGGCAAATGGAGCATTAATGTAGAGTCATCCTTATTCATTTCTAAGTAAAGTTTTAACATCCTACTCTAAAGTTGTTGGTGTGTTGATAAAGTATTGTTGGATAGAATCATGAAAGTATTTTGAAAAGAATGTCTTAAGAACCTGATGAAACATTTGTTCCTTGTTTCAATCAACAATCAAATTGGTCATTACAGAGTATTGATACATGGCTTATTACATGGCAAGCCTTTTAGGCAAAATTGATAATTGTTATCCAAAAGTTCATTGTGATATTACTAGAGAACAAGCTGTGCAAATTGTTACTCAATTCCCTCAATGTGCTCAGAGTTTGGAGAGGTCCTGATTCAGTGTTGGTCAGGATGAGAGGTTCTGTTTGTATCTTCCATAAAGATGCAAGGAAAGTCTTATCTGGGTTCCTGAGTGCTGTGTGTGTCCTGTCATTATGGACACTGGTACAGACAGAAACTTACTGGAGCTTCGTGGAAAATCCACCAGTCCTGATGCCAGTGGGGATAAGTAGTACTGTGCGACCAGTTGTGTTCTCTACTAATAGAAAAATTTTTCTTTGAATACTAAATTATGTTTTAGCCCCATTCTTTTTTGTAGTTTGGAAAGTCTCTAATGAATAGGAAGACAAGAAATTGAATTGTTCTAGCAGATTGTGTATTGACAAACTGCTGAGAGTATGAAGATGCTGCTGTGGTTGTAAGAATTCCTGGAATTGTGCCTATGCCTCTAAATGATGAAGACTCTGTCACCTTGTATCACCATAAGAGACTTTGGCATTACTGCCACCCCTGATTTAAAAAGTCTGGGTTCATGGCACTAGGGCTTTTGGCTTATGGAGCTGCCACGTTGGGATTGTTTCTTCTAAACCGTATGTGCAAATAACAAAACCAGTCCAGAGCAGTAACTGAACAAGTGCTTATGTCTTTGGCACAGGATAATCCATCTGCTCAAATTTTGCTCAGCCTATATCATGGATAGTTAGTCTATGATGGACAACTCCTTCTTAGTCCACATCAACCTAAGTCAGGGACTCTGGGACTGGAAGAGATTCCCAGAGACGGGTAATGGGAGTTGGACGGAAGGTGTCCTAAGACAGACGCTATTCTTTAAAAATAAAAAAGGGGGGACCTGTTGGGCATCGGTGAGCTTAGCTCAACACCCCAAGCTAAGCTGTTTGCACAGGTTTCCTGAGAGCAGAACATCCTGCGGCTTAGCTTGACTTCTGTCTTCCCGCCCGGTGTGGTAGGGACTTGCCAGGTGCCTGACCTATAGCTATGATTGTTTTTTCCTGTTGTTTTTCACCCGGCCTCTAGTATATATTGCGGGTCCCTCAGTAAAGCTTTGGCATTCTCCTCACCAGAATGACCTGAGTCTGTGTTTTCTGTTAATCCCCCCCAGGCCTATGCCCAATACTTGGTACAGTGATGGCACGGGAGCCATCAAGGGAAATATTAAACTGTTCTTTGGATAGTTCACATGATTTTCAAAGTATTAATTATAGACTAAAAATAAGCTTTCTTGGGCCCAGCTGCACATGCCAATCATCTAAATCAACAGAATTTTCAGAGGATGGAAATTTTAAAATGAGACTCTTCCTTTAAGAAACTATTTCCAGGAACACAAGGCTGACAATGTACATGAATGAGTATCTCATGTGAGGAGTGGAGAGCAAGGCTGCTTCCTAAGCATGTGGGAGTGGGAAGGAGTTCTGAACAAGTAAACATAAAGAGAGAAAAATGCAGGAAGAAAAGGGGGGAGGTGTGTGCCTGAGGCATACCAGGTGAAGGAAACAGAATTCTAGTAGGGGACACACACACACACACACACACACACACACACACACACACACACACACACAACCACGCCCAACCATAAGCTCTACTTGGGAATAGTTTTCTATTTTGTTTAGAACATTCTCATAACGTTTCTGGTCCTGACTCATTCAAGTCACAGTAAACAGTTACTTGCTGGGCATCAGTGGTAGACCCCACAATGTAGTCTGATCATCTTAGTATGGAGACAATGAATTATGGATTATAAGTCTCTAGGAAGGAGGGTAGAACATTCAGAATGGCCCACCATTATGGGCGTGAATCCTTCTAAAGGAAATCTCCATTATCTGTGGTGTTTTATGAAGTGCAGTCTAGAACCCTGGATACTATGAATGGGAAAAGAATGGAGTCTGGGAGTGCATGTCTGATTTCTAAAAGAATGACATTAAGTAATAAAGTCAAAGGTACGGACAGAGAATGGACAGAGCAGGGTGAGACTATAAAAGTGGGATTCCGGAGTCCGGAGGGTATCAATTGTGCTGCAGCTTGGATTGTGAACATCTAATAAAAAACTAAGATGCCCACAAGGCCCAGCTATCTGGCCTGTTAACACCGTCTGGACTGTTAAACCACCTATCTGGATTGTTAAAACTGCCAGCTCAAACTTGGCTTGGGTAACTTTTACTTTAATGCTATAGTACTGTGCCTCTCTGTTTGTGGTCTGTGTTACCCTCAGTTAATTTGAAAACTAACATTTTTCATCTTACCTTCCTATTTGTCATCCAGAACTTTTAAGTCATAGGTTTAAGTAATTGCAAACGACACAGTAACCAGATGTTGCATCGTGCATCTATCATGTAACTGCTTCAAACGTCATTTTGAAGCTTGAAAAGTTATTGCTTTTGCAAACCCAAACCACCATGTGATTAACAAAAGCATTCTTCACTGTCAGCCTAATCAGTTAAATAGAGTTCTATTTTAGATTTTTTAAATTGACATTCTTTATTTTTGTCTGTGTCATTCAAAGGTGTCCCTTCGATGTCACCTCACTTGTTCTCAGGGAAAGCATTGGCAGAAGCTTAGGGCGAGAATTTCCTTCATAGCACTCTGACAAGGGACAACATTCTCTTGTATTTTTCATGGCTTTGGTGCCCTGGATCTTTTCTAGCCTGAGATAATGGTCTATAGACGATTAGGAGAAGGTTTTGCAAATATTGCCTGAATGCGTTGGAGTTGAGGAGACACGAGATACACAAAATATACATAAACTAGGAGATGGGCCATGACCAAACTCCGGAAAATAATGTAAAATAATATTCCTATAAGAAAATATATGGAAATAAGTTACATAAGGTTTTAAGAAATTGTGGTAGATATGCATTACATTTTATCATGAACCTCACAGAAGCCAGGGAATAGCTTTTTATGCCATTTTGGGGCGTCAAGAGTTTATTTGTACAGTTAGATAATAAATGTATAAAAGCACACTGAAGGAATTCTGAATAGATGGGCATAAATCAGAATACCAGGAAGAGAATGTGTGAAGGTAGGCAGGCGATGAAAGCTTCAATCTTCTAGGCGCTCTACGGATGTCTGAGACTGAAGCCACTCTGCTTCTGAGCACCAGGTGGCGCTCGTACACCACCAGAGAAGCTCTGTAAACCAGTTGAGCCTCAAGTTTCTGTTTCCAAGGGAGAGAGTATGGTTTCAATGAAATTTGGAATAAACGGATTTCCTGTAGACTTCTAGTCTGTAGCTCTGTTGTCCAAAGGTGGTTTAATATACACGTGGGAAACTTCATTATAGTGCATCAAACTCAAGCTGAACAGCCTTTGTATGTTTTGAATAGCTTGCTTACAGAAGGAGGGAAAACACTGCAGGGAAGAGCAGAAACAGCTAAAGAGAGTCCACAGTATTTAGACTACAGAATCTCTACTGATCTTCAAAGACGTCCATCCTGAGTCGTGGCCTGTGACACGCAAGACTGTGAGAAAATCACTGGGACTTCTGTTTATTTATTTACATATTTTTGAGGTGTGATTTTTTTTTTTTTTGCTACGCAGCTCTGGATAGCCTGAAACACACAATGCAGGTAAAGCTGGTTTGAATTCACAGCAATCTCCCTGGGTCTGTGTCCTGAGTGCTCGGTTTGCAGGCACATGTCACCAACACACAGATATAAGAACACTTAGTGTTTTCTGATCTTTAGAGAAGTGAGTTTATACCATGCACTGTGAATTCCCGTCTTCTTTCTCTGTCAGAATATTGAAAAATAACTCTCTTCTGTCTTTCTCAAACACAGAAGAAATGAAGACAAGGAGGATGTTCCTTGTGGAGCATGCTAGGAAACAACACATGAAATTAGGATTTACTGAAAGACTTTGTATTTTTATTATCATTAAATGACAAATGCAATTTTTTTGTATCTGTGCTTGTGTATGTATGTAGTATATGTATGTATGTCGCATATGCATGTGTGCCATTTGTGCAGGCATGCGTGTAGAGATTAGAGACAGCTATTAATCCTTTTCAAAGTTACTAAATAGCTAAAGTCGAGTCATAGATCTCCAGAAAGTGGAGCTAGAGGTCAAATGCTGATTTTTTTTTTAAAATATGTACTCCAATTTTTAAAATTCCAGTTTTTGGAATTAAAGTGTCATCTTTATGTTTAGGGAAGCTCTGTTTTATGTGTAAGAGCTCTCAAGTAAGATTCAGTTCCAATGTCTGACTGGAAGCTAGTGTCTCAGTTATGCATCGAATATTGTGACCATGAGCAAGACAAAGGGAAGTCAGGGCGGGACCTCCAGGCAGGAACAGTCGCAGAGGCCATGGAAGAGTGCTGCTTCCTGACTTGCCCCTGATAGTTTGTTCAGCCTGCTTTCTTTACAACTCAGGACCTCTGGCCAGGTATAGAACGACCCACATTGGCCCTCTCATAATCCAACATCAACCAGTAACATGACCTCTAGGCCAATCTGATGGAGACCTTTTATCAATTGCAGGCAACTCTACCTTGTGTCAGATCGAGAAAACCAAAGCAAAGCAAAGTAACCACAGACAAATGAACAAGCAAATAAAAAGAAATAGTGCCAACCATGGTGGCCAGGAAGCTTGTGGAGAATAAGCTTTTTGAAGGTAACTCTGCTATTAATTGAAGAGGAGTCATTCATAACACTTATTCTCCACCCAGAGCATTCTAGACGTGTTCATACTTGCCTGTTCCTGGTACCTCAAAAGGCTAATGGTTATGTGAGTTGTTATTGCAGAATGATCCAGAGTTTCTTAGGGAGTGTCATGGCTACAGCGCACGCTCCATATAGGAAACCAAGCTCTATTTCATATCATTATCTGCACCCCTCCTTCCTCCCTCCTTCCCTCCTCCTCCCCCTCCCTCTTCCCCTGTCCTTTTCCCTCTCTCCTTCTTCCCACCTCTCCCTCCCTCTCTCCCTCTCTTCCTCCCTCCTTCCTTCCCTCCCTCCCTACTTCCTTCTCTGCTTCCTCCCTGTGTTCTGATGAGGCGAGTTTCAGAGATATTTATTAGCTGTGAGAGAGATTCTGGTCTAGGGTAATCTTTAAACCTCAGTTTACCTGTAAAGTGTTATTTAAGGTCACACACAGACTTGGAAATTCTTGTGGGTAGCTCACTTGTTGGTGGGCTAAGTGTTTACTATGAAAATGCCTGAACAGAATGAATTGAAAAGATTTTTGGCCTGTAATATCTCACATAGGAATCCAGCACTCGAGAATACCACCTGTGTGCTGTGCTCCTTTACTTTAGAAAACTTGCAGTCTTAACAGTCAGATCTGTTAACCAGTCAACTTACCCAGATTTGGGGATAAATGTACAGAATACAAGGTTTTCCCACAAAAATTAATTAAATAATTAATCCATCCATCTATCCATCTATCCATCCACCCATCCATCCATCCATCCATCCATCCATCCATCCATCCATCCATCCATCCATCCATTTATTCATCTGTCCCACAAGCAGTACCTGAACACACTCTAGCTAGGCTCTGGAACAACCACGCGGATAACAGACATTGATTACTTTCTATGGTGAGCAACTTGTGTGTGTTGCTTAATGCCCTCATTCTTCCCATTTACAAATCAGGAATGCAGACTAGAAAGGTTTGGGTAGTTATCTGATGTCCAGTACAGGAAGCCATGGTTAGTAGCTTGATTTCAGAACCTAAGTCTCATCAGTATAAATGTAAATGTCTTGTCATCAAAGAACTCACAGATTGCTGGGAAAGGAACAAATGGGAACCAGTGATCTCATTCTGTCAAATTTGTATCAAAAGAGAATTACCAAGGAAGACTCCAAGGCCTAGATTTGGAGGGAACTGGATAGATGTCAGTAAAGAAGAGACATTCTGCTGGGTCATTGCTTACTCCAGAAATTGCATTTGGCTTTTCTCATTACCCACTTCTTTGCTATTAGCAGTGTCATAAGATTGAAGTTAGTTGGGCAATTCAACTGTAGATTTTTGGTGACATTTGTTTATTGTCCTTTAAAGTCCTGCTACTCTTCCTTGTTGCCCAGGAGCACAAAAACCCATCATTTTCTTGCCCACCTTTAGTCCAAAAGGACTCAATTTCTGGTCCACATATTTAAGGAAGCTTTCTCAGGCTGTGACTACTATTTCTTCCTCATTTCAAACTCTACTATGCTTGTAATAATAACTCATATGGTGTCTTCCAATCTCTGCATCCATGTCACTTTTAAACACACATTGTTTTAACAGATGATTTAAATATTGTATTATGATGTCACACTTCCTATCTTTTCATGCTCCTGGCTCAGTGATCACCTTTTTTAAGAACCAAAGCTTCCACGTAACTCTATATCTAGGATACTATCTCCCTTTAAAAGCAACTAAACATTGCCTTGTGACTTGTAGTTTTCTCTCCTTCCATGCTTGTAAGACAATGATGTTTACCAATCCCATACTGCTTAAAAATCAGTTCTCCTCAATGATCAATTCTACTATTAACATTTCACACAAATTTTAATTCAATTTATTGTTAAAATTATTAAATTGGTCTCAGAAATATGTAGTTGTCAGGGTAACTGTTGTTACTTTTGAGTCAGCTACATTGCTTTGTGTATTTAAAATGAAAAAAATTATACTGATCATAACATGCAATTCACCATCTTAACTATCTCCATATTCATCATAAATCTTATAGCTCTGAGATCAATAAACTGAGTTTCTCTATCATTACATTTCTAATATTTTCTAAAGGTATAACACTCTCCATATTTATGAAATATATCCCTTTTGAGCATTGCTGACTCCTCTTTGCAGTTTTCAATAAAAATGAAAATGCATGATGCATAGAAACATCAGAAAAATATTTACATCACGATCTCAGCACACTTTAATCTTGGGTTGATAATTAATTTTCAAACTCGAAGGTCTAATTGGCGAGCTCCTGGTTTTAGGCATCTAAACTCATTTCACTGTTTCTGTATTTCCGCTCATTGACTTTCCACTGTTATTCGTACTCACAGAAGAGGCTGACATGTTTTTGACACTATATTAAATACTGTGATTTAAGATCAAAATAATACTAATAATCTCAATAGCGCTACTAATAGCTGAGACTTGTCAAGTACTAATTCTGCTGCTGGGAACCATTGTATAAGCTTTCCCCAGATTGACTTCTGCACTGAAAACATTGATTACTGCCATACTTTCTACAAAGCTAGACTTGCCATGGTCACAGATGTCTCTTGTCACTGGGTTTGCTTGTTGAAAATGATACATGACCTGTTATGGACTGGAGGGTGTCCACTCAGAATTCCTATGTTGAACTTCTACCTACGAGTATGCCATATGTGATCTTATTTGGAAGAAGAGTAGTCGCAGGTATTAATACTCAAAATGAAGTCATATAGGTGGTGTGCATGGAGCAGCTAACCCAATAAGACTAGTGTCTATGCAGAAAGGAAACATTTGCAAATATGCACACAGAGAAAATATTATGTAAGCATGAAGGCAAAGACTGATTTGAAGAATACCATGGGTGTCAGCAGATCACAAGAAGTAGGAACTGGCACAGAACACTCCAAAAGGAGACACTTCTTGATAATACTCTGATCTTGAGTATACTCTGGAGAAGTTCATTCTCCAGAACTTTGAGACACTCAATTGATTTGGCCTAGCAAACTAGGAGGAGAGCTCCCCAAGACAGGTGAGCAGCAAACTAGCTTGGGAACCTTTTGAATTATTTAGTTTCGATGTCTCAAGTCTTACTTAGCATGTTTGAGAAAAAAAATGAGTCTTGATGATAGCCAACACAAGACAGCATCACGATGGGCTTTGAAATAGCAAGGGGAACAGATGAACAGGGAGTGGAGTTTAAAGTTAAAACTCACCTGCTGTTAGAGAGGGACTATTCTTGTTAAGGCAAAATTTAAAGTACATCATATTGGCTTTACCCATGATTGCAAATGTCACAATTCCATTAATTTGATTTTTAAAGTTTAAGGTATTCTGCCATTTGGTGACTCAGTATATGAATAGAATGACATTTATTCATCTTGGCGTTCTGGAAGATCCACATGCACATTTGTTCCTAGGGTATCATTTGTTTCTTTAATGAGTATTTTGGGAGCACAACAGGATGTGTGTTCTGAAGGACAGGAACATACTCTGAAATACTGGGCACTAATGGAAGATGCATGAGTCAAAACAGTGTGGGATTAAGTTGCAGCGAGTGATACAGTCAAGATGAGGTGACCATATAATCCAGAGAAGGGAGAGAGTGACCTGTTGAGGGATGGGAATGAGGGGAAGAAGGATGGCCCTTCAGAAGTAGTGATAATGCTGTGACCAAATTGGGACTGAATAAGGTCTTTATTTAGGGAAAAACTAATGATTTTTCTCTTGTTGGGAGCAGGGTATTTTCTAAAGTCTATTGAATATCTGCAACGTGCCAGGCATTGAGGCAAATGCCAGGGTGTGTCATTCAACTAAACATATACAATTTCTCTATAAAGTGGCTAATAATAACTCTATTTTTCAAATGAGAAAATTGCCAGCTAAAGGAGGTTAAGTTGCTCAATAAAGGTCATGGAGCTACTCAGTGGTAAACACTGGATATCTACTTCCCCTTTACAAATGTCTGTGTGTTAACTCATCGGCTCTCATCCTAAACCTGTCTAAATTTAGGTATAATCTACATATCAACATGGATTTAAGTCTTTCCTTTCTTTAGCTTATTTATAAGAAACTGGGTTTATTCTTATTTAAACTTTTTTTTTGTATTACCTTCCTGACCATTTTGTGTCTGTGTGGCCCTGGACACCACTTCCTAGACCTAAAAAGCGTAGTCCTTGTGATATGGTGTTGCTACCACTGTACTAACTTCACCAGAGGGTGGTGTGATTTAATTCTTCTGCACACTATCATCAGAAAACTTTAGTGAACAAGTAAAGTAGAGGTATTTTTTTGTCAGTTTTACCTGTGAGAGATAGACCCATCAATAATGACTAAATTATCTTATGAGTTGTTTCCCTCACCCAAATATCTCTGAACTGTTGAAGGGTCTTGGCTTACTCCTTATTAGACTACCATTGCAAGACATTTGTATGCAAAGGCTGAAACCATCTACTTTTTGGCCATACCTCAACAGGGGTTTTCTAGAGTACATGGTATGTTCATTGCACACATTGCTTTCCCAATCATCCTATTGGCTACAACTCAGTCATGTAACCTCATCCATTTTCACTGGATAGAAAGGACCCTCAGCTGTACTCTGAACGGCCAAGAAACCAACTAAGATTCAAGGATTCTGTTTGTATGAAAAGATCAGAGTGAATATGAAGGGGTAGTTAACAATTTCTGCAATGGAGAGAATGATAAAAACAAGAGAACTGCAGTGTAGATGATAGCTCCATCTGCTCTCAGTGCTCAATAAAGAAGATCAATCTATTAAATTCCATTTAGAAGGGCTTCTGTCCCATAATGGATGCTGTTCAACACTAAATAAAATAGTTATCTTCCATTTTCAGGTGCTTTATTTTAAAGACAGGTGGACAGAAGAAAGAAAAGGGAGGAAGGGATGGAGAATGGAGAGAGAGAGAGAGAGAGAGAGGAAGAGGGATGGAGGGAGGGGGAAGGGGAGAAAGAGAAAGGGAGAGGGAGGGGTAGTGGTAGGGGGAGGGGGAGAAAGGGAGAGGAAGAAGAGAGAGGAAGAGGGGGAAGAGGAATGGAGGGAGGAGGAGGGGAGGGAGGGGGAGAGGGAGGGAGGGAGATGGCCTGATATAATTTCCATTCTCACATTCTACTCACTCTTGGACCTTTACCAGAAATGTTCTTAGACACTGTAACACTTGGGCTCTACATTTGCCCAAGATTTTTTTATCTAGGTTTGACCACAAAAAACATGCCTAGAACAATCCAGTATTCAACTTTGCTCCAGGTGAAGTTTGCCACTCCCTGTCTTTGTTTTCTGTTGCTATGATAAACACCATGACCAAAAGTAACTTGGAGAGGACAGGGTTTATAAGGTTTACATTCCACATCACCGTGCATCATTCAAGGAAGTCTGGGAAGGAACTCAAGCAGGAACTTGGAGGCAGAAACTGAAGCAGAGGACATGGAGGGAATTGCTTTCTGGCTTGCGAAACTCAGCTTGCTTTTATATATAACCCAGAATCACCTGCTTAGGGGTGGCAGTGCCTGTAGTGGGCTGAGCCCTCCCACATCAATCATTAATCAATAAAATGTCCTACAGATGGGCCCACAGACATCTTATGGAGACATTTTCTTGTCTGAGGGTCCTTCTTCCCAAATGACTTGTCAAAGTCACAAAAAAACTAACCATTATGCAACTCTAGCAAACTGCTGAGATAATTGGTATGTGTGTACACTCACATACAGAGATGCTCTCTCATTCCTCACTCAGAGGGAGAAAACTTTTCTCTAAGTTATTGAAGTCTAAATTAATAGAGATACTTTTTAAAGGCATAGTTTGCACAGGCACCTAGCTCAGTACCAAATTCTTGCTCAAGGACACACTACTTAGGACCACCAACTATTAAGAGTTACTCCTCAAGTATTCAGGAAATATTCAAAGTTACGCTTTTTGCATTTTTTCTGAGTGAAAGATCTTATTTAGGCTCTGCTCTGCTCTCTCCACGTTAATCAATGAATCACAGCAAGCAATATATAAACATAAATTTGCTTCTTTCTGGAGTTGATTGGGTGGATCTGGTAGTTAGATTGTATTTGTATTACATGTGCTTATTTCTCTTATGTTTTCATATGTCCCCAGCTGTGTCTTGAGTGGTGACAGTTCTTCTGGGTGCATGCAGACATTTACTGAAGCTCTTGTCCTGTATCTGTCTTTGCTACAGTTGATATTCAGTTTTATTCTAATTGAGGGTGGGTTTACATGCCTCCAGACTCATGATGAACACTTACCTTTAACTGAGGTATTCAGTTGTCTTTTTTTTTTTTGACAGCTTTACACTTTAACAATCATTAAAAATCTGAGCAGGAAAATTTAAAAAACACTACATAGAAATGCAGAGCTCATAACCATGAGGGTAAATAGCTATTATCTTCACCTCTGCTTTTCTCTTCGTGTCTTCCTTTCTAAGAAAATCAAACGCCAATGATACTCTCACAATTTAAATATAGTTTGTTTCTAAAGGAGATTTTGTCATTAAAGCAATAAATTGAATGGCCATAATAGAACTCCAAAGGCAGTCAGAATGATTTTCCTCACATTATAAACTGTTTGATTTTAAGAAACATCACTGAGGTCTCCTGTATAACCAGTTTCTCTTTACATAGTTTTAACAGCATGTGCTCAACTGTGGTCTAAAATATTGAATGCAAAAATGCACTCAGAAAACAATTCATAGCTCTCACAGTACATGTTGTCATGGTCAACGTGATGATATCTGCTGTGCCACTTGGGATGTCAATGATCCCTAGAGTATCCATTCTGTGCTCGTCTTACTGGTTATGCACTCATTTCCCTTCCTGGTGATTAGACTGACTGTGGGTTATTGCTCTGCCTGTGTTTAAGAAACCCATACCTTAGACAATAATGCTCCCAGGTGCAGATGTACTGCTTCTGGCAACTTGGAAATGACAAAGAGAATCTATAATGTAGATAATTTAAGTGAGGATAATAAAGTTCTTAATAAAGAAATAAAAACATTCGTATGTAAAGTATACAACAAATAATTGTTAATATCTTGTGCTTAACTTATCAATTAAATTATATATATGTATATATACATATATATCATATACACATATACATATATAGACAAATATGTTTATATATCATATATACAATATATATCATGTATATACTCTGGGTATATGGTATATATGTCCCCAGGTGGGGAATTCTCTGGGTAGTCTTTTCTTCAGTCTCTGCTCCACACTTTGTATCTCCTCCCGTGGATATTTTGTTCCTCCTTCTAAGACGAACCAAAGTATCCATACTTTGGTCTTCTTCTTGAGCTTCATTTGATCTGTGAATTGTATCTTGCGTATTCCAAGCTTCTGGACTAATATCCACTTATCAGTGAGTGCATACTGTGTGTGTTCTTTTGTGATTGGGTTACCTCACTCAGGATGATATTTTCTATTTCCATCCATTTGCCTAAGAATTGCATGAATTCATTGTTTTTAATAGCTGAGTAGTACTCCATTGTGTAAATGTACCACATTTTCTGTATCCATTCCTCTGTTGAGGGACATCTGGGTTCTGTCCAGCTTCTGGCTATTATAAATAAGGTTGCTATGAACATAGTGGAGCATGTGTCCTTATAACATGTTGGAGCATGTTCTGGGTATATGTCTAGGAGTGGTATAGCTGGGTCCTCCGGTAGTACTGTCGGTATGGCTAAGAATAGAAACCCTGACTCAGACACTCACTTTTTAAATTTAAGTGAAATATAAACATTGAGTATGGCCTTTCTTCAGTCTTTTCTGTTGACAGTTGGAAAGAATGGTATATAAGATTTACACGTGTCTTAGGGACCTGTAGATAAAGGATTCCAAAAATTTTCTTTGAATTATTCTTAAGATCACCAAGTATCAGTTTGTCTTTTGCAAAATGAACACTATTAATCTTTATTTTATAGTGTTTTCTCATTGTGATGATGATATGAATGTGTGTCTTTGAGTGTGTATCTTCATATCTTTGTGTGTGTACCTGTATGATTAGGGGTACACTCACCTATGAACGTGTATGTGGAGACCTGAGGTCAGCATCAGGTTTCTTCTCCAATTGCTCGTCTACCAGATCTAGTTTGTTTTCTATTACTGTGATAAACACCATGACAAAAGCAACTTGGGGAAGGGAAGGGTTTATTTTAGCTTGTAAGGTACAATCCATCATCAGGGGAAACAAAAGGAGAAAATTCAACATGGGACCTTGGAGGCAGGAACTGAAGGAAAGATTATGGAGGAATGTTGCTTACTGGCTTCTTTTCTTCTACCACCCAGGAGCAACTGACCAGGGCTGGAACCACTTATTGTGGGCTAGGTCTTTCTACACCAATCCTTGATAAGGAAAATGCCCTGCATATTTGCCTACAGGGAGCCTAATGGAGAAAATCCTTTAGTGAAAGTTCCTTCTTTCCAGATGACTCTGGGTTTGCATGAAGTTAATAAAAATAACCAGTATGTGACAATGTATAGATACACACACACATATACACACATATACATATATATTATATATATACATAATATATACATACATAATACACATATACATGTGTATATGTATTATGTATGTATGTATGTTTGTATGTATGTATGTATGTATGTTTGTATGTATATTTTGAGCTTGGGCCTCATATGCCTGGATTTTATAAAAACTGTGTCTCTCATTGAACCCAAATTATTTCAGCTTCACTGACTCTTCCTTCCCTAGTATTGGGGTTGCTGTGCCTTTAAGTGGTGGTGAGGATCAAACTCAGGGTATTTTACTCATTAGACCATTTCCCTAATGCCTGTGTTTTTATTCCTGTTTAAAAATTTTAAACATTTAAAGCTATTTTATAGTATATTAACAATCTAGATAATAAGGTAAATGAAATAATATGAAATAATACTGGATGCAATAAAAATATAAAATCAATATCGGTATTCATAAAAAATGATCAGAATAGTCAGTAAACAAGAGGAGGAGAACAGAAGAGTCTGAGCAGAAAAATTGCAAACCATTCTAAAATGTCATCCATTTGTTATCAATTCCAGGTCAAACCTAAGTGGCTAAAGGTAAATATGGCAGTCAGGCAGTGAAATAAAAAATTAAAAGGACCCCCCCTACATGCACACACAAAGGAAGAAAGAAAGAAAGAAAGAAAGAAAGAAAGAAAGAAAGAAAGAAAGAAAGAAAGAAAGAAAGAAAGAAAGAAAGGGAAAGAAAAAGAGAAAAAAAAGAAAGGGAGAAAACATGAGATGCAGAAAACGCAATGCTTCCTGGAGAAACCTTAGTATTTAGTTGTCATGGTTTCACTGTTGGAGAAGTTGTGGGGTTGAAGGCCACATTCTGTTTTCAAGACACTATTAAATTGTGTCTGTAACTTTCTGTCCCAGAAAGGGGAACTGCTGGAGTTTTTTCATCTCTGCTTTAAGTGCCTTTAAACTGTGATCTTCTTGTGCACTGACAATGCTTTGAGACCTTTTGTTATCTGTCCTAGTTTAAAACTGATGCTGGAGTAGCCATGGCTTACTGATGTCCTGGAGAGATTTGATTCTTCCTAAATCTGATCCACCTTTACTGATCTCGTCCTACCAGCATTATATTATGGGTATTTGGAAGCTGTTACTTTAGCTAAGGGATAAATGTTTCTAGAGAAGTTACAACTTTCTCTTACTTACTTTCCAAAGGTGGCTTCCATGTTCTTTTTCCGTAAGCCCTGGGAAATACTGGTGAATTAGAATCTGTTGTGGATCAGCCAAGGAGTGTGTGGGAGACAGAACTTGGTGGCTCAGTGGTTAAGAGCAATGGCTGCTCTATGGAGGACCCAGATTTGATTCTCAGCGCCCACATTGTGGCTCACAACTGTCTGTAACTTCAGTTCCAGAGAATCCAGTGCCCTCTTCTGGCCTCCTTGAGCATCAGGCACATACATGTTCATGGGTTCTTTCTGTGCTGTGTTCTCCCTCATTTGCACTTAGGGAAGAGAGCCTTGCTCTGCTTTCTTGGCTCAGTGACCCGTGGAAGCAGCCCCTTGGTGGTGCTGTTATTTGTTCTCATCTCTTTCCTTGAACCCTTTCTCACAAGAATATTTACAAGGTAATGAGAGGGTCCTATCGAAGAAAAGGAAGCCAATAAGGTTTTATGGATCTAGGAGACTCCAGAAGGATTTTCTCTGAAATAGTAAGATGAAAGATGTCTGAGAATTGCATGGGAGTGGGAACAAATGCCCCATGTTTGGACAGTGACTGGGCAAATGAGAAAAAGGCATTGGGATTGCAGATCTAGGAAAGGCTCATAATTCTTATGTAGGGAAAAGAATCCAGAGTCCTGACTTTCCTGGGCTTGAATAATTAGAATGCCAAATTGTTGAGGGGAGACACGTCACATCCCATCTTTGTGTGTGTGAGTGTGTGTGTGTGTTTATTGATTTTGGTATGACTCAGGAATAGAAGGTATGCTCACAATTACTGGACAATAATGCAGGCTTAGTGCCATGTTAAGTTGATTAAAAAGCAATAAAACAGCAATATTTGTTGAACACCTGCTCTTGTGAACTGAGACTCATATCTGCTATACTAAGATATGAGTTAATGAATTATGAATTAATTCATGGCTAATTGATTTGAAGGGAAAATATTGATCTTCCACATCAAAGACAAACCTCTGGGTAAGTCCAACCAACAATTAAAAAATTGTGCATAATATATCAACAGATGAGAAGTAAAACTGTGCAGACACAGAATTTTTATTTTTATACACACTCAGGGACCAAAAATCTTCACTTAGTCCCTTTTAAAGAATGTATACATTTTAAACCTCTGAGTGTTTTCAAATCTTGTTGGCCATGGTTTTAGACTTGAGCAAAGGGAAAGTTAGCATGTTCAGTGCTCCATTGTCCTTCTCTGTGTCCCAGTGCAGCTTCTCTCTTGAGTAAAAGAGTCAAGACCTGGATTCCAAATCACTGTTTCCTAAGTGAATAAAGCAAAGAGTGGCAGACCTGTGAGCCCATCAGTTTTGGAGATTGAAGGTGAGGTGCTGCTTATGGGAAATGAATGGGAGAAGAACCCTGGGTTTCCTCTGACCATCTGGGCTCAAACATTTTATCCTTCCTCCTCCTCCTCTTCCTCCTCCTTCTCTTCCTCCTCCTCCTCTTCTTCCTCCTCCTCCTCTTTAAGCCACTTACTGGATTCATCTATCTGGTCTTTGGAAAATTTTTGAATTTCTCTGAATTCCAGTTTCTCAAACTGGAAAGCCCATGTACTGTTTCATGACTATCAAAAGCAATGTTATATGTTTGGTGCTTTGTAAACTTAAAAATCATGTTATTTTTATTTTTAGTTATTTATATAATTTGGTGTTTTATGTGGGTTTGTGTGCATGACTGAAGGGCTGAAGAGACCAGGAGAGGGCATGTGATCTCTGGAGCTAGAGTTATGGGCAGTTATGAGCCATGTGACAAGGGAGCGTAGGTCCTCTGGAAGAGCAGCAAGCCTGTTTAACCACTGAGCGATCTCTCTAGCCCCAGTGCTTTTTTGTTTGATGTTTTGAGATTGGATTTTACTCTGTATCCCTTGCTGGTTTGGAGCTGTCTATGTATCTGACTTTAGTTTCCAAGTGCTGTGATGAAAGGTGTGAGCCACCACATTTGGCCACAACAAAGATTTTTGATGTCCTGAAATGTATAGTGCATGGACTTGGAAGAAAAACGGGAGGAGCTTAAGTTATGGCTCCAAGTCGCAGTGAAATTCAGTTGGCTGGGGGGAAAATTGGAGCAAAATAAAAATTTCAAGAAATGTTTTATTGAGATAGGATGTGGAAAGTTGGGGTCAAAACAACTGTTAACTTTTATTAGACAAAACCCAACTTATGCAAGAAGTTTTCTAAAATCTACCAAAACTAACACTTCCCACATACGTGGCGTAGTAGTAAAAAATTCCTATTGAAAATCAACAAATGTTAGTGAGCTTTTCCCAGTGGGATTTTCCTCATTTGCCAAGTCCTTCACAGTGAAGAACCTTGTCACTTGGACTTCTTCAAACTGGCTTGTCTATGATTAGTGTATCTTAGAAAGAAATGAGAGTAAATGCCAAATATCATCTTGATTTACAGGACCCATTTCATTTCAAGGATTGTGATTGTGACTTGACTGTCACTAGAGATCCTATTTTATACAGTGGGATGGAGGCACAGGAAGAGTACGTACAGCAACGGTGCTCAGCCCTGACCTTGGACAACGTAACTCCAGGCCTAATACTTAACCATTACCACATAGACTTTTCAAAAACTAGAATCATTTTACATTCCTGTCAGCTTCAAACACTAGAGCATTTCAATGAAGAACGCCCAGAGATCTTCAGGTCCAGCTACTGAAATACTACTTTACTTCATGTGTAATGAAACCACTTACAGAAATCTGTCTGCTGTTTCTGGGGCAATCAGTGGCAACCATCACCCAGGAAAACTGTCTACTTATTTTTGGTTAGGAATTTTTCAGAGTGACACTACTGGGAGTTTTGAGTTATAAAGCAATACAGTAGCAGCTGGTTAGATTAGACAAAGAAAAAAGGACAAGAAGACAACAGGGCCGGTCTTGCGAAGCTGGAGTGAGAAAACAACATACGCCAAATTTACTGTCACATAACTCAAAGTTTAGTGCAGATTGGGAACATTTTTCTCCCTGAGATATTTGTATTTCCAGACTTTTTTTCTAATTAGCATATCCCTTTCTTAAAATTTGACTTAGGTATTTGTATAGCTATATACTCATCTTTAGGGCAAAAAATAATGTACTTAATAATAAGCTATTTGTATAGCCAATAGGTTGACTATTAGTTTATTGGGTTAGGAATTCTAGTTATGCTTAACTCCTATTCACTAAACAAGGTTACAAGAGATTATACGACAGTGACTATTGGCCTTTCCTCTTGTTCCATCCTTTCTTTTCTTCCTTATCTCTTCTTCATTAGCCCCTTGCCTTTTTTCCTCCCCCCTTATTTCTTTCCTTTTCTCCCTTTCTTCCTGCCTTCCTCCTAATCTTTGCTCCCCATTCCTTCCTTTTCTTTTCTTCTTCTTGCTTTTCTTGTTTCCCTTCATTTCTTTTTTCTTAATAAAGTATCATTGTCATTAATTGCGAAGATTTAAGGCACACAACTTAAGCTTTTGGTATCTGCACACTTAGAAGGTAGGGAGGTTGTGGAGCTGTTTGTTAGAGTATCAGTTCTCTAAGTTCTGGAAAGCTACCAGAATGGGAATGGTGACCATAGTTGAAATATTATCATTTGCATCAAACTTATCAAGAGATTAGGATTTAAATCTTCTTACTATATTCATAAACAAAGAGACAAAAGCATGCAGATGAGAGATATGTTATCTTTAACATGGTGAGTCTTTGCCTCCCCCTCCTCTTGACTTTTCAGACATGACCTCAAGTAGACTAAACTAACCTTGAAATCACAATGTAGCCAAGGTTGATCTTGAATTTCTGATTCTCCCAAATGCCAAGATTACAGGTGTGTGCCATTATGTCTAGATCAATTCTTCTTTTCTTTAGCATATACTCTCTGGATATCCATAGTATACCTACGACCAATGCAAGATGTACTATGCTGTCACAGGATTAAAGCTAAAAGGCCAGTGTTCCGATGAACTGAACCCTTGCAATCATGAACAAAATAAATTAGTCCTTTTCTCTTTCTTTATTTCTCTTATCTCAGGTACTTTATCATAGTAGTGGAAAGCTGATTAAAGCAGCTAGATTAATCAAGTTTAAGCATTAATAATTTATAATACAAAAATACAAAACTGTGAAACACACAGTATTTTTGTTTTTTTATTGGGTGCTGCTCCATTTCACTTAAAAAGCACACAGACCAAAAGAAATTCACTGAGAGTATCACTCATCTCAGAATAAAAACAGAAAACGCCAAATAAAATTTGAAAGTAAATCAAAGTTGACTTCTGGCAGCCGCACAACTGCAGGCTAGATAATTATGTTTCCTATTCGGAAGACTGATTTGCATGGGAGTAAGTGAGCATTGGCTGATGCCTTCATCTCACAAAACAAAGGGAGAATGAAGCCAGGTCATAAGAAAATCTTCAGCTGTACCACAGGAGTTTTGCATATTAGGTGCGTGTGTGTGTGTGTGTGTGTGTGTGTGTGTGTGTGTGTGTGTGTGTTTGTGTGTGTCTGTGTGTCTGTGTCTGTGTTTGGCAACAGCAACAATCACAAAAGAGAACCATGGTAGAGAGTTCATCTAAACTAAGTGATTGCACTCAAGTGTGCTAAATTCTGACCTAGGCATTTGCTACTTCACATAGCTGCCTGGAAGGCCTTCCTTCCCTTTCCTCTCTCTCTTCCTCTTCCTCTTCTCTCCCTTTTCCTCTGCTCTCCCCTCTCCTCCTCTCTTGCTCCTTTTTTATTTCTGCACTCAACCGGATTCTCTGGAGTTAAATTTCCAGGTCATGTTGCCTTTATTTAATCTTGAGATCCCAAAATATCTTCCTATATTAATAGTTAATGTGAAATCATCTGTGTTTTTTCAAACAGAAGGCAGATAAAAATATTCATTTGCAGAATGAATAAGAATAACTACAAAATGGTTATCAAAGGCACATCCTTTCATTTTAACTCATGAACATTAGGTGTTTGTTCACCTTAAAAGATAGAGGTCTATGAGACTATGTGCTTAGTCTTATTGTAACCTGTCATGCCATGGTCAATTGACATCCCTGGGAGGCCTGCTCTCTTCTGAAGGGAAAGGGAGGAACAGTGGATGGGGGCAGGTATGCTGGCAGGAGTGGAGGGAGGGGAAACTGTGGTTGGGAAGGAATGTATGAAAGAATAATAATAGTAGTAGTCTATCTTATCCAGCCCAAGACCTATCACAGACTTTGAATTAGTTTGCCTTTCAATAAAGCATATATATACATATAGTCTCACTTTTATCCATTTCATATAAAAAGGTCTCTCTGTATGCAAAATTACTTCTGGGAAGTTCTGTGCACTTGAAGTCTTTGAATGAGATGGATTCAGAGTTAGCATACCATCTATGAGTATCTGCCCACAAACTTGTATTTTGTTTTGTGTTTTTTCTGGGGTTTGCCCCCATGCTAGGCAAATGCATTTCCACTCAGTCACATTCTCAGCCTCTCCCATGTACCTTAAATCATTTCTAGATTAGTTAAAATACTTAATACACCATGAACAGTGTAAGCAGTTGTTATACTGCATTGTTTGGGGATTAGTGACAAGAAAAAAGTCTGTGTGTATTTGAAGTGGGTGCAATTGCAGCAGGCTTGACTACATCAAGTTATTACAACAGCTTGCATTTGCATCTGAGATTGGGCGCTGACTGTGTTGGATAAAAATTCACAGCAGAATTTGATGCTGACTTCAAAAAGATGACCTCATTTCAGACACTTTCCATATTTGCTATGTTTTCCAAATTAAAAGAAAAACCTTGAAATATTTAACTTATATAAACTTTAACAATCTGACATGCTTTTGGAAGATAAAATGAAAATCTGAAATAAAACAATAATGAAAAATAAGAGTAGAAGGATCACAGTATCAAAGAAGCTTTGCAGATGTTGGGCTACCTGAGACAAAGTACAGAATGTTTATCTTTTAAAATTAAATTTGGCCTACTTGGCAACAAGCCTTAGCATTTTCTTATTATTTTAGATTTTGGGCTTAAAATATGAAAGAAAAATAGCCTAGACTTATATTCCACCTGGAAATCTAATGTTTGTAAAATTAAAGTTCCTATTTACTGGGAAACCAGCACGAGGTGACTCACAACTACTTTTGACTCTAGCTCCAGGGGTTCTGTCATTCTCCTCAGTCCTCCACAGTCACCTGCACTCATGTGAGCACACACATAATTAAAAATGAAATATTAAAAATAGACTTGCATCTTCTGAAGAGCATTTTGAGAGAGGCAAACAGTCCGTTGCCACAAACATTGCTCCATGCTGCTTTCAACACTGGAAAGCCAGGTGCTACAGGTGGGTACACATGCAGAGACTCTGAAGAAACTGCTCTCTGGTCTTCCCTCCACTGCCCCTACCGCTGTGAGTGCTCTGTAGAATCAGAGAGCTCCTCCAGAATTTCTCTCCTATTTGTAACATTTGTAACATTTTGGAAAAGCAGCAAATAATGGACTTTAAATAGTCCACAATTGTTAACTTTTTATGATCCCACCAAAGTCAGTTAAGTACCTGTGTAACGCCAGGATTTGGAAGAACATGAGTCCTTGAAGGAAACCACCGGACACTAGCTATAGCACAACCTGGCAGGTCTTTCTGATGTGACACACATTGGCTTGGCAGGCCTTTCTTTTTCATGAGGTCAGAAGTGAGAAGGGAAACTTAATTTGCCTCCTAATACAAAGAGCTGTTAAACATTAGTTCCTGCTGCTGGCAGATATCAGAAGTAACCTATCCAAAGTTACAGTGTATTATTGACAAGTAGCTACATTTTACTTTTTAATAAAAGAGAAGAATACTTTAATAACATATAATAATAACCAAGGCGTACTTAATACAGTTTTTAGCCGTGGGGTGATTTCCTGTGCCACCCTGGAGAACGCACATGGAAGCATAATTGGTACTGTAACAGTGTTAAAAGATAGTCTTTTAGAGGCGCTTATGCCGCAAGGGCCCTGCCCTCATAAACGGATTAATGCCATTATTGCAGATGTGGGTCAGTTATTAAGAGAATGACTTATTTTTGTTTCTACCTTTTATCATCCACTGCCCTGGTGCATGCTATAGCACTGTAAGCAGGACCTCAGTAGATGCCAGAATGATGCTCTTGGACTTCCCAGCCCCTGGAACCAGGAGGCAAACAAACTCCTGTTGCCATAACTTATGTAGGGTCAGGCACTCTCTTAGAGCAGCAGAGGTAAGGCACACTAAAATCCTTTTATTAGCTTTAGCTCAAAATATGCAGTTAGTACATTGTATAACTTCCTTCAGACTGCCTTAGAAGAGTGCTTAGAGTCCAGAAAGCTGGTGGTTCCCTAGAGGATGCAGACTGACTCTGAACCTGAAAGTGTGCTCGATGGAGAATGGTCGCTCCCTCAGAGAGTGGGCTACTGCATGGCCATCCTGCAACTCTCTCTCTGGCTTTACAGATCCAGGTGCCTTGATTGTTAGTTTTTGGCTGTAAAAGAAACTGATAACATGATTCTCAACTTTTATTTTGAAATTCAACATGTTTTGCAGCCCCTTATACATCAACCAAAAACTAAATAGAGACTCTTTAAAGAGACCCTATAAAGACTCAGTAGAGACTTTGGGTCCTTTAATCCTGTCTTTCTAAGATAAAATAAAGTCTCTTATAGTAATTGGTTTCTATGAAGACAAAGAGAAGTCATACACATGATCCACACCCACACTGCCCAGA
Organism: Tokudaia tokunoshimensis; assembly: GCA_036184795.1. NCBI lineage: Eukaryota > Metazoa > Chordata > Mammalia > Rodentia > Muridae > Tokudaia > Tokudaia tokunoshimensis. Next base: position 78,835,004 of record BTHU01000017.1, read on the forward strand.
GAGGACATTTTACCACTGTGGCTCCTGAGCCTAAAAACCCTGCACTTAGTTCCGTCTAGACAGGATCCACTGACTCCTATGCGGAAGGTAGCTCAAGCGGAAGTGGAAATGCAGTCCGCTGTAAGTCAGCCCTGCAGCCCTACCATTACTCCCTGTCTCGCATGGCATGGTCTTGATAAACACAGAATGAAGCAGAAGGGAGGGATGGAGCACTCTGGGATGCAGCCCCATCCCCTCCTGATTGAATGGCTGGTCATCCCCTCAGCACTTCCCTTCACATGATGAAGGCATGCTGGTCTCCTCGAGTCTTTGTCACTTGTGGAGAATGGTGGTCCGTTCCATTAGCTCACAGAGCTCAACAGTGATAGTCATTCATTGATGACTCCCTGTGATATTTCTGAGTGAGACTGTGCTCCCACGCTAGGTACTCAATAGTTTTGTTGAAGAGAAGATCAAAGGATATTTTTCCTTTCCTTCCTTCTCTCCCTCCCTCCCTCCCTCCCTCACCCTGCCTCCCTCCCTCCCTCACCCTGCCTCCCTCCCTGCCTCCCTCCCTCCCTTTCTCCCTCCCTGCCTCCCTCCCTCCCTTTCTCCCTCCCTTTCTCCATCCCTCCTTCCTTCCTTTCTTTTCTTATCTTTTTTCTATTTATCTCAAGAGAAATCTTACGAAAGTTCCTAGAAACTTTCCCTCCTGTCACCCGAGCCAAGCCTGCCCCCAAAGGCTGAGGTTATCATTTTACCTTTATGAAACCTAGTCAATAGCTATTTTATAAATATCTGAAGAAGCTGAGAATCAAGAATCAGAATCAACTTGTTCATCAGATCTGCATCTTGTTCATCAATCACCTTGTTCATCAGTCAAATGCCAGCCTCTACCAGTTATCTGGGGATTGTTGGATACACATGCGTAGGCTGAGGGTGAGGCACGGTGGCTGGGAGAACTGGTTCATTTCCTTGTGACTGACGGCATCTCATTTTATGCTGAGATGAGCTGGTTGACAACAATGTAGAAGGACTACATAGATTTTTCCCAATTTCCAGCCCCATTACTATATTCTAGACAAGAATTAACTCTGAGCAGACAGTGAAAAGCCCTGCTCAGAACTGCTGGGCAGTTTATTTCATTCAGTCCAATCAACTCAATATTTCAGCTGAATATGATTTTCCATCCAAATTATGTGGCTGATTGCTTCATTTTTTGACTTCCTTCTGCATGTCTAGACACATCATTAGAACTTATAAAGAAGATGGGATAATGTCAGTGACAGGCTCATCTCTACAAGACTGTGAGGATAATCACCTCAGGAACATATTCTTTTGAAAAACAATCCATGTAAGACAAGCCATACAATTTATCAACTGAAGAAAATCTGTTAATCTCACCACTAAGTTGAGAATATATACATATGATAAAATACAGTGCTGGCCACAGTGTTTTATGAAGCATAGGGGATTATTCCTTTTTAAAGAGCCATCTAGACACAAATACTTGAAACTATTAATGCTTGCAAAGTGGTGTGACCTTAGAGGCCCACAGTGGGTGGTGTCCCCTGGCTATTGTTCTCAGAATAATTTTGTTACTAACTTCTGGTTTCCTCAAACATTCTCTGAAATATATTACTTTCAGCTATATATCTCTAAGAGCCAGAGAAAGGAAAGAGATTAACAACACAAAACAAACAAATCAAATGCCCGATGGATAAGTTTGTAATGCATAGACTTATTAGGAATGTAAAACATAGATTGTTGCTGACACTAACAAAGGCATGTGGTTTGCCACAAATCCCTACCTCAGATTTGACAGAGCTAGTTTCACTGGTCCGTGGTCTCATGTGCAATGTATGGTGTGTGCTTACTTGTGCTTTTTTGTTTTCAATTGTGAAATGAAACTGATGAGATTAAGTACTCACTTGCTTGTAAACCGTTTTATATATATATATGTGTGTGTGTATATATATACACATATAAATGTATATATGTATATATATTTGTTGGCATATATATGTAGTATATATATTTGTTGGCATGCATATGTATGTGTATATGTGTATATATGGTATGTATGATATATTATGTTGCACATTACATATATATAATGTATATGTTGTTGGAATAGTCAGAGTTCAAATTAGGACTAGTTGTAGAGGCATATATCTATAACTTCAGCACCTGATAGGCTAATCCTGGCTTCACAGTAAGATCTTTCTACAAAAAAATCTCACTGGGAAAAATACCCTCAAACTATAGTTAAATTGCATGCAATTTATATTACTGTGCTTACTGTGCCACTGTAATATATAGTTGAGATAACCAATGTACAAAGAGACAAGCTTCGTTTGGCTCACAGTTTGGGGCTTCTATTCCATGATCTATTGGCTCTGTAATTTGGACCTGCGATCAGTCAGTCCATCACAGAGGGACTGCATCACAGGGGAAACCACTTACTGTATTGCCAAGAAGTTACAGAAAGAGAAATAGACTGGAGTCCCCCAAACCCCCTTCACATACAGTGATTCCAGTGATGTAAACACCTCTCACTAGGCTATACCTTGTGAATTCTACCACCTCCCATCTGAGAGATCAAGTCGTCTTATATTATAAACGATGAAATATGACACGATCATCTTTTACACACTATATTAATTCTGCCAACAATTTAGTACTAACTTTTAATGTACTGCTTGCTAAATAAAATTCCTAGAATAGAAATTTGGGAATGTTTATTCTCCTAAGTGCAGTATGATAAAACTGAAAGACAGAGACATGGTTATTTTTTATGTTTGGCAGCATTTTTTTTTGGTATAATTTATTATGTCCTTTATAAATATTTGTCAAGTACCTACTATTTTTCTTAGGCACTGTGCTATGGAATTAATAGGGAATGCTTGTTTCATGAAACAATGTTTCTTATTTATTCTTTTAACATTTTGATGTTCAGAAATGGATACAAAGACGACCATCAGAAGTTTGTTATTATCTATACCCTCCTATTTTCTTCTCTATTGAGTGTTACGGTGATATTCTATGCTACATGGTATTTAAACGTAAAAAAATAAAACGTAATTATAAGTTTGAGTGACAACCTCCTGGATGTCAAAACATCCAGGCAGCGAGCAAAGCTGGTGTTCCTAGATCAGTGTGGGTGGTCCTGGCATCATTTCCAGTGTTAGTCATCCACAGAAGTCAAAAGAGGATATCGCCCAAGACACGGGCATAACTGTACCCAAAGAAGACACCTGGAATCAGAACTAGACATTTGATTCAAGGATGACATAGGTCACCAAATGATGGGTGGGGCTGAGGTGGTAAGGAAATGGGAGAGGGTTTCTGAAGTTTATAACCCAGAAGAAAATATCTCAAAATAAAAATTTAAGAAAGAATATAATTCAGTTATAAATATGATGGAGTTGTCTGGGGTTTTCTTTTATTAGGGTCTGACCTCATAATCTGTATGTGAGTCACCTGGGTTATAAACATGTGGTTTAAGAGTCATGTAGGAGTTAATTGCAGAGTTAACACAGCAGTTTAGTGGCTGAAGTGATTCATCCTAAGCTGAGGAGTGGGGTTAACGTGGGCTACTTCTGATTTTCTACTTTTAATGAGTCATCAGAACATTCAAAATATTTCCTATTGCAGCCCCTCCTTCTCTTCCTTTCTTTCTGCCATAAGAAACAGACCAAAGACAGGAAATAAAATGAAAAGCAATGGTGGTATGTAATTTGAAAATATTTAGATGTTAATTTCAAAATGTGTCAGAGAATATAAAATGCATGTTGGATGACTGTCCCGAGATAATTAAAAGTGAATTAGCTTCTTGCCTCTATACTATTTTTGCACCTAGCAAATAAGTCTTTTATACCTTTTCACTTAAAAACAAAGACTTGAAATAATTCAGTCTTTCATCTAAAAATCAGTTTATAATAGTAAAGGTTAAAATATATATTTGCTCCTCCAATTAGTCTCGAGCTCCAGTCAAATTTATTTTGGTTTCAGTTTGAAGATACATGTTTATAATCTTCTAGACCTATCACCCTTGCCTGTGTTTTCTGCTTCCGTTCAAGAGAAGAGCAGCTGTCAGCCACCCTCAGCCCCTGTGACGAGCTGTGTTGCTGGTGAATCATTACCAGCCAAGTCCCCTGGAGCCTATGGTTTCTGACTGATGTGCTAATATAGGTTCCTGGAGCTCTTGAAATAAATGGAGACTTTTTAGTAGATAAAACATTAGATTCTTGTTGTATTGAATCATTTTCTTACTACAGTTATCAAATTGAATACAATATCCTTCTTAAGACTTTATTTCTTATGCAGATATGAGACCGAAGTGAATTTATGAAGTTCATGCTAGCAAAGCCTACACAGTGATTCTTAACCTGTGGGTCGAGACATGTACTGACCGGTTTTGTGTGCCAACTTGACACAGGCTGGAGTTATCACAGAGAAAGGAGCTTCAGGTGAGGAAATGCATCCATGAGATCCCGCTGTAAGGCATTTTCTCAATTAGTGACCAAGGGGCAGAGGGCCCATTGTGGGTGGTGCCATCCCTGGGCTTGTAGTCTTGGATTCTATAAGAGAGCAGGCTGAGCAAGCCAGAGGAAGCAAGGCAGTAAGTAACATCCCTCCATGGCCTCTGCATCAGCTCCTGCTTCCTGACATGCTTGAGTTCCAGTCCTGACTTCCTTTGGTGATGAACAGCAACGCAGAAGTGTAAGCTGAATAAACCCTTTCCTCCTCAACTTGCTTCTTGGTCATGATGTTTTGGGCAGGACTAGAAATCCTAAGACACATCCCTTTCAACAAACCTCTATCTCCAGAAATATTTACATTATGATTACAATTATGAAGTAGCAACAAAATAATTTTATAGTTAGGGTTACCATAACAAGAGGAGCTAACTGTATTAAAGGATCGCAGTATCGGAAGGTTGAGAACCACTGCTCTTAATTCAACAAAATTAAACCAACAGCATTAATTTTATGTGGTACATGAGGCTATGCTGTGCCCCTTATGATGGGAATATCCAGAACTCATGGGCAAATTTCACTAAAGAATGTTCTATAATAATGACATTGACCAACTTGTAAAGGGAAGATAATCTAATAGACACCAGGTCCAATTTAAATCAAAACAGCTGAGTTGACTTTTCTTTGATTTTTCCTATATACAGTGTGATTTTGGAAAAGTAAGTTTATTTTCTTTATTAGTCTCATCTGAGAAATGGGGCTTTGAGATAAATAACACTCATGCTCCAGGTATTCTTTTCAAATAAATATAGAGTGTTTGGCACAGACATATATCATATAACCTTAGCTCTGTTTTTAACCTCTACTTAACTTAATTTTGAAAGCTACCCATATCAATTCTAAAGAGATTTACAGTCTATCAGAGTGCACTAAAATGTAAGAAGCTAAGAAATAACCTTAGAAATCTCAGAGAAACTACAACTCACCTTCTTCTACACATATAATATCCTTTTCTTTTTTCATGACTGCTTATCCTTCTTGTACACTTGTGTCTTTCTTATTAATCACACATCTAAATACAGCTCCATTTCAAGATTAGATATATAAGTTGTGGGCTAGATACCTATTTCAACTGATGTTTTGCTTCAATGATCTCTTTTTGCAGTGCATTACTCGTGGGATATCCAATTCTGGTAAGATGGATACATCTTACACAATGGTGGGGACTTGAAGATTGGCTCAGAGAAGAGTCCTTCCATAGCACAGCAGAGCTAAGAACAGTAGAGAGACAACTTGCGACTGGTGCTTTCAATGGCCTTCCCTAAGTTAAGCCCTTTAGCACTCCTGGCTAGAAGGTGTATCAATGCCCTGAAATGGTCTTGGTTGGGAGAGTTGCATCAACGTTTATAGATAGTCTTAGAAAAGGTAATGGTTACTCCAGTGTTTGGTGATGAGTTCTCCTCATATTTTGGGTTGAAAGGTTCTGGGTTGGCAAACAGGTGCTTCTCATTGGCTGAGCCATTGTTGACCCATACAGGAAGCTGACTCAATAAGTAAGTCACCTCAGAATTTGGAGCTGTGAGGAAATTTCTTTTATACTGTGGGTTCCTGGAGAGATACGAGGAACCAGAAAACTGAGGCAGTGAATAAAGACCCAGTTGCAGGCAGGGAGGGGTGAGTTCAAGAGAGAGTAGTCATGATTTCTAAGGTTATTTCTTAGCTTCTTACATTTTAGTGCACTCTGATAGACTGTAAATCTCTTTAAAATCGATATGGGTAGCTTTCAAAATTAAGTTAAGTAGAGGTTAAAAACAGAGCTAAGGTTATATGATATATGTCTGTGCCAAACACTCTATATTTATTTGAAAAGAATACCTGGAGCATGAGTGTTATTTATCTCAAAGCCCCATTTCTCAGATGAGACTAATAAAGAAAATAAACTTACTTTTCCAAAATCACACTGTATATAGGAAAAATCAAAGAAAAGTCAACTCAGCTGTTTTGTTTTAAATTGGACCTGGTATCTATTAGATTATCTTCCCTTTACAAGTTGGTCAATGTCATTATTATAGAACATTCTTTAGTGAAGGTGTGGTGTCTATAGTCTGTAGTTAGGACATCTGGACAGAGGGAAACAAACATACAATACGCAGACAATTAGCTTACTTCAAAAATAGTAAAACATGAAAGCTTGAAATGTGGTCTACAGTGCAGCACAAGTACTTAGAGGGTTGATGGTGTAACCCAGCACTTAGGAGGCTGGGCAGGAGGCTTACCTACAAGTTCAGGGCCAGAGTGGGGACAGGTAGTGAATTCCAAATTAGGTAACAGAGCAAATCTCTTGTTTAAAAAAATAAAAGCCATCATTTCCCTCTCTCTCCTTCCTCTAAGATCAATCTCGTTTTGTTTTTGTTGCATAAAATCAATCTGTTGATTGACTTCTCTTATGCATAAGCAAGCCAGCATGACAATTAACTGACTACGTTGAGCTGCTCTGCGCCAAGAATTTTAACTTCTTCAGAAAGATCTCATAATTTACAATGAGAGTTTGAGAATGAGATTGATCCATAGTCAGACTGATTGCTCTACTTCTGTCGATTATTGGTTCATTCATTTGGTTAATGTATTCATATATTTTTTGATAATTAATACAATAAAGTGTTTTGACTCTTGGCACTTTACTGAGAGCTGGCAATATAAACAATGATATAATTTTAAGCACTGATGTTCTGTATATCGATTCTTCCCTTTGCATCATTTGGCTTAGTATATGGTTCTGTTGATTTCATAGTACTGACAATAATAAAATATATAAAATAATAAAATGCCAACAGTAATAAAAATGTGGACATGGATTTTCTTACAAATTTTATGCCTGTAATTTACTAATTAATTAATTCTATTAATTAGCTCACTATAAGAATTATTTTGAATTCTTAGACACTAACCATTTGTTAAAATTGTCATTTGATTTTAATAAATATTTGTGGTCCTATGCTGTATATTGATCTCATTTTTAAAACATCCACCAAAACATCTACACATTTAGTTGAGATTGTCTATCCTTTTGAAAACACCACTGGAGCTGGAGAGAATGCTCAGTGGTTAAGAACCCTGGCTGTGTTTCTAGAGTTCCTGGGTTCAATGTCTAGCAACCACATGGCAGCTCATAACTATCTGCAACTCCAGTTCTAGTAGATCTAATACCCTAATGTAGACAAGCATGCAGGCAAAATACAAATGCACATAAAATAAAAAATACATATCTATATTATATAGCACATACATCAGGTAAAATACCTGTTTGTCTAAGGGAAAAGAAGGTAAAATTGAATGACTTTTAAATAATAAATCTGAAATATATATATATATATATATATGTACATATATACATATTTACACACACATACACATACATTAATGCATACTTTGGAAGGATTGCATTTACTTACATGTTTTAAACTGTAGACAAGCAGTATTTGTGGCAGACAATATTATATTGTGCTTTCTTCTATTGAAATGCCAGTAAACGAACCAAAGGGCCTCACTAAAAATGAAAAAAAAAAAACAAAAAAAAAAAAACCCAAAACCAGTATAGCTCATTCTCTTCCATGTACTGTCCTTGTACTTCCTTCAGAGTTTCGAGAATGAGTAATTTGCACTCTGTGAACCAAAGACTTCTTGCAAATTTCTAGTCAGACTCTACTAGTTTTGCTCTACTGAAAGGGAACCTACCCCACAGTGAGAAACTTACTGAATGGAACTGAAAATGCATCTAGATTCAGTTTGAAAATCAGGAAGAATTTTGCTGAGATGGGGGTTGTTGAACAAATGCTTCGAGAGGAAGAGAAAGGGGCAGAGGGGCAGAGGCAGAGGCAGTGAGAAGGGGGAGGAAGAAGGGGAGGGAGAGAGGTAGGGAAGGGAGATGAGGCGAGGAGAGAGAGAGAGAGAGAGAGAGAGAGAGAGAGAGAGAGAGAGAGAGAGAGAGAGAGGAGGGGAGGGAGAGAGGGAGAGGGAGAGACACAGAGACAGAGACAGAGAGAGAAAAGAAACAGTGAGAAACAGAAACACAGAGAGTCAGAGAGACAGACAGAGACAGCCGGGATGGAGCCGTGTGGGAAGTCTACAAATGCTCACAAGCGAGATGCAGAAACTTTTTGAGCTGATAGTTTTTGTCTCACTAAATGTCTATAATTCTGACAAATCAGTAATAACAGATATTTTCTCCCCAATAAAAACTAACCTCACTTTGTGGTAGATATTGTGATGTAACCCTACTGCACCTACTGTACTAGTAACATTACCTAGATTTATTCTCCTCTTTCTCTCTTTACTCAAATGTCTCTTTCTCCTAAGCATATGTTTTCTTCACTTCTTTTTCCCATTCACCAATTAAGACAAACAGAACCAGCAGATCTTCTTTGGCTGGGAGATCCCCCTCTAGCCACTGCCCTTTCTGTGTACTTCCTTTCAAAGTCAAGGATATGAAACTTGCCTTCTAAGCTCACTGTCATAATAATTAGCCCCACACATTGCAATTGGCCTTGGCTTCACTCCATCACACATCCTGACTTTCCATTTGACCCTTGTCAATAATTTTCTTAGTTTATTTCCTGGTCCACTATGCCATCCTACTGCAAACTCATTTGTTTTAACACCTCAGCTGTAGGGGTGACACTCATGTTGGATTTTGTTTCTAGCTTTCTGTTTGATTCTTCTTTGTGTTTCTTAGCAATTGTAAATTTTCCTGCCTTGGGGAGAAGGGATATGCATCACACTTTCAAACACAGGAAAGGAAGGAGACTTTATGGTGGACAACTTGGAAAACTTCCTTAAGCATGATTAATACTTACTGATGCCCTGGCAAGTCCAGACACTCACACTTTACCCGGCTGTGATGAGAAAGGATACTGTATACTTGGTACATTAAAGAAACATGATCCCTAAGTCCAGTATGGTTCTGGGTAAAACATATCAGAGTAATGAATTGAAAAGCATTGTGTGAAATACTTGCTTGGTTCAGTATTTTGTAAAAAAAAACAAAACAAAAAACATTGTGCCTGCAATCCTAATTGATGAATTATGGAAAGTTGCTAGCTTCTAGGGGAAGGAGATCAGTTTCCTTTAAGGGTGTGGCCCCTGGTAGGTTGGTCATGCTCCAGTGCATGGACCACACTCAGTTTAAGGATAGCACAACTAGACTTGATGAGTTATGAGAGAGAGAGAGAGAGAGACAGAGAGAGAGACAGAGACAGAGAGAGAGACAGAGAGAGAGACAGAGAGAGAGAGAGGACATGAAGTTGGCAAGGTAGGGAGGTGGAGTGGTTCTGGGAGCAATACGTGTGTGTGTGTGTGTGTGTGTGTGTGTGTGTGTATGATCAATATATTGTATGAGATTTTTAAAGAATTAAATATTTTAAAAGAAAAAAACATGGAAGAATTGAGAAATTTTCAAAGGTAGATTAATATGATATAACTTAATGCATCATGTTATCCTGAAATTGATTTTGGAACATAAGGACCTTAATGAAGAAACTAGTAGACTAAAATGTTTAGAGCATAGTTAGTAATGATAATACATAATTTGGTTTCTTAGATTTGACAAATGCATCGTAGTATCTGTATGATACTGTCAAAGAAAGTTGACATAGGATGAAGGGTATAAGGGAAGATCTTTGTGTGCTCTTTGAAATTTTTTGTGAATCTAAAATTAGACAAAGACAAAGTTTAAGTTTTTTCATAATTTATTTTTTTATTCACATTACATCCCAATCACAGCTCTTCTTACTCTTCCCAGCCCAGTCCTTACCAATCCATACCCCCATTACCTCTTTCACTTCTCAGAGAAGGGGAAGCTCACCTTGGGGGTACCACTCTACCCTGGGACATCTAGTCTCAGCAGGACTAAGCACTGTCTCTCCCACTTAGGGCCGACCAGGCAGTCCAGATAGGAGAGGAGATCCAATGGTAGGCAATGGAGTCAGAGACAGCCCCTGCTCCAATTGTTAGGGGAACCACATCTGCTACAATGTGTAGGGGGCCCAGGTCCAGCCTATGCGTGCTCTTTGATTGGTGGTTCAGTCTCTGTGAGCCCCCATTAACCCAAGGTAGTTGACTCTGTAGGTCTTCTTGTCATGTTTTTAACCCCTCCTACTCACTCAATTCTTTCCCCCACTCTTCCACAAGACTTCCCAAGCTCCATGATGTTTGGCTATGAGTATGGGCATCTGTTTCCATCAACTGCTGGATGAAGCCTCTCAGGAGACAGTTATGCGAGGTTCTTGTCTATAGGCAAGGCAGAGTATCATTAATAGTGTCAGGGGTTGACTCTCTCCCATGGGATGGGTTTCAAGTTGGGCCAGTCACTTGTTGACCATTCTCTCAGTCTCTGCTCCATCTCTGTCACTCCATACAACATTCAAGTCGAGGGTGTCATAGTTAGTGTTTTACTGCTGTGAACAGACACCATGATCAAGGCAACTCTTATAAGGACAACCTTTAATTGGGCCTGGCTTACAGGTTCAGAGGTTCAGTCCATTATCATCAAGGTGGGAACATGGCAGCATCCAGGCAGGCATGGTGCAGTAGGAGCTGAGAGTTTTACATCTTCATCTGAAGGCTGCTAGCAGAATACTGGCTTTCAGGCAGCTAGGATGAGGGTCTTAAAGCTCACACCCACAGTGACACACCTACTCCAACAGTGCAACACCTACTCCAATAGGACCACACCTTCTAATAGTGCCACTCCCTGGTCCAAGCATATATGAACCATCACAGAAGATTAGTTTTTAAATGTAAATGTTAGGTCTCTATTTCTATTACATATTTACACATTATGTTTTCATTTAGCCAGTGAAGCATAGACTAGATTCAACCCAAAGTTATTGGCAAAAGAAAAACTAGAGGTGCTAATCAAAGGCAAAACATTTGGAGAAAGGTTTCAATGGTCTGTCAGGTTAAGAACAATTCATGCCCATAGTCAGAAGCCAAGCAGTACACTACGACAGTCATTCAGAGCCAGGCAAAGTCAGAGTAATTGAGAGCAAGTCATAATGGAAATAAATGAAGGAAAATACAGGCAATTTCTAGGAACATTCTTTGACTGGGCATAGTAATACTTTAACTAGTAAAGGTGCCATTTAAGCAGATTGTTACCTTTAAGTTATTTGGACAGGCTAATATGGCCAGAAGGTGCTCGTAGTTAATCTACAGAAAGACCTCCAGCTGCTACTAGCTGCAATATTGTCCTATAGTCCTTCCACCTTACAGATGAAGAAGCAGCTTGTGTAAGGTCACCTACCAAGGGCAGCCACTGATTAAAGAGTTGCTATTTTTAGCTCTTATGAAATAATTAAAAAGCCCTGTCTGATTTGTTTAGAGGAAATTTCTCACCCTCCCTTCAGTGTTTAACCTTGCAGATCAGGCTCACCCAAGTTTTGAACCACTAGTAATTGCTATGTTCCAGGACTGTGTACTTGGTGTGCCACTCGCTAGGACGTTACTGAGCTGATTAACTGTTCCATGAGAACTGTAGGAAGGTGGACATGGGTGTCCTTTTGAAAGGAACCATTGCTATTTATACATAACCCACCTTCCTTCCAGCTCTTCTGATCTCTTGCCATTGCTAAATCTGTTCAGGGCAGGGTTACAATACTTTTTTAGAAGTTGTTAATATTGGAATAAGAGAGAAACTGAGCACTAAAATCTTGTGTTTATTGAAATGTTCCTTGACAATTTTATATAGTCAAATGACCAAGTTTATTTATTTATTTTTTTTTATTTTCTAAGTTTTTTTTTTATTTACATTCCAAATCATTTCCCCTTTCCTGTTTCCTCCCTCCCCGAAAGTCCCATAAGCCCCCTTCCTTCCCTCTTTTCTCCATTCAACCCCCTCTCGTTTCTCTGTCCTGGCGTTCCAAGTTTATTTTTATAGCACAAGCTGGAGCCAGCATCCTCGCTGTCCTTCACGGTGTGTTCTTTTAAAAACTGGGGCTTTCAAACTTATTTAGTCCATTAATAATCTTTCTTCTGAGAGTTTCTAGTTCTTTTTTGGGATTAGTTAATTTAAGCACAGCCTAAATTCTATAATGTAAGCCCATGCAAACTTTTCCCTAGTCTTTATCCTAGTCTTAGGGAATATTACTTATGTATAATCTATTCTATTGTATATGTTTTAGGTCATTTTTTACGTGAGTTTAAGGTGATGTGAGCAGTGAGGTCCCTGTTCACAGAAAAAAAAAATAATACAGAGCAGTGTAGGCTACATGCCTGGCGACAGGTACCAATAACAGGAACTGTTGGCATTTAGGTAAAAGAGAGCACAGAATTCAGAGAGTAGTCAGGGGAGGCCTAACAGGAAAACCAGGTGAAAAAAAGAGGATGGGGAATAGCAAAGGGTGGAGGAACAGGGGGAGGAAGAGGAAGAGGAGGAAGAGGAGGAAGAAGAGGAGGAGGAAGAGGAAGGAGAGAAGAGGAGGAGAAGTAAGAAGAAGGAAGAAAGGAAGGAGAAGAAGAAAAGGAGAAAGAGAAGGAGGAGGAGGAGAAGGAGGAGGAGAAGGAGGACGAGGAGGAAGAGAAGGAGACAAAGAGGAGGAAAGAAAAAGTTAGAATCATTTAAACCAGTGGTTCTCGAGCTTCCTGATGCTATGATCCTTTAACACAGCTCCTTATGTTGTGACCCCCAACTGTAAAATTATTTTTGTTGTTACTTCATAGCTGTGATTTTGCTAATGTTATGAACTGTAATTTAAATATATAATATGCAGACTATCTGAGATGACACCCTTGCTGGAGTCATGACCAACTGGCTGAGAACCACTGACTTAAAACAGAAACTAAAAGGTAAATGGTCTTGGAAATGGTATATATTCGATTGTATGTACAGGATTAAATCATGGATTGGCTATCACACAGTTTATTTCTATGGGGTATGCATTTAAAATTGTTATGAGAAAAGGGAAAAGAAGTGATCTTGTAAGGGTACCTGTGGTTTTTTTCCTTAATCACCCAGGACAAATAGCTACATTTGTGTCTGTCAGGTGTGGTCTCCGACCTGAAAACCTCAGGAACTTTGGTAAAGAATGAAATAAAACCTTTTAAAAGTTGAATGAAGTTCTTTTCAGCAGAGGAGAAGGTCCTTGGACTTTTGCTGGCACCTTATAGATCTGCAGTGAAATTATTTTCTGAGCCAGTAAATGAAGAAAGGAAAGTTAGCAGTGTAGTGTTTCTGTTATTGAAGGGATACCTCATATTATACAACATTTTTTCAAAGGATATGATAAAAAAAAAAAACCATTGGTGATAAGGAAGGACTGAATGCAGGCACTGGACACCTGATTGATTAAAGAGGATAGAAAGCTAATTGTTTCTCCAGTTTTAATGTTGTCATGGATTTCTCATTTTGCCCAAAACTTGGTAGATCAATTCATAAAAATGTATTTGATGGTGAAAGTGTAAGACCCACTTCTGCAGCTTCAGAATGGTTATTCTAACTGCACAGAAATCATTGAGATGCATGAACGGCTGTTCAGTTAATTTTACTGTGTGCTTGTTTATTTGCAAGTTATTTATAATTAAGTTTCAATAAATTAAAACAGATCAAAGACCCCCTCAGGCACAAAGACAGACTGTACCTCAAAGTAAATGGCTGGAAAACAATTTTCCAAGCAAATGGTCCCAAGAAACAAGCTGGTGTAGCCATTCTAACATTGAAGTAACTTTTAAAAGATATTATGAAGAGACATTGATGCTGGGTAGAACTGTTTATAGGGTCTGGATCTCTGATGCTTCACATGCATTGAGTATTTGAGAATTTGGAGTCAAAGGAAATCCATGCCAATAGAAATATATTAACTGAAACAACCATTGGAAAATATAGAAACTTAAAATATGAGTCAATATATTTTTCCATAGTTAAAAAAGACTGTAGCAAAATCTTAGCAGGTGCTCAAGGGAAGATACAGGGGTGGAGGGAGACTCTGGATATTGAGTGATCTGAAATATAGCCAAAATGAAAACTATTTCAGGTTTAATGCAATCAAATCTTGGCACAGTCTGTGGATAAAGATAAAAACTATTAATAAACGTGAAATTGGGAACATTTAAACCACCCTGGAGTGAGCCACATTTATTCCATTTTAAAAGAAACTTTGAATATAGTGGAGCATGTGTCCTTATTGCATGCAGGTAAAGTCTCTGGGTATATGCCCAGGAGTGGTATAGCCGGATCCTCCGGAAGTGTCATGCCCAGTTTTCTGAGGAGCCGCCAGACTGCTTTCCAGAGTGGTTGTACCAGCCTGCAATTCCACCAGCAGTGGAGGAGTGTTCCTCTTTCTCCACATCCTCGCCAACAACTGCTGTCTCCTGTGTTTTTGATCTTAGCCATCCTGACTGGTGTGAGATGGAATCTCAGGGTTGTTTTGATTTGCATTTCCCTAATGACTAAGGATGATGAACATCTCTTTAGGTGCTTCTCAGCCATTAGATATTCTTCAGGTGAGAACTCTTTGTGGAGCTCTGTACCCCATTTTTTAATAGGGTTACTTGCCTCTCTGGAGTTTAACTTCTTGAGTTCTTTGTATATCTTGGATATTAGCCCTCTGTCGGATGTAAGGTTGGTAAAGATCATTTCCCAGTTAGTTGGTTGCCGCTTTGTCTTTTTGACGGTGTCTTTTGCCTTGCAAAAACTTTGTAATTTAATGAGGTCCCATTTGTCTATTCTTGATCTTAGAGTATAAGCTATTGGAGTTCTGTTCAGGAAATTCTCCCCTGTGCCCATATGTTCAAGGTTCTTCCCTAGTTTCCCTTCTATTAGTTTCAGTGTGTCTGGTTTTATGTGGAGATCTTTGATCCACTTAGAATTGAGCTTAGTGCAAGGAGATAAGGATGGGTCAATTTGCATTCTTCTGCATGTTGACCTCCAGCTGAGCCAGCACCATTTGTTGAAAAGGCTATCTTTTTTTTCCACTGGATGGTTTTAGACTTTACCTGCATGCAATAAGGACACATGCTCCACTATATTCATAGCAGCCTTATTTATAATAGCCAGAAGCTGGAAAGAACCCAGATGTCCCTCAACGGAGGAATGGATTCAGAAGATGTGGTATATTTACACAATGGAATACTACTCTGCAATTAAAAACAATGAATTCACGAAATTCCTAGGCAAATGGTCAGAACTTGAAAATATCATCCTTAGTGAGGTAACCCAATCACAAAAGATCACACATGGTATGAAGTCACTGATAAGGGGATATTGACCCAGAATCTCAGAATACCCTAGACACAATCAGCATATCAATAGATTTCTAAAAAGATGGAAGGAGAGACCCCTGGTCCTGGAAAGACTGGATGTAGGGGAACGCCAGGACAGAGTAATGAGAGGGGGTTGAACGGAGAAAAGAGGGAGGGAAGGGGGCTTATGGGACTTTCGGGGAGGGAGGAAACGGGAAAGGGGAAGTGATTTGGAATGTAAATTAAAAAAATAAAATTAAATTAAATTAAAAAAAAAAAAAAAGAAACTTTGTTTCTTACCTTTATCTCTTGCTGAATGAATACCAGAAGGTACTCAGGTTGTTCACTAAGGCTTCCTAAGAAGGTCGAAAACAAGTGTAAAGGAACGGTAGATAATGAATGCCTGATCGTCTATGTTCAAGACTATTGGGAAAATGTATTTTTCATGTTGCCAAGCATTTATTGAAGTTCAAGTAAACAATATTATAAAAGTCGGTTTTTATTTTTGTTTTTTGAGGGAGTTGGCGTTCACATCTTAAAAATTAAAATGAGGTCCCACTGATTGCTTTCACTCCTAGTGAAATTTTCCTTTGTAGTGTTTCTTACGGCTTACTAAATATTTATTTGTGAGTGATCTTTTTTTTTTCCAAAGGCTCAAGTCCCCTAAAGGAAAGGGCCCAGACTCTGGTGTCTTCCTGTTTTTCTAAGACTCCACATGATGGCTAGTACCTTGGAGTTTACAGGGTCACGGTATCCATGAACGATGCTAATATAGGGCAAAATCCAAAGAGGACATTTGGAAGACTCATCAAAGGTTTTGTAGCAGGGAATGAAGAGTGAAGTAGACGGACGCTCTTTATTCTTAGCACGCAGGGGCAACAGCTATCCTAGTGTTTGTCAAATTTTGAGCCAGCCAGCCAGTCTGGAAAGCTTCCTAGTGTTAATAAAGCACAGGTATGCTTTGATTGCTGCTGTCACAGTGAAACAATAAGGTAGTTTAGAAGTAAGTCATTGTGTACAGCTGTTGTGAGGAGTCCTTTCTAGACTGTCTTGAGTTGGGGGCGGGGCAAGAATGATAGAAGCTGATAACCATTGGCTGAGATTTGACCCTTCTAGGCCAATTACTAAAGAGGTTGTGTGGTTTGATTTTTTTTTTTTTTCTGGTTGGTTAGACTTTTACTGACAGATACAATCTGGCCATTCTCATGCACATATTTAGAGTTCAACTGAGTATTCCCTAATCCGAGGGAGTTTGAGGACATCATTTGATGTTTCATCTCCAAATTTGATTTCTTAGACCAGATGCACAGTAGGTGTTTATTACATCATGCGATGAAGAAGTCTGAAGTTCTTTGCTGCAGGATTTATTCCTTCTGGTGTAACAGTTGCTAGTCATATGTACCCAGTGAGTACCTGAAACCCGGTTAGGCTGAGCTGAAACATGTTGTGAATGTAAAAGATACAACAAACATCCAAGACTTGGTATGGATGAAAGAATAGAAAATATTACTTTATCGATTTCTCCTGGGCAGTGGTGACTCAGGGTGACTTCTAGTGCACGGTTCCTCCCCCATGTAGTAAGGTGAACCCTACCAATGCTTTTATCCTCTTCACTGTCCCAAGACAGGCATATTTGATAAGGCTGGAGACAAATTCATAAATTATTTATTCCTCAAAACATATTTTCAGCTTAGTGTATACAGACAACAAGATAAGTCTGTTTACATTTAAACAGCTCTCAACCATTGCCTTCCACAGTTGGGAAGACAAAAAACAGAAAACTTAATGGTGACTCATTTAATGAATATATATATATATATATATATATATATATATATATATATATATACACATGTATATGTGTATATATGTATATATACAATTATTCATGCATCTCAATTTTCAAAATTATTAATCAGTGCTAAAATTAATTATCTGAATAATACAGGCATGCCTGAAAATTAATCTCAAGATGATATTTTTATACATTTTCAGTCATCAAGACCAGTGCTGATGTGTTTTGTTTTTCCTCCCAAGTTACAAGTGGTGTGACCTTGATAAAAACAGAACCCTATGGGAGTCACAGTCTCCTCTTCCATAAACTGGGGTTGTCTCAGGAGGTTGCTCTGAGGCTCAAACAAGTTAACATGTGTGAAAAACCAATATAAATATGAAGGATAATTATGGTTATTATTAGAAACAGTTATGGTCATTAGGTTGTAATGAGGGTAGTGGGAAAAAGAGCAGTTTGGGGACTCACAAAGTAACTTTTAGCTAGTAGAGGCTCTAACAGCAGAGTAAAGAAATGTCAAAATGTGAAACATAATACAGAACAATTATCGAACCTTTCACATGCCCTTGAATCACTGTTAAAAATGGCTCGGGGGGTGGGGGGGAAATGGCTCAGGGCTGAAGTGTGCAAGATACTCTCTCAGGAACGAACTGCTTCAGGGCTGTATCTCTGATAAACAATACAGCTTCAGGCTTTGTTCTTCATAAGAATTAAAGCATTAAAAGGAAATCAATGTTTCTTGCTAATTCTCGCAGGCTTCTGATACCACCAGCCATGTGAACACGCATGGCTAACTAACACTGGATTAAGTGAGGGAAGGTACAAATTGATAGTTCAGGGATTGCCCAGGGCTATGGTATGGGCACAGCCTCCTGTAGTCCTCCACAGTCTAAGGTGGCACTGGGTATGACTGTAGAACACTTACAACATGGCTGATCCAAACTGTCATGTGTAGTCAGTGTGAAGAACATTTCAGGCTTTGAAGACTTAGTATAAAAGATTTTAAAATATTATTTTTTATATTTATTACTTATATGAATAATATCTTGTATAAATTGTATTAGAATATATTAATTAAATAAGTATATATTGTGTTTGTATATATCAAAAAATTTAATTCTACTTTCTCTAATGTGGCTAGTTGAAGACATAAAATTAACACACTCATATATATCTTGTGCCCCCATTTACTTATTTTTAAATATTTTTATTGTTTGAGAATTTTATATGCATATCCACTCCTTGTGACGATCGACAGTCAGTAGCTCCCCAGTTAAGGGTAAGTTCTAGACTGTCTCTATTCATCCTGTGCTGGAAGTTTCGTTGACTTGATCTTGTGCAAGTAACCACAGTAGCTATGAGTTCATGAGTGCAAACACCGTACTACTTCCAGAAGACAGCATTTCTCAGCATCCTTCTGGAACGTGTACTCCTTCCACATCTTCTTCCTAGATGCTCCCTATTGGTTCTCATTTGATGTCTATGGAGTTCTGTGAGATAGAACTTGCTGGCAGCTTTAGTAGAGTGTATTGATAATTCAAGTCCTTGCATGGTTGGGTTTGGATCCATTTCTTCCCCTTACATAGACCTTTTCAACTTCTTTTCTGAATCTAATCAAATATTCAACTCAACTACCTAGAAAATAAGAGCCTACTGACTCTTTCCTCCTATTTCATAGGATTCCCTCATTCTTTCCCCGTTTCCTTTGTTGTAGATGAGACACACTTTGCTGAAATGACTAGGAGGAGTGGCTTAAAAATTCCTTTGGATCACAATAGAAACCATAAGGCAATTTCTCCTTGCTAGTCAGTGGCTTTGGTTTACTTCGAGGTGATCTATCGCTGCCCATATGTGCACTAAACTTGATTTATCAGTACTTTCAGTGACTAATTTTCTCTTGCACTATACAGCTCCACTTAAGTACCTCATCTGCTCACAAATCTGTACCAAGAAGAAAGTCTCATGCCAGAACCAGATTAAAAAGCCCCCCTTTTCCCCCAGTGTACCCTCACCCTTACTAGGAAAAAGCAATAAAGTCACAAAGGAACAAAGATTTATGGGATCATGTTTAAAGGTTAACTGAAGGAAGACAGTTGCACAAGATGATTTAAAACTGCTGAAAGTAAAATCTGGGATTTATAAGGTTTTGTGCACACAGTGTGCCAGGAAGGATGGTAGGTACCAGCAGCAACAGACAAAAATTCCTTCCATCCTTCTACCTACATCCGGATGTGAGCACATACACAATAAGCTGCATGCTGGAATATAATTCAGAAGCAGGTCATGCAACGATGCTTATGCAGATATCATCCGGGCTCACGTCAGATTGCGTCCAACTCATTAGTTGACAAACAAACAGAAAGATGCTAAAATGGCCTAGAGATCATTGAAGTACAGCAACTAGCAGATCTTAAACCACAGCTGTAGTCCATGTGAGGCGAGTGTTACTCTCTAGCCAAGAGCTGGGAGGCCACACTCCTCGCGGTGTTCCAGAATTTTACCATTGGGTTGGTGATCACCTCTGACTGTACTTTTTCCCTAGCTTTCTGCTCTGTTGATTTAAAGAGAATACATATTGTTTGATACAAGATAGGCCAAGGGTCTTCTGGACTGTGCTTTTATACTGGTTCAACTCTGATAATTTCCAAAATTCGCACTGAGCTAGCAGTTCCCTTGAAGTTTTCCAGGAGAAAGAAAGCATTTTCATTGTACTGTGTTTGGAGAATCTAAGAGAAAATATGAACAGTCTTTTTTTGTCCGTTTAGACTCCCTTAGTTCTTTAAATCCCTTCCTATGTGGGCCCTACATGGTGCTTTCTTATCTCCCAATCTCTCTCTCTCTCTCTCTCTCATCATGTGATCAGGACCCTATCTAGTACTTAAGGGAAGCAGGCCAAGTAAAGTTTTTCACAATTTAGAAAAAGTGAGCTCTAACCTATGTGTACTGTTCAGATACCTTCACTTATAGGTGGCTTCAATTTCCCATCCCAGGTTACATTGTTTTCCCACTGAGCAATTATGGTAGTTTACAGAAGCATGGAGAAACTACTGTTTATAATTATCTTCAAATCACAATTTGGGGGCAGCTTGGCCGCTTCACACAGGCAGAGAAGCACAGTAAAACAAACAAGACTTGTTCTCTGAGCAGCCTGTGACTGAGGACATTACTTCAAGGCAACTGACAAACACTCGCTTCTTTTGTTAAATAAAAGGGGCTTTTTGAAAATTGAAAATAGGTTTTCTTTCATACCATATATTCTGATACATGGTGTTTTTAAAGACTGTTTTTTTTTATTTAACTTTTTTCCATATAATATATTTTAATCATGTTTTCCCCTTCCCACCTCCTTCTCTATCCACCTACCTTTATGTTTTTTTCTACTTCAAAACAAACAAAAACAAACAAAATCCAAAAACAGACAACCCACCAAATCCAAAATAAAAACCTACAAAGAAAAAAAAAAGGAAAAAAAAAGACAAAACGAAAAGAAACAAAATAGGTCACAAAAGAACAATGTAATTGGTTTCCATTTTGTGTTGGCTAAATACTCCTGAACAAGGTGCTTGCCTGGAGTGTGATTGATATACCCAGGGACGCTTCCTTGTAGAAACCTGATTTTCCCTTTGCCAGTGAGTATCAATTACCAATAGCTTCTCCGTGAGGGGTGGGATCCTGTGAGCCATTCTGGAAATAAGCAGGAGGTTCACCAGGAAGCTGAGAAGTGATGTACCTCAAGATCATGTTACAGCACATGTAGGCACACACCCAAAAGGATTCTGTATCCTAGTACAGAGACCCTTGCTCATCCATGTTCATTGCTGCTCTATTCATAACAGCCAGGAATTGGAAACAGCCTAGATGTCGACCAACTGACAAAGAGATAAAGAAAACACGGGGCATCTACACAATGGGATATTATTTGGCTGCTAAGAGAAATTAAATGTACAGGTCAATAAGCAGATATGGGGATTTTTCTTGCCACAGTACTCTGTGTTTTTCCTCCTCTGACATTTCACAATGTTTACCTCTATAAGCAATGTGAGTTACAGTCAACCCTCATCATTCATGTATCTTGTGAGTGTGACTTAGCTTGCTGGATAGAATTCATTTGTAACTCTTCAGAGATTTTAATAATGTCTGTGGTGCTTTAGTGATCATTTGTAGAGATGCACAAAATGGAGGTGATATCAAACAGTGAGTTGTGAACAAGTCTCCTTTGTGTGCTCTACCTAGTTCCTTTTAAAAGTTATTGTTTAAAATTACTCCCATGTGTTGCTGGGGGGCTGTGGGGGAACACTCTCTCAGAGCCAAAGGGGAGGGGAGATGGGGAGGAGAACTCTGGGAGGGAGGACTGGGAAGAGGGGCAGCATTTGGAATGCAAATAAAATAATTTAATGAAAATATATAAATGTGGAGGGTTGAGGTGTTGAAAAAGCTGTTATATGTCATATTGAAAAAATTCATGGATTAGAAAAGCATCATTCATGTATGAGTTGCAGTACTTGTCATGAATTCAGTGTTATTAATTAAAAACAGCCTTACGTGACGTATCTTCGAACAGAAACACACAAAGGACACAGTTATGAATGGGTCTGTTGACAAAGATGCAGTGACCGAAGTCAATTAGGGACTCTAATCTGGCTTTTCCTTCAGAGCAGTGGCCCAGTATTTGCTAATTCATTTTTTTTGTGGTATTGTGAGCAACAAGAGGTGTCTACTGTTTTATACTGCAGGGCCTCAGGAGTGGTCAGTCTCCACATATATGTGTAGTGGAATGGTCAGTGTTTGCCTAAGGTTTACCAAGTTAGTAGAAGGGAGCATGATGCAGACTAAGTTATAGAACACAGGAAAACCTCATGCTAGGCCTGAGTCTCGTGGTTGCCTCTACTGTCGGGCAGGGCCGTTGGCACGTGTGGGGAAGCTTAAATATAGCAAAGATCCAGGTGGGAAGGTAGACAGGACTCTGAAACAAATGAGCCAGCATCTCTGCTGGTCTCCGTCACTATCGCAACATGCCATTTGGGGAAAATGATTATATCTCCCTAGACCTCAGTCATGTTGGATGTAAAATGAAGCAACTTTACTACTTTAATGTTTAAGGGCCAGTGAACTGAGAATGTGAAAAGAGAGAGCTGGCATTTCCTGGGATGTAACCAGAACTTAAACCCGACACCATCTGCTCCCCACAAGGCTCAAATGCACAAATACAAACAACCATGGGAGTACCCATGTCCAATTGTGCTGGCAACAGATTGCCCCTTGTTCAGACAAATCCATGGACAGTTCTATAGGCTTGTGTTCTCTGATCAAGACCTCTGACTCTGGACCACAGACCCGACCCCTTGAACTGATCTGAATGATGCTTTGAGGAAATTTCATATTAAAATTGATATTTTAGGTCAAATAAAATATTTTCAAAGCTCCATATGTATTTCCCAAAACAGCAATAAATCACTCAGAAAGTTATGTGCTCATTTGCACATGGCTTCAAATTACTGATTTAGCCAGCTGAGGGCACACATTATGGTTTTTTAGCATATGATTTTTTATTTCTGGTGTTCTGATCATCCAGTAATTAGTGGATACAGATGAAATTACATGCTGCTTCCACCGCCTCAGATGGTCAGGTTTCCAGCATGCCAACTCCCAGCTTCTTTGGAGTTGACATAAATATTATGGAAGCAAAAAATTATAGTCATTTGCAGGGAAATCATGTGTTTAATTGCCAAGTGAAGCAGAGGAAAAATAGCAGAAGCACACTTCATGTATCAGTTAATGTGAGCGCATTATTGCATGTTGCAAAAGGGTCTGAGAGGACTTCTCAGTCGCAAAATGAGAACAACACTATTCTAAAAAATGCCATCTGTGAAGCCTCCAGATATGTCTGACTGGCTCATTTCCTTTCAAAAATAGTCCCTGCATTCCAAAAGACATTAATAATGAATGGAAATTACCACAGAATAAAAATGGACCATGGCTGATGGAGTGGGGCTTAATGTGAGGGGTTGCCACCGAAATAAACAGGAGGAGCATCCTGCAGACCCACTTCTGTCAGTGCTTCAGTGCTTGCTGCAGATGGCACTTTAACACAAGACACAACAGCCCGCACGTGAGGGATGCTGGTTCTGGCCATTTAAGTTTCAGAATTTACTTCTAAATAAATACTACTTACAAGAAAATTTTACAGAGCTTCCATTTTTCCCATTTTTGCTATTTAGATTTTTTTTTAAAAAAATCTTGAGACAGGTAATTAATAGAACTCTGTCAGTTTGTTTATTAGTTTTGTTTGACACCCCAAATCAATTAAACTTGGAATTCCTATGTATTTCTGTATTGAGTAGACAGCTAATCGTTACAGAAACATAACACCTGTGATTTTTTTCCCCCTCGTAAATGACATATAAACCTGGAGAGATCATCTGTTACTCTGAGAGCAAAGATAAAGGTCTCAAGAGGTCAGTGTGAGACATTGTCTGGTGGTCAGCATACTAAAGCAGTCAAGGTCAGGTTCTGCAGTCAGTTTCCAGGTTCGAGTCCTTGCCTATCACTTACCAACATATGATTTGGACAAGATTTTGTTCACACACACACACACACACACACACACACACACACACACACTGGACTTGGCTTTTATGAAAGAGATGCTACTCATATATACTTCATGTGTGGCTAGGATAATTAGATGAGAAGCTGCTTATGAAGCAGTTGGTGTAATAACCGACCTGTAATAAGTGTCCTATGTTCCATAAACATTAGGTTCTGTGGCAACTGCAAACACAAGCATTCTGCACTGTAACATAATGATCCTTATTCTCTATGCTGTAAGAACTGATGTGCTATGGGGGCCTGCTGCTATATTATTACAAAGCTTTCTTTGGGCTTATGGAAGTCTGAAAAACAAACAAACGAACAAAACAAAACAAACAAACAAACCCAAATGCATAGAAACACAAGTCAGGCCAGAAAGAATTAGTTCTATTATTGTTTGGAAAACAACTTCACATTTACTCTTGGTTTCTAAAAAGACAGACAGAAGTTCAATATATACTTATTTTGACTTAAAAGATGAAAAAAATTTATAGTCATGGATGTGAAGGAGGTTTAGTTTTCATTATTACTACCAAATACTCAAGGATCCTACAGATCCTTGCCTGCATCTTAGGGTCTATCAGATATGCAGAGGGCTCAAGAGATGGAGCTGAGTCTGTTTTGATTGTGGCCTTCCCTCCAGTCCTCCCTACACCATCCATCATGGATGGCAATGGAAAAGTAGACAACCCCACGTGTAGCTCCATCCTCTGGGAAATCTGGGTTGACATTCTGGTTCTGCCTCTTCTGTTTAGCAGTGACTTTTCCCTTCCTTCCTGACCTCTCAACTCAGCCTTGACACTTGTTGAAATGTGACATGAGGGTCTTTCCAACTGTCTCTGGAGTCTTACTCTACTTCGTCCTCTTGCATCACCTCTGAGCCTCACAATCTCATTCTGCCATAGAAGTCCAACTGTGCTTCCTCTCCTGAGAAAGAAATTTATTTCTCATCTAGTCTCTCATTAAGAAAGCCATCAGTGTTTTGCCAGGATTGAAGTCTTTAATAGTTCAGACTTACAGTGTTGTAGGTTGTTAGGGATGGGATAGAAACATTTCGCTTTGCACCAGGAACTTTAGGCTCATGGAGATCTGGGAACACTGTGATATTTACCTTGCTTCATCAACAGGATGGCCATTAAAATTAGATCATAGTAGACTACTGGTAGCTCATATTCAAGGCAATTTTAATAGATTTTATTTAATAGTTTAATATTTTGAAGCATATGAAAGAAAATTACTTTTGATTTTCCTCATTCCCTTCTTGATTTCTTTGGCATTTGATGCTTTGGGGCCAGCTTTTATTTGCTCAAAGGCATTATCTAGAGTTCTTTTCTTGTCCAATTTCTCTATCATGATGTGCAGTCCAAAAGTAACTCAGGACAAATGGCTAGCTGTGGTGCTGATTAGCATACCAAAGTGTCAACTGGCCTCCAGATACATTTAGTACCAGTGTCTCCTCTCAGTCCTTCTCACTCCATACCCTACCCTAAACCTCTCCAGCTTGCTGGCTTCCCTTCCCTCAGCTTTTTATTCTTATAGAACCCTGTCATTTTGGTCATGTGCCTTCTTGGTTTTCTTGGCTCTCTTGACAGTTTTGCTCCTCTTTCTTGGCCCTCTCTTCTTTTTGCTGTCTCTTTTTTCTTTCTCTTTCTTGCTCCCTGACCTCACTCATGGCCTCTTCTCTTCTGCTGACCCTATTCAGTGTATTATTTTCTCTTCCTGCTCTGGACTTTCCCAGATGCTACTGGTGGTACTATAATAAAGTAACCTTCTCAACCATAGCTTGGAGCGATCATGTCCTCATTTTACAGTTTTGAATCCCCCATGTTATACATTTGGTGCGGAAACAGGCAGGGGCATGTATGAGCCTCCTTCCAAGGGGTTCCACCTCTCATAGCCAAACTAAGCTGCTGATCTCAAGTTATGTATAGATCATTTATTTCTGTTTCTTCTGCTATCCACCAAATTCTAGAGTCCAGCTCTTTAGCTGCTTATTTCCTCTACATGTTATACTTCTGACTTAGGGAATGTCTTGGTCTCTGTGACTCCTAGAGCCTGCTATGCCCTCTTGGGCACCCATCACATGGAAAGGCTCTGTGTTTCCTCTGCCTGCTTTCTCCTTGCCCACCTTGTAAGTGTTCTGTTAGTCTCACTGGTTTCTGGAGCCTGATACATCCTATTGTGGGCCCAGGAGGATATAGTAGGCTCTGAGAGCCTGAAATACTGAGAGATGCCCTGGGCCCTTAATTACATCTTTAGACTTTTACAATGAGCGATTACACATCTTAGACCACTTTCTTAGACCCTGACAACTTATATAAAATTCAACCCTTTTTCAATCCAATCACTTACTATAAGACACAAGTGGTTGATTACTGAGAATCGTCACACAGGACTTTCTCTTTGTTGGATGATTGAAACCAATGTTTAGAAGCTAATTGGTTCTCTAGGTAACTGATATTTTGCATTACTCTTACAGGTTAATCCATTGCTATTGGGATAATAGAGATTTGGGGCTACTGTCCTGAGAGGTTACTGACCTCACATTATTTCCTAACTTTAGCTGAATGCTACCTGGAATAGCATTTAAATACACCCTTTTCATTGACTCTTTTTCTTCATACATTTTCTAAATGACTTATATGGTTAGTTTTTCACTTTCCTCATGGCTGATTGTCTCCCTTGTCTTTTCCCTGACTTCTTCCCTTTGGAGCCTCAGGGTTGAGTTCTTGGATTCTTTTCCCCTGCATCTCTATTCACTATTCCCACTGTTGGTTTATTGCTTGTTGTTCTATAGGTAGGCCAGGGACTCCTCAATTTATATCCATGTCAGACTTTTCTAAACCCAGATCTTGTTGTCTACCTAGCAGCTTTGAAGGCCAACAGAGATCTTACATTCAACATGCCCCAAAAGAGAAGGCCCAGGACTATCTGACTAGAAAGTGAGATTATAATGCAGACTCAAGAGGTCAAAACAAGAGTCACAGCAAGAGCAAAGGAGAAGAGGCTGTGACCAGTCACACCAATTGATCTGTTGTGGCAGCTTGGTGACCAGCTGAAGCAAGTCCAGGAGACAGAAGAGAGGGTATATCAAATATGTTTTACTGATGCAATGGAAAGCTGCAAAGGGATCTAAATTAAGTCTATAAAGATGTGGATTTCTTTGACCACCATTTTGGATCTGTGATAAATTGGAAGTGAGGTTTTTATTTTCTACGGTATCTAATCAAGTAGATTCTTTAATAATAGTGTTAGGCATTGGTGCTTGCTCATGGGGACGGATCTCAAGTTGGACTTGTTATTGGTTGGCCTTTTCTTCAGTTTCGCTCCATCTTTGTCCCTGCATTTCTTTGGGTTGAAAGTTTATGGGTGAGTTGGTGTCCTTATGCTTCCACTGGGGGCCCTGCCTGGCTACAGGAGGTGGCATGTTCAGGTTCCATGTCTCACTGTTAGTCATCTTGGCTGAGGTAACCACATTCTTATTGTTCAAGCTTCCACTAGAACAGACCATTGAGCTCAGAATATTCCATGTCTTTTCCTGCTCAATGCTTCCACTATTCTGGTCAGTCCCATTTGACTATCCTTTCCAGGTCAAGAGTCTCCACATCCTTGTAGCTAGAGTAGAGTTTAGAGAACATCTTCAAGGGCTAGTTAAATTCCTGATCACACATAGTGTCCAGGTAGTTGTGCTCATTAGCTTGCTATGGAAGAAGAGAAGAAAGGGTATGAGATACCAGAATACAAATCAGTTCACCTAACAATTTCTGAAATTTTAGCCAGAATAGAGATGCTACTTGATAGATTCTGGCCAAAACAGAATTGGTTGATAAGGACAAAAAGAAACGCTTATTTTCAAGGCCCTTCACCCTAAACTGCCTGACTGTCACTTCCCTATTACAAACCTGGGGTGCCAGTTTCTGTGAAGGCCACTCCATTTCTCACAAGCAACATTAATCTCTCATAAGTGAGGAGTTCTTCTGTTGTTTTCTCCAGTTCCCTTCACATCCATTTAGCAGCACCGGGAACCCATCAGCTAGTGTCCTATGCTTTACCTGGTGGAACCCCACAGAAACGTTCACCACAAAGCCATGAGCTGAAGTTTTGACAGATACACCAACAGACATCATTATAACAGCTGCTGTTATTCCTATTTCAAGTCAGACAACTTATCTCAACAAGGATATTGATGCACTACAGCTTCAGAACTATGACTTCACTCTCTGGAGTGGTACAGCTAGGAGCACACTGGGCATACGATCAGTGGAGCAGCGTGGACAGGAGTCTTTCCTTCCAGCCGCCATTTGCAGAAGGGAACCAGGCAGCTCCACAGCCTTCTGTGCTTAGCCCGCCAGGAGAGAGTGATCTCCCAGCAGCGATTTAACCTCTGAGTGCGGAGGTGAGATCTCCATCTTCTTTCTGGAGGGGTACAGCTAGGAGCACACTGGGCATACGATCAGTGGAGCAGCTGGGACAGGAGTCTTCCCTTCCGGCCGCCATTTGCAGCAGGGAACCAGACAGCTCCACAGCCTTCTGTGCACAGACCCTGTCAGAAGAGAGTTGGTCTCCCAGGAGTACAGACACAGGTTTACAGGCTCATAGGAGGGGCAATCTCCAGCCAGAGACAACAAGACCAACTAACACCAGAGATAACCAGATAGGGAAAGGCAAGCATAAGAACCCTACCAACAGAAACCAAGGCTACTTGACAACATCAGAACCCAGTTGTCCCACCACAGGAAGTCCCGGATGCCCGCAGCACACCGGAAAAGCAAAAGTTGGATTTAAAGTCTCTTTTCATGATGCTGTTAGAGGACATCAAGAAGGACATAAATAAATCCCTTAAAGAAATACAGGAGAACATGGGTCAAATGGTAAAGGCCCTTAAAGAGGAATCACAAAAATCCCTGAAAGAAAAACAGGGGAGCATGGGTGAACAGGTAGAGGCCCTTAAAGAGGAAACACAAAAATCCTTGAAAGAAATACAGAACACAAACAAACAAGTGAAGGAACTGAATAAAACCATCCAGGATCTAAAAATGGAAGTAGATAGAAACAATAAAGAAATCACAGTGAGACATCTCTGGAGATAGAAAATCTTGGAAAGAATTCAGGAGTCATAGATGCAAGCATCAACAACAGAATACAAGAGATAGAAGAAAGAATCTCAGGGGCTGAAGATACCATAGAAAACATTGACTCAACAGTTAGAGAAAATGCAAAATGCAAAAATCTCCTGGGCCAAAACATCCAGGAACTCCAGGGCACAATGAGAAGACCAAACCTAAGGATTATAGGTATAGAAGAGAGTGAAGATTTCCAACTTAAAGGGCCAGTAAATATCTTCAACAAAATTGTAGAAGAAAACTTCCCTAACCTAAAGAAAGAGATGTCCATGAACATACAAGAAGCCTACAGAACTCCAAACAGACTGGACCAGACCAGAAAGTCCTCCCGGCACATAATAATCAAAACACCAAATGTATTAAACAAAGAAAGAATATTAAAAGCAGTAAGAGAAAAAGGTCAAGTAACCTATAAAGGCAGGCCTATCAGAATTATACCAGACTTCTCACCTGAGATGATGAAAGCCAGAAGATCCTGGGCAGATCTCATACAGACCCTAAGAGAACACAAATGCCAGCCCAAACTATAATACCCAGCAAAACTCTCTATTACCATAGATGGAGAAACCAAGATATTCCATGATAAAACCAAATTTACACAATATCTTCCCACAAATCCAGCCCTACAAAGGATATTAGATGGAAAACGCCAACATGAGGAGGGAAACTAAACCGTAGAAAAAGCAAGAAAGTAATCTTTTCCCAACAAACCCAAAAGAAAGTAACCACACAAACATAAAAAGAACATCAAAAATAACAGGAAGAAACAATCACTATTCCTTAATATCTTATAATGTCAATAGACTCAATTCCCCAACAAAACACATAGTCTAACAGAAATGATTTTCATGTGGATCTTCGATTTTATCAGAAAATGTTTGTGACTCCTCTTTCAATTCAGTAATGCTTTTTGTGTCTACCATTTTGACTGTATTATTTTCCCTGATAATCTTTAATTTTAACATTTTTTCTGTGTATTTCTTCGGTTTTGTCGGAGGTGTTTTTCATATAGATTTTTGGTTTCGTTGGGGGGGGAGGGCGGTGTTTGTAGTTTCACTCTCAATCAATTTAGGAATGTTTTTGTGCCTACCATTTTGTCGGTATAATTGTCCATGATAATCTTCAATTTTATCATTTCTCTGTATTTTTCTTCAGTTTTGTCAGAAGTATTTTCTATGTGGATCTTCAGTTTTATCAGACAATGTCTATAATTTTACTTTCAATCAACTTAGGAACATTTTTATACCTTCCATTTTATCTGTATAATTTTCCATGTACTAGTCAGTTTTAACATGTTTCTCTATATATTTCTTGAATTTTTTCAGGAATATTTTCCTTGTAGATATTCAATTTTATCAGAAAGTGTTTATAATTCCACTTTCAAAAAACATAGGAATATTTTTATGCTTACCATTTTATCTGTATAATTTTTCCATGAAATACTCAATCTTAACCCATTTTTTATATATTTCTTCAATTTTATCAAAGACATTTTCCAGGTAAATCTTCAGTTTTATCAGAAAATGTTTATAATTTCACTTTAAATCAACTTGGAAATATTTTTATGCCTACCATTTTATCTGTATAATTTTCCATGATAATCTTCAATTTTAATGTTTTCCATACATTTTGTTCAATTTTATCAGAAATATTTTCCATGTAAATCTTCAATTTTATCAGAAAATGTTTATAATTCTACTTTCAATCAACTTAGGAATATTTTAGTTCCTACCAATTTATCTGTATAAATTTCTTCAATTTTATCAGAGATATTTTCCATGTAAATCTTCAATTTTATCAGAAAATGTTTTTACTTCTACTTTCAATCAATTTAGGAATATTTTTATGCCTACTATCTTATCTATATAATTTTTCATGAAATAGTCAGTTTTAATGTGTTTTTCTATATATTTCTTGAGTTTTACCAGAAATATTTTCCTTGTAGATCTTCAATTTTATCAGAAAATGTTTATAATTTCACTTTCAATCAACTTAGGAATATTTTTAGGCCCACCATTTTATCTGTATAATTTTTCCATGAAATAGTCAATCTTAACGTGTTTTTCTATATATTTCTTCAATTTTATCAGAGATATTTTCCATGTATATTTACACAATGGAATACTACTCAGCAATTAAAAACAATGAATTCATGAAATTCTTAGGCAAATGGGGAACAGGGGGAGGGAAGAGGGCTTATGGGAAGGGGGAACTGGGAAAGGGGAAATCATTTTGAATGTAAATAAAGAATATAGAAAATAAAATACAATTTAAAAAAAAGAACTATGACTTCTAGAGCCCCAAAACTTCCTACTACACCCGCCCCAACCCAGCTCACAGGAGGACTTTCCATTTTTTTTTATTTATTTATTTTATTTTATTTTTTTTTAATTTACATTCCAAATCATTTCCCCTTTCCCGTTTCCTCCCTCCCCGAAAGTCCCATAAGCCCCCTTCCCTCCCTTTTTTCTCCATTCAACCCCCTCTCATTACTCTGTCCTGTTCCCCTACATCCAGTCTTTCCAGGACCAGGGGTCTCTCCTTCCATTGTCTTAGAAATCTATTGATATGCGGATTGTGTCTAGGGTATTCCGAGATTCTGGGTCAATATCCCCTTATCAGTGACTGCATACCATGTGTGTTCTTTTGTGATTGGGTTACCTCACTAAGGATGATATTTTCAAGATCTGACCATTTGCCTAGGAATTTCGTGAATTCATTGTTTTTAATTGCAGAGTAGTATTCCATTGTGTAGATATACCACATCTTCTGAATCCATTCCTCCGTTGAGGGACATCTGGGTTCTTTCCAGCTTCTGGCTATTATAAATAAGGCTGCTATGAACATAGTGGAGCATGTGTCCTTATTGCATGCAGGGAAAGCCTCTGGGTATATGCCCAGGAGTGGTATAGCCGAATCCTCCGGGAGTGTCATGCCCAGTTTTCTGAGGAACCGCCAGACTGCTTTCCAGAGTGGTAGTACCAGCCTGCAATTCCACCAGCAGTGGAGGAGTGTTCCTCTTTCTCCACATCCTCGCCAACAACTGCTGTCTCCTGTGTTTTTGATCTTAGCCATCCTGACTGGTGTGAGATGGAATCTCAGGGTTGTTTTGATTTGCATTTCCCTAGTGACTAAGGATGATGAACATCTCTTTAGGTGCTTCTCAGCCATTAGATATTCTTCAGGTGAGAACACTTTGTTTAGCTCTGTACCCCATTTTTTAATAGGGTTACTTGCCTCTCTGGAGTTTAACTTCCATTTTTATAGGTATCAATGATACAAACTCCACAGAATTCACATCCATAATAAGCTCACTGTGTCCCTCTTCACAATAGCTAGGAAATGCATGTCTATCAACTGAGGAACAAATAATAGCTTTCTCAATATTATATCCACAATCAATTGCTACTTTCAGCCCTAATTGGGAGAGCGTCTGTTTTTGATAGATGGTAGTGAGTTCAGTGACTTCTGGCTGTTAAAAGTGTTAAAGATAAGTGGCTATTGCATGTCCAGCCCTAAACAAGACATTCATCCCAGCCCATCTAAGGCTCAAGGAACATCATGAAAGGAGACCCAGGGATGTAAAGGCCAATAGATACAGAGAAGGTTGCAAACGTTTTCTTTTGAGCAGGACACAGCCACTTTAACCATATGCTCACAGCATCTGTCCTTGCCTGCACTGTATTAGAATGACCTACTATGGATGGGGGATGGGCTCAGAGGCCCTTCTCCTTTACTTGAGGAAATTTCAGTTGTGAAGGATGAATGTAATAAAGTAATTTATGGGATGGCAAGTGGATGGGGGTGGAAAATAAGAGGGTGAGTGATAAAAATAATCAGGATGTATTATGTATAGGTATGAAATTGCCAAAGAACAAATTTAATTAATTAAAAAAAGTACAAAACAAGGGAACAGTAGAAAGCTCCATACTATTTAAAATGTATATGTTGTTAAACTATGTTTAACATGTAAGCATTTTAATTTTGTTAATTAAAAATATTTATTTTTGTTTTTAATAATGTGTGTGCATATATATGTGCACATGCGTGCAGATACCCCCAGATTCCCTGTAGCTGGAGATACAGGTAGCTGTGTGACATCTGACCTAGGCACTGTGAACTGAACCTGTGTTCTTTGCAAGAGCAGTATATTTCTTAGCTGCTTAGCATATCTTTGGCCCCACTTCTTATAAATTTTTTAAATTAGTGCTAGAGTTAAATAGTTAATAAAATTCAAACCAAAAATAAGAAACAAACAAATATCAAAATAGTATGGTTTAGTTTGGGGTTTAAGGCCAATCTTAAGAACCTCTTCTGTCCTGGACATGTGAGATTTTATGACTTGGATAGAGTTTATGACAAAAGAATTTTAATAACAAGGGTAACTAGCCATAATCTGAGGCTTTGGCATAACCTCAGAATTTTAGCACAGAAATTATTTGGGTATGGCAGATAGGACAAAATGAAGGAAAAAGGAAAAAAAATGCAAAATTATCATGAATGTCTTTTGGATAGACAAAATTCAGAGTGTGTGTGGAGGAGGAGGAAGAGGAGAAGAAAAAGAAAAAGAAGAGGAAGAGGAGGAGAAAGAGAGAAAGAAGGAAAGAAAGAGAGGAAGGAAAGCAAGCAAGTCAGCCAGCCAGCCAGACAGACAGAAAAGAAGAAAGGAAGGAAGGAAGGAAGAATGAAGGAAAAGAGAATACGAGAGAGATGTCTCAGTGATTAAGAGTAGCCGCTGTTCTTCCGGAGTACTAGGGTTTAAGTCCCTGCACCACATGGCAGCTTCCAACCATCTGTCACTCTAGTCCCATGGAATCCGAAGACCTTTCCCATGTTCCACAGGTACCAGGCCCATGGATATGGTACATAGACATGCATGCAGGCAAAACATCCATACACATAAAGTAAACCAATGGATAAATCAATACATAATTTTAAAAAAGAAAGATGTCCTGTGGAGATGGGAATTATTCTCCACACTTCATATGTACTTAGGAGGATCTCAGATGCGGGTGCTTGTTGTTCCTCCGTCAAAGATATGGCCAGCTGGTATCTTAAATAGGAGAGTGATGGCTCATAAGCTCCCACAGGCCCCCGCCTCCCTCATCACAGGCACCTTAATAAATACACGACAGCTGAAGGACTGTCTCAAATCCATCATCGAACAAATTATTTAAAAGGTTCATCAAAAACAAAACAGGATTTCCTTAAGAAGCATTTATTTAAAGGTAGTTCCAGGAATGTAGAGGAAGCCAGACACTGAACAGTGCAGAAGACAGGAAGTTGAATGACCCTGGACCCAAGGGAAGCCTGGAAATTCAGCTCTGCTTTTAAGAAAATACTGGCTCATTTGACATGGTCCATTCTGTCTTAGGGTTACTAATACTGTAATCATGACTGAAGCAATGTGGGAAGGAAAGGGTTTATTCACCATGTTTCTACATCATAGTTCATCATCAAAGGAAGTCAGGACAGGGATGCAAATGGCAACCTGGAGGCAGGAGCTGATCCAGAGACCACAGAGGAGTGCTGCTTACTGGCTATACAATGTCAGGGGACCTTCACAACAATCACTAATTAAGAAAATGCTCTACAAACTTGCTCACAGGCCCAACTCTTGTAAACATTTTCTTAATTGAGATTCCCTCCTCTCACATGGCTTTAGCTTGTGTCAAGTTGACATGAAATCCCATCACACAATTACTCATTTTAAATTATGAATTACCTTGAAGCACATGGTATCTACATATCACTATCTGCACAATGTGGTATGCTTTTGTGTTAATTGAATTTAGAATATTCTGGAAATACATTATAGTTTATAGGACAACCAAATAGCAACTACATACTTACTGAAGATGTGCAGTTCGATTTGAGATTATATGATGTCTTAGTCTTTTCTTCTGAGGAAGATTTTCACTATGTAACCCAGGCTGGCCTTGAATTTTTGATGATTCTTGCTCAGCCTTTCAAATATCAGAACTCTGAGTATGCATCATCATACCTGGCTATATTCTTAATGGGTATATAAACATTAGGTATAACAACCCAGTGAAAATAAAATATTCTTGAATAGGAAATGCATTTTATATGAACTATAGTAAAACAAAATTATTGACAGTTGACACTAATGTGGGGGAGTTCGTGGAAGCTGAACTTGAGCCTGAATTATGCACATGAAATTTGAGGTTCTGTTTAAGGGAAGTGTGAGGGCCAGGTATGCCTAGGAGAAGAACAAAGCAATTATGTGGATTGGTGCTGTGAGCTAAAGGAATGTAATCACTCTGTTGGCTTCTTCAGCGGTGATTCCAATATTTCCATCATTTGCTTAATTCATCGTAAGAGGCCCTTCCTGAGAGACCACGAAGCTGTTGATTTTCTGAAGCCCTGAGTCTGAGGTTATTTTAATTTTAAGACTTTGGACGATACTTTACTTTCTCAAAGTTTCTCTCCTCTGGTGTAGGTATTAATCCAGCTATTCTTCTTTTTTTCTATCTGAAGCTCTTCTGGAGCACAGGTGATCAGAGCAGTCAGCCGCAGTGTGGCCAGAACAATATCAATAGTACAGAACTAACAAGGCATGGATACACTCTAATGTTGTTAGGGAGACATGTCAATCAGAACTACAGAGCACAGCTACTGTGATTTTCTTTATGTCTTCCTTGTCCTAACATATACTTTTACATTTGGTTTTGCTGCAGATTCATTATTTATAAAATACCAGTAACTGAATTTTGTTGAAGACATTTAGTGTGTATTTATATAAAAACAGTTGTTGAAATGGTTTCCTGTAGAAATGTTTGCTAGTTTGTATAGTTCTCATATGAATTCTTTTGTGAGGAAAAACCAAGAAGAAATTGTTTGCCATCTCTTCTGAGTAAAAATTTTTTAAAATCAGTGAAAAGATGAAACAATCTTATATATGGAAATGAGATGAATTAAGTGTTTTAGACCTTAACCCACAATATGATTCTATTTTAAAGAAAGAAAAAACCCACATGTTAATACAATATGTTTGAAAGCAGTAGTTATTCCAGACTCTGAAATACTAGAGGGACTTTCAATGTGTGTGTTGAACATTTCTGTAGTATTTCATGTTTTGATAATGGGCCTACATAGTCATAATTTTAAAAAGTAAAGTTAACAGTTAAAGCACAGAACCTGATATAATCACCCTTCAGACTTATGGCAGAATACACATATAAATAGGTAGGAATGCACATTATAACGTGGATGCATAATGCTCTGAGATTTTTCCTCTAGTGTGCATGGTTTGCAAAAGAGTTCAGAAAGTCTAAAATGTGAGCACTTATAATTTTCACAGCCTGGAATTTTTTTTTCTTCAATCATATTTACTTCAAGTCTTCATAGTTGATATAAGTTGTTCATACCCACCCTTAGAATTTTCAGTATGTGTGAATACAGTAACCACAAAAGAGCAAATGGAGCATGTGACAAGAATTGAAAGACAAACATATCTCTTCATTGTAATCACAAAGCCTTATTTGGGCCAGTTGTGAGAGAAGTAGACAATTTGACCCACCAAAATTGCTCCATCTCTTACTGAAAAAACTTGCAGCCATCAGAAAATGGAACATAAATGACCAATGAAGGCATAGCTACCACCACCAATGAGCCATTTCTATTGTCACTGCAACTAATTCGGTTGTTTTAACACTCCTGAATGTTCTTTTCGATCTAAGAATTGTGGATCACAGCTCTAGTGTATCTATTATTTTTACTCCTGCAGTGGTATTTTGATTGAGTTTAGTCTACATGAAGGGAGAAAAGAAATACTTCATTTTGAATGTTGAATAATATTCATTACTGGGAAAATTTACTGGCACTTTCACAAATCATCCTGATTACTTTGATTTTCCTTTTTCAAGATGTTCTTAAACATAGACTCATAATTCATTTAACTATAAAAATAGTACCTGACTTAGTTTCAGGGGTTTCACATGAAAGACTCAAGTTTGCTAATGAGTTTAGCGCAAATGGATATCTAAACAGATGAAAAATTGTGTGAGTTGGCTTTCTGTTACTGTACCAGATACCCAGAGTTAAAAAAATCTCATCAAAAGAAAGGTTTATTTTTGTTCACAGGTAAAGGCTTCATCTATAAGTTGGCTATTGCTTATTGTCTGTGGCAAGACAGGACATCACATGGAAAGACACAATCACTCAGCCCATAGTGGCTCCGGAGTGAGTTATCAGGAGGGAGAGAAACAGTAGGGGCTCCTCTGTCTTCTGCAGTGGGACATCATAGGCAGCTAGAAGAACTTCTACAAAGATCATTTGAAGTTTTATTTTTTTTAATTTCATGGTTTTCTTTCTTTGTAGAGTTACAAGCATGACTACTCAATCTATATTATTCTTGCCCCTCCATCTTCATCCTCCATTCTTTCTCCCCTGCCCAAACTCATGATCTCTAATTATTATTGTTACATGAATAACCATATATATATATATATACATACATACATACATACATACATATATATACATATGTGTGTGTATGTGTGTGTGCATGGTGTGTGTGTGTGTGTGTGTGTGTGTGTGTGTGTGTGTCTATACATACAGACATAACCTACTGAAGTCCACTTATCTTTGTTCATCTGAAAATGTGTTCATGGATGGCCACTTTGGATTAGGCAATTTATGTGAGAATCCTTCCTTGGAGGCAACTGACTTTTTAAAGTTACGATGACCTGCTGATAGCATCACTCAAGTAACAAGACTTGGGGCTAAGGGAACATTCAAGCTCAAAACTACAGAATAATTAGAAAAAAGTATTATTTCTATTGTGGCTGATTGTATATTTAAATGTTTGATTGTTACTATCCCATAATATTCCCATGCACGCATGTGTGCAAATTTTAATAGGTAAGAAACTTAAAATCTTATTCTGATTGCAAAATTGGGCTGAAGACTGAGACAGAAACCATAGAGAAAAGCCTCATTCCTCAGCCATTGCCACTCAGAGAGGAGCTCTCCCATTGGTGTTTCTATGTTTTGTGAATTGGTGTTGAACATTAGGTTTGGAAATATCCAGCATGCTTTTGGAATGATGCTGTATGTAAATGTAACTTTTATTCACTTGATGTAATTATGATTTCAAAGGCTTACTGATGAATAAACTCACCTTTACTAGCTCCTTCTGAATTCTGGCTGGTTCAACTCAGCTGTTTTGGCTCAAATGCTTCTCCAAACTGACTGATTTGAACTGGCCTCTCTGGGCTTCTGAATGAATTGCTCTGCTTGGCAAAACTGCCTCTAAATTTCACAAACGAATGCATGGAAGTGAACTGAACTCCACTCAACTGAATGACTCTGCACTCAGCTGAACTCAAGGAACTGGCTGACTCTTTCTCCCTGCATTGTTCTTACATAGCTTCTCTTTCCTGTGCTGTTCTCATGAGAGCTGGGCATATCCTCTCTGGTTCATTCTGTCTGATAGTTCTCTGTTTCATCACCTCATCTGCCCCTCATTTAGATGTCACTTTAAAACGTGGTTGCTTCCTTCTACAAACTAATTTTACCTTAAAGATGTGTATTAAGGGCATGTCTATATGCCATCCAGAGGGATTAAAGGTATGTGGTGTGTCTGCATTCCAGCTGGATTACACCACAGATGTACACTAGAGTCACAAATATCTAGACTATGGCACATCCAAAGAAAACACAGAACCCCAAATGTTGTTGCCCTTTCACTACACATCGTTTTCAGCAATGAAGATTTACTAATTTATAAACCCAATCCAGCAAACTCTAGCGTATTGAGAAAAAAAAAAGCTCACCTCTGCAAGTGCTGTGGTTGGAATGCATTTGACCTTTGTTAACAAGTTCTTGAAGAGTAGAGAGAAAAAGACCAATGAAGGCACTCAGTCTGACAAATGGCCGAAGTTGGCCATTTGGGTCATGCTGATTTGCCAAGTTTCAACTCTGGAGACGCTGCTGCAGCTGAGTCCAGCTTTGACTGGGTCTAGGGTATAGTATAGGAAGGAGAACTTGTGCTGAGTAGAAAAGCTGAGGCATGCCT
Source organism: Tokudaia tokunoshimensis (assembly GCA_036184795.1). NCBI lineage: Eukaryota > Metazoa > Chordata > Mammalia > Rodentia > Muridae > Tokudaia > Tokudaia tokunoshimensis. The sequence goes on from BTHU01000017.1 coordinate 78,874,244, forward strand.
TTTCTAGGAGGTCTTCAAAGTACCTGAGGAAGAAAACCTATCTCAGTGTGATTTGAATCCTTTCTTAGCTTACTAATTTTCTAGATCCACTTACTTGTTAGCCTGAGGCAGCTATCCTTTAGAGGAATGTTACTTCATGTGATATGGAACACATTAGAACTCAGCCACATGAGCCATAATTTCATGATTAAATATACAGTCAATCTTAGTATGTTAATTTTAAATGTTCATTTCAGAACTCTGTAGTCAATCCCTTTCTGTCTTTGGGAACCAGGTGCCAGATGTGGCTATGGATTCTGGTAATTTCTTGAAGGCGACATATATCAAAACCCTCTCTCCCTACCCCTGCATGTCTTCTATAGATTCTGTAGGTTAACAGAGGACACAGAAGTGAGTCATTTGTTTCAATGTCCCCATGAAATTGAACACATTTCCTATGTGAGCCTGATTCACTGTTCATTTCCCCAGACTAGCTAAGAGCATTTGAAATTCTAACTAGAGAAGCTGGTAGGTTGTCTGTTGAGCAAGAAGTTAGTAGATAAGATCTTTGACCTTGCCAGTCACCTGCAGGTGTCTAGCGTTCTTTGTATACAGGAATTTGTAACATGCTGTGCCAAGGGCAGTATCTGATTCCTGTCAGCTGCTAGTCAGAGAAGACAGCTTCCACCATAATCCACTATAAGAGTTGCCAATCTCATTTCCTTGAGGTTGGCATCAGATCCTTGGCAAGGCAGCTGACCCAGGGAGTCAGACTAAAGGCAGAGGCCTGTCTACATTGCTGGACTGAATAAGGCCTCTGAAACTGGGACCTGGCTAAAGAACAGTGGTCTTCCAGAACCTTTCCTTTCCAAGGACCAGAGCCTCACCCAGTAACAGGTTCCCAGTCTCATGATCACTGACCATAATATGGTCCTTGCTTATACTGGTGCATGCTCCAGGCTGCAAGCTTCTCCTCCTTTATACATATGTTTGAAAGTTTTTGAGTATTGTTATCATTGTGTATTTTGCATGTGAGTGTGGGTGTACATGTGTCAGTTGGTGGAGGCCAGGGGACAACTTTTGGGAGATGGTTCTCCCCTCCCTTTTAGCTTTTGGGAATTGAATTTAAATCATTAGTGTTACATGGCTGGCATATTTACTCACAGAGCCAAACTCAAGGAACCTCCCCCCTCCCCTGACCCCATATTTGCTTTAAGTCATGCAAATGCTTGCAGGATACAAAATGTACTAAAGAAGAAACATAAAATATTAAAGTTATATAACAAGAAAACTTAAAGTTATGAATAACCAGAGAAAAACGTGAATGGACAAAAGGGATTTTTTTCCTCTATCCTGACCGTGTGTGAAAATCATTAGGAAATATCTAAAACTTAAAAAAGAAATTAAAAATGTGTTTTTATTTTTTTTTAAAAATGTGTTTTTATATTAGATTGTCATATTGCAGAACTGTTAGAGCAAAAGGAGGGAAAGGTGTTTTGTATGTACCAGGAACTCGGCTAGAGTAAAAGCCTCAGTCAAAATGTCAGTGTTTTGGGGCCAGACGGCTCCATAAGGGAAAACACTTGCTGCCAAGCCTCATAACCACCTTAGCCATGCCATGACAAATGCCTTTACACAGACACACAGACACACAGACACACACACACACACACACACACTCTTAGGGTAAGGAGGAAGACAGAAAGAAAGGGAGAGAAAGAGAGGGATGGAAGGAGGGAGGGAGGTGGGAGGAAGGGAGAGAGAGAGAGAGAGAGAGAGAGAGAGAGAGAGAGAGAGAGAGAATAAAACATGTTTAAAATGTTTGTTCATTTGGAACTTGGGAAGCTATTCTGATTTATATTAGTTGTGCAAACTAATGAGTTTCATTCTGTTTTCATTCATGGGCCTAATGCATTTTGATTATATTTATTCCTTCTCACTTCTAACTATCTGTCCTTCCCCTTCCATTTTCCTGACTTTATACCTTTAATAGCCCCTCTTTTATATTCAAGTCCCCTTCTTTTAACCCCTAAATTAGCTAAATGACAGAAATTATAATGCTTACTTTGGTAAGTCTGGCTTACTCTGCTTTACATGATCTCCAGTTTGATCCATTTACCCTATAGACAACGTAATTTCATCCTTTATGTATGTCTAAAGAAAACTCCATTGTGTTTATGCTCTACGTTTTAATTATCCATGTGTTTACTGATGGATGTTTGGCTTCCATGAGTGCTGCAGTTATGAGCTATCCCTGTGGATGAACCTTGTTTGGGGTGCAACCTGTGGTCTTAATGATAACCATTATTACTCAGGTGATCTGAAATAACAATGTAGTTTTTTTTCATGAAGGCCAAGGTTATTGAAGATCTGTGTATGTTGTGTGTGTGTGTGTGTGTGTGTGTGCATGTGTGTATGAGCACACATTAACAAGTGACCAGGTATGAGGAGGCAAGAGGATGCCCTCAGGTCATTCCTCCTTAGATGTTATTTGCTATAATTTTTGAGACCATGCCCTTTGAACATTTTAAAAACACATATATTGACCATTTGTATTTATTCGTTTCTAATGTGTTGCTTGAGTTCATTTCTCCATTTAATATTGGTAGGTATTTGCTTTTTGCGTATTTAAATTTTGAGCATGTTTTGTGTTCTAGGTGATAATCCCTCTTCAGATGAATATCTAGAAAAGATTTTCTTCAATTCTATAGGTTGTCTCTTTATTCTCCTGCTGCTTTTGTTTGATGAAGCTTTTTAATCTGATGTAATCCTATAATCCTATTTGTCAATTCTTGTTACTACTCCATGGGCTATTGGTTTTTTAAAAGTAATTCACTGCTTATACTAATATTTTCATGCATTGAACTTATACTTTAGTGTTTCATGACTTATATTAAGATCTTTGATGCATTTTGAGTTGATTTCTGTACAAGGAGATGTATTAGTGATCTTGTCTTATTTGTCTGCGTATGGATGTCTGGCTATCTCAGCTCCACTTGTTTTAAACGTTCACTTTTCCAATGTAAATTTTGGCTTCTCTCAAGATTCAGATGGCTATAAATGTGAAGGCTTGTGTATGTGGGTATCTCTGTGGTATGATTGCTTTCATTTATGGGTGCATGCTCAGGGGTCTTCCTTTCCATCATTTACATACTCTTGTGCTAGTACTATGGTGTTTTTATTATTATGATTCTGTAGAATAGTTTGAAGTTATTTACTGGTGGTTAGATTGGCACTGCTGGTTTGGTTCGAGAAGGACTTGGCTGTTTGCTATTAATTGTGTTTCTTTGAGGACAGTTATTATAATATTAATGGGGATTGTGTTGAATATGGAAGCCACTTCTAGAAATGTGGGCATCTCACTAATATTGATTCTGTTGTATTGTGAACATAAAGTGTCTTTCCATCTATTGCTGCTCTATAGATTTTATTATAGAAGCCTTTAACAACTTTGATTAAGGCATGTCTGGTTATTTTATTTATTTATTTAACGAAGTTGATAAAAATGGGATAATTATCCTGACGTCCTTTTCTTTAAGTTGGCTATTGGTGTTTGGTAAAATTATTGATTTTTATAGATACGTTTTGTATTTTAGTACAGTGTTAAGAATATTTGTAAGACACCCTAAGAGTTTTCTACCAGAGCGTTCTGGGCTTAAGTATAGGATCATGTCATCTGGAAACAGAGATAATTTGATTTCTTCCTTTCCTAGTTGTTAATCCCTTCCTTCCCTTGCCTTATTGCTTTGGATAAGCTTTCAGGCACCATATTAAACACAAGTGGAGCGAGTGGACAGCCTTTTCTCCATCCCTAAGTTTAAAGGAAATGTTTTGATTTTTTTTTTCCCATTCACTAAGTGTTGGGTACGAGTGTCATAGATGGCTCTTTCTAAGCAAATAATTTTTTATTTAATTTAATTTTATGTGTGTGGTATATGACTTCAGATAGCTGCATATACATGTTAGTGTGCATGGAGGGCAAAAGTCACCTTCAGGTAACTTCCCTCTTGCTCTCTATTTTGTTTTATTTATTGAGACAATGTCTCTCACCTTGGAAAGCTAGATTGGCTGTTCAGTGAACTTCAAGGATCCATTTTTATCTCTTTCTCCCACTCTTTACTATGGCTACAGATGTGTGCTGCACCCCAGGTGTTTATGTGGGTGCTGGGGATGTAGTTCATGCTCTCAGGTTTGCATGGAAGGCAGGCACTTTACTGACTGAGCCATTTAACTGACCCTTGCCACACCCTGCTTTGATCACATCTAGGTATGGCCTTTGTTTTCTTAGTTTTGTTCCAGGATTTTATCATGAAGGAAAGGTAAAATCTTTCAAAGGCCTTTCCTGCCTCTATTGAAATGATTGTGTGATTTTTGCCCTTATTTTATTTCGGTGCTGATTTATATTTGTTGACTTGTTTATGTCGAATTATCTTTGTATTCATGGGTTAAAATCAAGCAAGCCATGACATGTGATGTATTCAATGAGCAATTATAAACCATTGTGCCTTATTAAAATTGGAGGCACTTCTGTATAGTGGATGAAAATGTAGGCTGAAGTCCAAGCCGATGGGCTTTGTCTTGCTTCCTCTACGTCCTCATTGTGTGGGCCTGTACTTGCTTCATGTTTTTGTGTCTGATACCTTGTAACAATCAAGACCATACTTTCTAGGATTATTCTGAGGATTAAATAAGCTAATATTCCTAGAGTACTTAGGACTTTTGCTTGCTAGTTAGGAATTACAATGTCAGTGATAACAAAGTATAAATAAATGAATATTTTCCTAGGTTGGAGACAGATAGTATTTTCCTTCCTATTTAATAATTAGAGCTGGAGAAGATATAACGGAGAGAAATAGCAGCTGTTTTAGTATTTTACAAGTTTCACTTTTTATCACATACATTTATTTATTTCCAGTGTATGAGTGCATTTTTGTGTCTGGTCCATGGCATACAGGTAGAGGTCAGAGGACAGCTTTGGGAAGTTACTTTCCTGTCCACCCTGCAGATCCCAGATAGTCCTTGGATTATTAGATTTGACCATGAATGCCCTTACAAAGTTGTTGTATTGCAAGTCTCAGAAAGCAGTTTTAAGTACTTCAAGGTTGGGTTCAACAGTCTTTGTACTAGATACAGGCCTCATGTCTTAAAGTAATTACTTTAGTATCATGGATCATCAGCCTTCAGGGTCTAGAGCAAGATCTTCTTCTGAGGCAGATCTGGATTTTATGTCAAGTCCATTTACCAGGGCAAGTGTGTAGCTTGTACACAAATAGCGCCCACATAAATGCTAAGACCTCTCTCGACAGCGGGACCTGGATGGGATGCTGGCTGCCTAGAAAATTCCCCTGCAAGGCCTAGGCACACAGGAAGGTGTGGTCTACGATGATGCTATACTTGCCCAGGTCCCTCTCTGAGAAGAAATCAAGGTGTGAATCTGGAGTCACTTTAGTTATTTGCCAGGCGAGGAATACTTTTTTGTTATTTCCTAATTTTCAATCTTTAATTATTCAACTATAATTAAGATAGGCATATTATTCAAATCTGACATGCTATCATTAAAACTTTGAGAGAAAACAAACCAGAAAGATAAAGAAGTGGAGAGAGAGAGAGAGAGAGAGAGAGAGAGAGAGAGAGAGAGAGAGAGCAGGAGGGAGGAAGGGAGGGAGAGGCAGAGGGAGAGGCAGAGGGAGAGGCAGAGGCAGAGGCAGAGGCAGAGGCAGAGGCAGAGGCAGAGGCAGAGGCAGAGGGAGAGGGAGAGGCAGAGGGAGAGGGAGAGAACAGAAGGGAGGGATAAGAGATAAAAAGAGGAAAGAGGAAGAATTATTTCCTGACCTTATATATGCTTGAAATGTGTCTATCTTCAGATTCTGTTTCAAAGCTACTTTGTGGCATTGGAGATATTCTAGGAGCTGTGGGTAGGGTTGGCTACTTATTTTCAAGTTTCCTTTTATTTATTTACTTCTTTGCTTTTATTTGTCATTTTTGTACATGTATATGAATAACGTAGTTGTTTTCACATCCCCCATTACCATGTCTCATCGTCTCCCTTTCCCCCTGTCCAAACCCTCATTATTTCACCAACCTCCCCCTCCTTTCATGTCTTCCTGTGTGTATGACCTACTATTTTTGAATTAAGGGATGATGATGATGAGAAACGCAACCAATCCTACTTTGTCACTTTTCCCTTGAGGCATTTTAAGTAGAAAAAAAAATGAACATTTGTAAATCACTGGTTTAAGAAGTGGAAGCCATGCTTTCAGCAGAAGACAGGAGAAAGACTCCAGGAAGCCACATGAAAGGACTGAGCCGAGTAGTAGCTTTCAGGCCACCCTTTGGAAAGAAGCATGGGAGTCTGGCTGTGGGGCACTTGGAATCCAATTGCTCATTGACTCTGAGCCAACTCTTATCCTTCAGAAACTCCTCTGCCTCTGTGTCCCATGAGAATGCAAGGTTGTGTGCTCCTAAACGCAGCCATGAGGGTTCAATGTGAAAGTGCTCGTGGCATACTGAACTCTGAACCCAGGCCTGGCACAGAAGGGTCAGAAGATTCTAGTGGGATACAGGCACGCATACACGTGAGTATTCATAGCTTCACAGTGAGGAATGGTCATATACAAGTGGTAACTGGGCGGTACTTATTACCAACCCTTATTTAGTAAAACAAAATAATAATAAGAACTTCCAGTGTTTATCTTTTTTCCTTTACAGTCAACTTTTAAAAATGCTAAGATTTTTGGTTCTATGACCTATTTTCATGTCGTGAATAAGCGCTGATTTTGGTAACAGCTTGGGTGCTCTAGTCCATGGGCCTCAGTCAATTCTGATGATATTGAGTGACTGCCTTTAAAAACAAACTATGAAGAACAATGCTATTCTCAGAGAGGGAGTGACTGCCATTGGGGCTATTTGCAGAAGTGGAGGTATGCCAAGAATTGGGTCAGGACTGGTTCAACTACTGTTCCTGAGGGAAGGTCAGAGAAGACAAGACAAACTGTTTGAGCTCTCACGCTGCAATGGTGGTGTTGTGTGCCTTAAACATATTCCTGAACAATTCTGAACTGTAATTTATTTTTTAATATAAAATATATTGACAGCAGGGAAATTTTTTTCATGTGGTTATTCAATAGACAGTATGTAACAATCTGCCCTGTGAGAGGGCTGGAGATAATGATGAAAACTAAAAAATTTCAATCTTAGTGAATATTCTCATGACCAGTGGAATAGTAGATGTCATATAAATAATCATAAAACTAATATTTATTGATTACTTGGCAAGTTTTAAGAAAGATGTACTAGGAGGTTCTAGAAGCAGAACTAGTTTAAAGTGCAGCAGAGGGAGGGTGTGTAGTTTTCTGTGGCTCCTCTTGCAAGAATTAGTGATGTAGTAACTTTGAAACATCACAAACGTCACTTCTTAGAGGTAAGGAGCCCGTTCTGTACATCACAAAAATAAAGGCCACATATCTGAAGAATATGTTGAAGCTTGGTGTGTGAACATGATTCTTTGCTTTACCAACATCAGGTCTACACTTTAATCCACAGTCTCCTTTTGTCTGGGATTCCAACAAAATTCCATCTCTGATTATTTTCATTGGGACTTGCTTTGTGAGTCATGTGTATTCCTTTTCTGCTTTTAAGGTTTCTGCAGTTGCATTCACTGCAACCACGTGGGATAATCTTCCTATTTAAAAACATCAGCTAATCAACTGCATCATCTAATTTCTCATTGTAACTCCCTGGTTGTGTAACTACTTGTGGAGGTTGCAAAATGGGCCTCTGCAGGAAGATCATTTCTTTTCCTAGACCTGCAAGAATGAACCTGCCTAAGTGGTAGGTGTGTGTGTGCAGACTGCATGCACATGTGTGTTTGAGTGTGTGCCTCTGTGTGTGTGTGTGTGTGTGTGTGTGTGTGTGTGTGTGTGTGTGTGTGTGTGTGTGTTCTAAGCAGGCATCTTAGATTTTGTGAACAATTTTAAGTGTCCTTGGAATTTGTTAAATACATAGTTTTTTGTTTGTTTTATTTTTTGTTTAGTTTTTTTGATGGCTTTGGGAATCAGTGTTGAGTTGATATTGTATCATGTGATGGAATCTGAGGATTTCTCAGGAGGACAATAGATGGGGGAGGCCAGCAAGGAGGCCACTGTAGTTACCAGAGGAAGAACCACAGAAGACTGTAGCAAGGGCCTGAAGTTGGTAGGAATTTTATGCTGGTAATTCTCTGTAACCCAGATATTCTCCAGCATCTCTACCCACAGCATCCATGTTTGCCTATGCTCCTCTCTTGATGGCTCTTGTGTGTTTTCCTTATGCAATCATCCCTGGCATCTTTTAATACCTGACACAGGATTTACAACCTCAAAGCAGTTTCCAGTCACTGGTTTTGCTCTATGTGAAAGTGTATAGTTCTTGAGATTGGCCAGGTCATGGTGGTGGTGATTGTAGGAACACCTCATTTGAAAAAGACATTTCATGTATTTCATGTAAAACAGTATACTATTTACCTAAAACTCACATAGAACATCCCACTTGCTCTAGATTATCCCTAATACCTAATTCAGTGTAAATGGTGTATAAACAGTTGTTACTGTTGTGTATGTGTGTCATATATGTGAGTATGTCTGTGTGCCTGCAGGTGGTAGCCAGAGATCAATGCCTGGCATCTTCCTAGTCTCTCTACACTGTAGTGTTTGGAATAGTGTCTCACACTGAACCTGGTGTTAAAATTAATTCCACTAGGCTGGCTGCAAATGAGATCCAAGGGTTTCCCTTTCTGCCCCTTCCAACACTGGACTTACACATGTATTTTGGCAGCTCAGATCTTAGTTGGGAATCCAAACCCAGATCCTCACACATATACAGAGGCAAGCACTGTAGTCGCCGGCACATCTTCTTATCTCCTCTAAATTCTAATATATTTTCAAGGAAATAATGACAAGATTTTAAAAGTTGCATCCATTCAGTAGAGAGGTTAATTGTTTTTGATGAATGGTGGTTGTGCTAATTAGAAGTACTACCTGTAGAAGCAGATGACCAATGCGTGAGCTGCTTCCCTTTTGACATAGTTACATTCTATGTTTTCATTCTATTTTTTTTTTACCAGAACATACTCTGTCCCCTTAGAGTTGCTTCTGTCTTCAAATCCCAAAGCCTCCATGACTGTGATTATAAGTGGACTCTAGAGTTAAATCCTTGATTTTGAATATTAGGATTTTAGAGTCTCATGCTGTCTACTATTCCTTGATAACAGCTTCATGTCCTTAAGTTGACAAAGTTCATGCTCCAACGGGAACCCTTTGGTTCCTTTTATAGTCTGGACATGCTAGATTTTACTGCTTTAATAAGCATCTGGAATATTGCAGTGATTGGTGACTATAACGCTCTGTTTCTTCTTCATGTTTCTTTGATATATCTTGAAGCATATAATTAGAATATAGAATTTCTTGATTTACTTTTTTTTTTAATCCATAGGTAATTACATTGTTATCTCTCCCTCTCATCTCTCTCTAAATTTTCTAAGCATCTGATGTCACACAGTGATTAGAGTAAGGAATTCAACAACTTTTTTGAGAAAATTAATGGGGGACCACCAACTTGGGAGTCATGAAACATTTTTAAGTGCTATGGTATTTTTTAGTGAGGAAAATAGGGAAGTGACAATTCAGAAAGGAATTAGGAGGGTTAGATGTGATTAATGTGGTATGCACAGAAAGAGGCCTCTGTCCGCAGAAATGCCAATAATACAATGCCAAGCCCTGGTTGAGACAGAGCCTCTAGGTGTGAAGCACATCTGGGTAACGCAGTGTGCTCCTCAGCAAGAGAAGCAACGTCTGCTGCTCTGTACTTCACCAACATTTTAACCGCTCTCTGGTAGCTTTCTCCATTTTCCAAGGACCATTTTGACAACTCACTTAAGCCCCATTTGTTGAGTTCAGTTAGATTTTCACTCTTCTGCTTAATCAGATGCTCCCATATAACACTGAATCGTTTTGATTTTGATTAGATATTTACAAATTACCAAGCATGTTGAGCCAATACCTTTTCCAGTTTGGATAGAAGATAACTACCAGTCTAACTACTCTACTGAAGCCTTTGATCTCTGAAATGTATTTACTCGGTCATTAATTAATCTCTCAATACAACATGATGTGCTGTAATAATATTCTGGCCTGAGAAAAAATGTTAAAGATGGGAGAGTTAGAGCTGTCATCCTGGATTTCACTGCTTAAGAAGATCAAAAGAGAGGTGCAGGGATGTCTTAGTTAATATAGAACATGGTGAAACTTCAACCGTGGAATGTGGGTAATATAACCCACAAATCAATTGTGTTGTAATCCTTAAGACTACAGTATGGTCTCTTTTAGCAAGACAGATGGGATGCATTGACAGATTAGACATCCTTTTCTCTAAAAAATAATTATCAGTTGTTAAAAGATTGTCAACCATTCTCAATTAATACGGATTTTCAAATTTTTTTAGCCTAAAAATCTACAGATGTAAAAGGCTTCCCAGATATTTTCAGTAAACTAAGGAGAGATGTCTGTATTTTTTCCCCACATTATAATAATCCAGGTGTACTCTGTACTTGTTGATGGTCCATAAGGTAACAAATAAAATAGAGTTGGAAAATAAATACTTAATTCACTACTGAACAGTTATGTACATGGTAACTTATATATTCCTGCTTTGGCTCTCTTAAAGGTTAATTGATTAAAGGCAGTGAACTTAGCAGCTTGACAATATCTTGCTAGTCAGAGGATTATAAACATATCATATGGATAGTCTGGGGTTGAGAGGCTTTACACAAACTACACCTCATGCCAAGAAAACTTACTAAGAAGTACAGCATCTTATATATTATTTCTGGGGAGAAATGGGACAGTCAGCAGAAACTATCATACAATGAGATGACATCAGCAGGAGGATAATCCAGCAATGTTTCACAAAGGGAACATAAAGACTATCTTAAGAACATTATAGCCTGAGTGCAGAGTGGCCTTGGGACTGAAAGCACCAGTCTCTTTAAAGTCAAGTTTCTAGGAACTGAATCCTTAACTCCTTTGATGCCCTAGCCCCAGATTAGCCTTCCCAAGTTCCCTATGTCCCTTTATCGGGGCCTCTGAGAAAGCCTTGAACTTTCTCACATGCTATAGACATAAATCAGACACTGCTTATGTTTCATCTACTTAATGACTATGTTACTACCAGTGAAATATTTAAAACTATGGGTCTCATCTCTACCTTGATATCCTGGGTTTAAGAAATGCTCAAACCAATCAATATTTAGAGTTGTAGCACCCAGCCTCAGTGGATAAACAACTGCAACTTTATGGCTCAGGTAACGATGCAGAAGAAGAGGCAGAAATATTGTGAGAGACAGAGAATCAGGGTCTTTGCTGTGAGATTGTCACATAGCAACATCAGAAGCTATACCCATAACATCTCACTAACATGCCTGCCCAAATGTGACCCAAACAAAGAGAACAACAATGAAAATGACCAGCAAGATGGAGAAGATCCTAAGAGGCCTCAACCCTATATGAAGAACTACAGGCCACTGAGTAAAGAGAAGATTACCAGACAAGAGCATGGGACTGGCTGTCCAGTGCCAAATGTTCAGCTTCGAAAACACACATACAAGAGACTTTGTATGGACTCAATGGGTTTTAGGAAAAAAATTATGTGTGTGTGTGTGTGTGTGTGTGTGTGTATAGTTATATATTCATTCAATAACAATTGATGAAAAATGAGCCCATGAATTTGAAGGAGAGTGGAGAGGCAAGTATGGGAGGGTTTAGACTGAAGAAAGGGAACGGAAGAAATGTACTAAAAATACAATTCCAAAAATTGAAGTAAAAGAAAGAAAATCTCAAGTCAATTACATATTGCCGTCTTACTAAAATGTGGAATTCTAATCAGACTGTAAATCCATTGTCTTATCTAGTGGTCATGTTTACTAGTAATGAAATCTTGCAATCTGAATTGCCTTTTAAAATTGCCTTTTAAATCTCATTGCCTTTTAAAAATTATTTATCAAATAAATTACTATATATATATATATATATATATATATATATATATATATATATATATATATTTAAATAAATTCCTTGGAGCAGAAGTCTATTCTCTGGGTTTTTAATAATCCTCTGTGCTACAGATATAAGGAATTTTTTTTTTTTTTTTTTGCTTCGTTGGTGTACTGGCTGGTTTTGTGTGTCAATTTGACACAGGCTGGAGTTAACACAGAGAAAGGAGCTTCAGCTGAGAAAATGCCTCCATAAGATTCAGCTGTAACACATTTTCTCATTTAGGGATCAATGGGAGAAGGCCCATTGTGGGTGGTGTCATCCCTGGGCTGGTAATCTTGGGTTCTACAAAAAAGCAAGCTGAGCAAGGCAGAAGAAGCAAGCCAGTAGGTAACATCCCTCCATGGCCTCTACATTGGCTCCTGCTTCCTGACCTGCTTGAGTTCCAGTCCTCACTTCCTTTGGTGATTAACAGCAATGTGGAAAGTGTAAGCTGAATAAACCCTTTCCTCCTCAACTTGCTTCTTGGTCATGATGTTTTGGGCAGGACTAGAAACCCTGACTAAGACAATTGGATTTCAATGAAAATTTTAATCTAAGATGTTTACTAAACAGAACACAAGGGGGTAAAATATCCAAGACCATCTATGGGAGGTCAGGGCTGCTGACTCTTCCCCACTCAACAGTTCAGCTGCTTACACCCCTCCCAACTCTTTGCTTCTCTCCTCAATATGATAGAGAATCAGGGGTTACTAAATAAATAAGCAATTTCATCACATTTACATTTAGAAAATTTAGGGTTTTTTTCACTAACATGATTTTTTCCTCAAGACCTTAAAACCCTCACAATTACTGTTTCATATAATATTTTTAGCATGTTATTTGATGTTTAGACAAAGAATGTGACTTCCTCATCACTGGAGTGTGACTCAGTCTCAGCTGGCACCAGGTACATTACAGGCTGTGCAAAGGATCATGTCTAATGCCGGATATTTTAAATCTATCTCTCAGTTTGTTTCCTTGATTTCCTGCTAGACTATACATCTTCTTAAAATGCCACCATGAATCAACTTTTTGTACTGAGACATTAGACTGTTCCACACCACAACTCATTTTTATCTCTCCCTGTCTTCAGTTATACATTCTCTCAACCATAAAATGGCCTGACTGAAATAAGATCATTTAGACATCATGAAATCCTACTACTGGGGGATTCTGGTATTTGAAACATGATCAATATCTGATCAAGAAAACAGTGTTTGATTAGAAATTATTTTCTAACCAAAGGACACAAGTATTTTTAGTTTGTTGTTTCACTTACAACAATCTTTGTATTAATTGCTAATGAGATAGTCTTAGACTAATTATTTAAGAAATACTTTTTATAGAAGATGTAAGCATCAATTTTCTTTGGAATTCTCTAAATCCATGTTTGGAAATTAGTTGAAGAATATATTTTTATTTCACAGATTACGATAATTTCTTTACTTTTGATATTTAAAATCTAGCTAAAGACATTTCTACAACAGACAAAACAAAACAATCAAAACCCTATGCTTTAGATTTTAGCTAGGAAGAATTTGAAAGAGACTCACATTTCTAGTGCTCTGTAATTAACCACAGGAGCCCACAAGAAGGGCAGGAAAGTGATTCTTCATTAATGAAAACCTGATGGATATAGTTACAGTGCCATCTTCACCACATAGGTTATCTCTGTTGGCTTGGATGTTGTGGAATTTTAAACTATGTGAGATGAATTTTTTCCAAATGGAGATGGAGTGTAGGAGAGGGAAAGCAATGGGTAGAGGGAAAAGAAGGCAGGGGATATTAGAGACTTCTTAGAACACAAAATGAAACACAGAAAGGGCAAGCCTTGGTAAGCTGAGTCGCCTCTGTGTCTAAGAGCTGCTGGCTGCAAGTGCAGGAGAAGTCGGCCGTATCTGGCTAATAAGAAGAAAAGTCTACTTATTTCAGATTTCCCGAAGTTAGAAGGTCCTGTAGCAATGCGTTAGAGGCCAAAGAGGGAGTCCCACATGACTTCACAGGCTACTTGGTGAAGTACGGAGAAGTCACTGCAGTGAGATTTATTGTCTTGTGCTTTAAATAATTGCTAACACCCCACTTCTCCCTCTAAGCCAGATCTCACATAAACAATAATTATTTACTGCTTAGCCTAATCCACACTGGCACCTCTTTCTCACAGTGGGATATTAATCAACTTAATTATTCCTCAAGGTTGCAGGTATAAAGTGTGATGAACAATCAGAAAAATGTGTCTAGAATTAAGGGTGTGATGCTGGCAGCTCACGAATGGCCAGAAAACACAGGAAAGACATAGCAAATATCAATCCTTCCCTTCTTTAAACCATTCAGTGTGTAAGCACAACATCACTGGGGCCTGGTCTGATAGTACAAAGGCTTTAAAAACGTATATGTATACACACATAAATATATATCTCAAATATATTTTAAATATATAAATATATTTAAATATATAAAAATAAATAGATTATGCATATACTTCTAAAAATAATTTTAAAAAATCACAACATAGTTCTCCAAAGGGAACTTTTAATCATATTTTTACTTTATGGATATAAATATATATATTATCACTACTTATCAATAGGAGTATTTCTATATAGGAAATATGCATAGGAATCATTTAAATATAAAGTGATCAGTAATCTAACACTTTTGTCATTGTATGTTACAAGTTTAACAACTACTTTAAATAACATACAGTTATAATTCAAGCAGCAGCCAATGAATCTGTCTTTGGTTGCATGGAAAATTGCTTTAAATATGTGGTCTTTTGACTTCTCAGAATTTAATAAATTCTATATTTGTTAAGGCCAAAAGACAGTGTTAGCAGTAGAGTTAAACCTAGAAAGTGAATATTGTAATCAATTCATAGATTGGTTCCAAACTACTTACAAATTTGGTTTTTGTATATATAAATAGAACTGATTTGAAACCATATAGATTATTTCAACTGTGAATGTTAATGGACTTTTTGAAGTCTAAAACTTGCTGAATTCTATAATATACATGTACATATTCATATGGAAATATACATGCACATGTATCACATGCTTGAGTAGCCAACATTCTCTGACTTTCTGTGAAACAGAACATTTCTTTTGTACTAAAGTATCTCGTTGACATGCAATTTAAGTACGTGACTCTGATGCCAAAGCTTACACAGCTGTATATTCAGTATTACCTCTTATATCACATGAATAAACATCACCAGATATTGGCACTGTCATTCAGAGTTTACAATGTAATTTTATATTACTCTTTATTAAAATAAACTTATCACAAACTTCTATGGATGAGAGAACAGACTAAAGGAACTAAGCATCTTCTTTTGCAGTAGATGGGAACACACAAAGAGACAGATGCACAGCTGGACAGTGTGTGGACAATGAGAGACCTTGGAACGCTCAGGTCTAAAAGGCATGTCTCCATCCTAAAAGGCAGAAACCTGAAGTCATTTTAGTTGAGTCTCTTAAATAACTGCATCCAAGAGTTATTCCCCAAACATAGAGATGCTTCTCTTGAAAGTGGGAGATATAGGAGGTAAAAAGTTTTTATGTCTCAATAAATTTGTTACTTTTAAGCTTTGAAACATAGACATAAAACAAGAAAGCATAAGTTTATGTATAATTTTTTATTCTAATATTAAGGAAAATGTGAAGAAAAAGTCTTTACCAATGAAAAAATTAAAGCTTGAACCCAACATTTGTTATATAAGACTCTTAAGATAGTTTTTGTTTCTATAAATTCTTGTAATAAAATTGCCTATTTCAATAGTCTACCAGAAAGCGTTAGCAATCAAACAGGGTAACTATGGAATTTTCAAAGACAAATAAAGGGCTGTGGATATAGATAAGTATTACTGTGTCTGCCTAGCATCCACGGACCCTGGGGATAATCCTAGTACACAGACACACACACACACACACACACACACACACACACACACACACACTCACGAGACAGACAGAGATAGAGAGACAGAGAGCGATACAGACATACACAGAAAGAGAGAGTAATGGTTAATAGATTTTGACTAAGATGTTAAATATTCACAACTGGAAAAATAGTCTCCTTGATAAATACTGCTAAGAAAGCTAGGCATCTTGTAAATGAAAAAATAAAATTAAACTTTCATCTTACAGTATTTAGAAAATCATCAGAGAATGGATAGAAGACTTAAAAGTAATATCTAGAACTATAAAATAACTAGAGGAAATTTAATATACAAAGGATGATCAATGGCATTCATTTTTCAGTATAGTGACTTTATCTTTAGTAATTATATTGTAATCTTTTCCAGATGGCACAGAATCTCATCAGTAGCTAGTCTCTGTGGAAAATCTTCCTGCCTTGTTTCTTAGCCTTTGTGCTAACAACAGTAATGGCAGCTATTGTAATAACAACATCAATATAGTGTTCTTGATATATCAAGATATGGGAATATCTTGATATATCAAGATATATCAAGATATGGGAAAGCAATAATGTTCCCATAATTATTCAACTTCCCCCAAATCATAAGACACCTTCATCTACTACTGCAACAACCCTATCTATGAGTCCTAAACATACAGTTTCCATGCTTGCAATATCAACCTCAACTCAACCTTCAACCACAGCAGTCACTGCTAGCACTTCAGTAGCACCTACTAGAACCACAACCATTAGTAATGCTTTGGGAAGTTATTTAGAATACCCAAGCATTATCTTTGACGGTTGTTTTATATTTATAGACTCTACAAATTATTCTATTAAATAATATTTCTCTTTCTTTGTTCTGTATATTTTGTGCTTTGATTATTAAGTGCCAGGAGGATTTTCTTTTCTGGTTCAATCTGTTTAGTTCTGTTACTTGACTTTTTTCTCTTGCTGCTTTTAATTTCTTTCTTTGTTCTGTATATCTTGTGCTTTAATTAAGTGTCAGTAGGATTTTTTTTTTGATACAATCTGTTTGGTGTTCTGTAAACTTCTTGTACATTTAAAAGCATATACTTGTTTAGGTTAGGGAATTTTTCTTCCATGAATTTGTTGAAGATGATTTTTAGGCCTTTGAACTGGAAATCTTCTATTCCCATTATTCTGAAATTTGATCTTTTTATAGTATCCCAAATTTCCTGGGCATCATGTGCCATGAACATTTTAGATTTTGCATTTACTTTGACTGATGTATTGATTTTTTTCTATCGTCTCTTCTATGCCTGAGATTCTTATATCTTCTGTCTTCTGTTGGTGATGCTTGTGTCTGTAGTTCCTGTTCTCTTTCCTAGATTTTCCATCTCCAGAATGGCCACAGTTGGTGTTTTCTTTATTGCTTCTATCTTCTTTTTCAGGTCTTGGACAGTTTTATTCATATCCTTCACCTGTTTGATTATATTTTTCTGTATTTCTTTGTATTTCTTTGCCTTCTCTTTAAATGTCTCTACATGTTTGAATGTATTTTCCTGTATTTCTTTAAGGAATTTATTCATTTCCTCTTTAAAGGCCTCTATCATCTTTATAAGATTGAATTTAAGATCCTCCATTTGTGTTTCAGTTTTTTTTGTTTTTTTTGATATCCAGGTTTTGTGGTAGCAGGATAGTTGGGCTCTGGTGGTTTCATAGTGCCCTGGGTCTTGTAAATTGTGTTCTTTTGCTGTCCTTTAGGCATCAAGTTTTCCCTGGTGTTGCTTGGAAGAACCTGATGGCAACAAGACTTCTCAGGAAGGAGGGGGAGCTGGAGGTCAGACAATGGAGGTTTAGGTACTGGACTCTGCTGACTGTGCCTCAGGCGGATCCCACTGGCAAGGGATTGGTGGGGCAATGTTATAAGCTGGTACTTCTTTAAGTCTCTGCTGGCCTCCACAGGGAAGTAAGATTCTCTTGGGGTCCTGCAAGGCTTCTTGGGGCCAAAGAGCAAGCCCAGAGACAATGGAGTTCAGAGAACTGCATGCAACTCACCTCTATGTGCTCTGTCCTAGGTGGACCAGACTGGGATAGGATTAGTGTAGCAAGTTTCACACCTGGTTACTCTTAGGGCCCCAAAGGCTTCTGTGGGCATCAGGATGCTCTTGGGGTCCCACAAAGCTCCTCAGGACTGAAGAGAGAGCCCAGAGGTGGACAATGGAGGTCAGGGGACTCTGTACAACTCTTAGATACATTCTGTACTCTCAAACACTCCTTCCTCTTAATACTCTTGTACATCCACAGCAACCATTTTAAATGAGCACAGCACCACACAAATGCCAGACACTTCTCCTGAACCTGCAACCACACTAGCCACTTCAACTAGCTCCTTACATTCTCTACTACATCAATAGTCACTATTGCAACAGAACCAAGTAACATTAAATCAGGTACTTTTGAACCCACAGCAATGACTGCCTCCCTACAGCCCTCCATTACATTATCAGTCACCACTGTAATTGGAGCCACTACCAAACAGCTCTATGGTAGTCACTTATACTGATCAGCAGCAGTATCTAGTTGCAGTACTCCTCCTCACAGACATCCACTACAATAGCTACCTCTGCAACTGCACCAAGCTCTCCTATAGTTAGCACTGTAATTAACCCACATCTGGTACCACTACTACCTCACCTCAAACCTCCTCTACAGCAATAGCTCCAAAACTGAACCAAGCTCTACTACAATAGGCATTGCTTCTAAACCCACACTAGCACCAAGTACTAAGCACTACCTCCTCAAACCTGTTATAATAACAGCCACTACTCCAAGTGAACCAGGTTTTCTTTTACCAGTCACTTACGCTAAATCTATAACAATGTTGGGACTCATGGCTGCACCCCTCCAAGTCTCAACTCCCACAGTTGCTACCACACACCTTGAACCGAGCACTATACTTGCAGACACTTCAGTGAAGCACA
The DNA here is from genome assembly GCA_036184795.1 of Tokudaia tokunoshimensis. NCBI lineage: Eukaryota > Metazoa > Chordata > Mammalia > Rodentia > Muridae > Tokudaia > Tokudaia tokunoshimensis. Next base: position 78,893,157 of record BTHU01000017.1, read on the forward strand.
CAACCTCATTGCCTGGTTCTACTTACTGCTCTCAACTTAGACAGCAGTCATGACTTCAATGGAGCCTAGTACTGTAGCAATGAGCATTTCTACTGAGCTCACAAGCACTTTGGCCAGAACTGGTGCCTCCTCCCAACCCTCCTCTATAACAGCTGTGAAAACTTCATATGAACCACACATAAAGGCTGCAAACACTTCCATCAATCACACAACCTCTTTGACTATCCCTTCTATCTCCTTCCAACCATCCAATACAATAGCAGTCATTATTACAACAGCAGCCATCACTTTAACAGAACCAAGAACTACAAATGTAGGGACTTCCAATGAGCCCACAACCACACTGACCAACACGGGTGGCTTCTTTCAAATCTCCTCTACAATAGTTTTGACTTTTTCAGCTGGACCAAGTACTACAACTACACACACTTCCACTGAATCTACAAGTACGTTGTGTGACTTACTCTCTTGTTTCAATCCTTTACTATAAAAGTACTTGAGGCTTCAACAGAACCAAGGACTGCAACTGTAGGAACATCTACTGAGTGCATAATTGCATTCATTACTAACACTGTTTTCTCCCAACCATCCTCTATAACCTCAGTCAACATATTAACTGAACCATGAACTATGGCTGTAGGCGCTTCAACCAGGCCTCCAACTACACTGGCCACCACTATTCTCCAACTATACTAGACACATGACAATCTCATTTCAAACATCCCCTTCCACCAAAAGCAACTACAACAATCGAATCAATAGCTACAAATGCAGGTATTTCTATTGAACCAACAACTACACAGGCTATTTCCCATTGCATTTTTTCTCTCTATTGCAATAGCAGCCATAACTTCAACTTGTGAGAGTCCCTACAAACTCTACTGCTAGCAGAGAAGCAAACTCTGAGAGGCAAGAAGAAAGTTCCAGGTTCAGCACAAATTAGTGAGACAGTCTAGTTCAAACTTCTGGAGTCTAGCCCTGGGTGGTTTATTTTTGGTGCAATTAAGCAGAGCACAACCTTGGAAAACAGTTATCACAAGGAAGCTTAAGGAATGACTATATGAAACGTTTTTGCAAAGTCCAGGAGACCTCTTCCACACGAATGTTTTCTATTAACTGAGAAACAATGCTCACTAATCTGCAGAATTCAGAGGAAGCATGGATTTGCAAAATAGCAAAGGTTACATACATAACATCCACTCCTAGCCTTTTTCAAGGAAGAGGGGTAAATCTTTTCCATTAAAAAGAAAAGCCGACACATTTAACAATTCTGTTTTTTTTAAAATTGCTATCTGCAGGCACGAGGATTCATTTTGCAACAACTGAACTAAGCACTACAAATTTAGAAATTCCCACTGAACATGCAACCCCATTAGCAACTTCTACTGACCACTAAACCCTCAAATATAATAGCAGTCACCACTTCAATGGAATTGACTGTAACTTCAGATGCTTCCACTGAACCCACAGCCATGTTTGCTAACAATCTCCCAGTACCACAGCACTCTTCCCCTCAATAGGACTGACTTCTAATTTAGGTGCTTCTACTGAACCTCCAACCATATTGGGCAGCACCACTCATGCTCCGCCCAAGCCTCCACTGTAGCAGCAACAAGCCCTGGAAGTACAGGGACTTCCACTAAACCAGCCACCACAGTGACTACCACTCCTCAATACTCTTCACCTTACACTACAACAGTTTCCACTTTGGTTCCCTGAAAATGCTAACTAAAGCAGGCACTTTCAGGGAAACTACAACAACCACAACTATCACTAATGTCTCTGTTGAATCTACCTCTACTCTAGCAGTCATCTCTTTAACTGAACAAATTTTGCAATGAATGGCAACCCACAAGTGAGGTAACCCAATCACAAAAGAACACACATGCTATGCACTCACTGATCAGTGGATAATATCCCAGAAGCTTGGAATACCCAAGACACAATTCACATATCAAATGATGCCCAAGAAGAAGGAAGGAGAGGCCCCTGGTCCTGGAAAGGCTCGATGCAGCAGTGTAGGGGAATACCAGGACAGGGAAACGGGAATTGGTTGATTGGGGAACAGGGGGAGGGAAGAGGGCTTGTGGGACTTTTAGGGAGGTGGGAACCAGGAAAGGGGAAATCATTTGAAATGTAAATAAAGAATATATCTAATAAAATAATGGCAACCCAACCACTGAGGCTACAGTGCCATTGGCCACTACCATGGCTTCTACTGTATTCAGCACTCCAGCTAAGGCTGTTCGCCTCACCTAAAAAACTGGCTATATTATAAGTTCTTTCACTGAAGCTATGATCTTGCTGACTCTCACCCCTGCTTCCACTCAGTGTTCTACTGCAATGGGAACTACTCACTGTTTGAACAGAACTGAGTACTGTACTGCTAGCTGTATACTGCTGACTCCTACCCCTTCCTCTCAACCCTACACAACCAAAGAAGCTATTGTTTTAACTGAACAGTCAGATACTTCCACTGAATCTACATCATTCACACTTATGTCTCTACTTCACTTTTTACTGCCATGAAAGCCAACACATCAACTAAATTGATCTCCTAAGTGAGATTTAGCATATCAACTGAGGCTATAACTATATTGGCCACTATGTATATCTTCCCTGCATTCACTGAGGAGAGTCAGGACTTCAAATTAAGCTGCATCTATATCATCTACCACATCTGTCTCCACTGAATCTATCATTACAATAACAACCACTGCCTTTACTGAATAAATTATTAATGCAAGGAGTGCCATTGAGCCTATTGCTTATAAGCCAGTATCACTGTTTCCTATCTCTCCTCTGTTACAAAGGGAGACCCTCCTTCTATTGAACTGCAATTGCCAGCACTTGCAGTGAAACCACAGTGATAATAATTACTTTTACCACATCTAATGAGCCTATCATGACAACATCAGTTATTACTTCTTCACAAGTGGCCATTGCTGTAACTGTTTGAACTCCTGAGTCTATAACACAATGTTTCCTACTATGGATCCTATTGAACCCACAACTGCAACACTGTCCCTGCTTAAGTCAACTGAATAACAAATAACATGCAACACTTCTATTGAGACAACAGCAACAACAGTCACCTCTACAATGTCCTGAATTCACTAGTATTGTCACTATCATCTTCTCAAGCAAACTGTTGAACAACCATTGCCAGTTTCTCCACTTAGTATGCCAGTACAATAAGCATTATTAGTTCATACATTTGTCAAAGCAAGAACCGACACCATTTAAACTAAAATTTAGAACTGGTCTATGACTATAACCATTTGGACTATTGCTTCAATAGAGGTAGTTGTGGCAACAGAGATAGCCCTTGAATTGAGCCACACAACTGCTTGTGGCAGTTCAGGTGAACTTAAACAACAGTACATGCATCAGTCGTATTTGGCTGAGTATGTAGGCACAATTCTGTCATTTGAATGACTTAATCACCACAACAGCAGCCAATACTTTAAGTGAACTTAGTGATTACACAACTACTGGTAGTATTTCATCTAATTATGCTGCCAGCATAATTGTGAGTGGGATATTTTAGTCCAAATCTACCACTATACATCTAAACTTTCTTCCTTCAAGGAGCTTGCATTGCCATAACTACAACTGTCTCTTCAATTATATCTTTAATTATATCCATTACTATCAAATTCATATTAACTAGTCCTTGAGTATCATATCATTGTATTAAACCAATTAGAGTAAGATTATAGTAAGAACTCAACTTATCCGTATCTATTTGTACTGCAGCTGAAACTATATAGGTATAAGTCATTTAACATCAACTCTGTTATGGTTTGAGTATGAATACCACCTCCCTCCATAAGCTCATATGTTGAGAACTTGGCTCCTGGTTAGTTGTGTTATTTTGATGGCTACTAAAAGTTTAGGAGGTGACATCTGGCTAGAGAATGTAGTTTCTCGGGACATGTTCTTGGGCAGCCCTGTATTGTTTTATGCTTCCTGGTTTAATGAAATAGCTTTTTCATCACAGCCCTTATATTCTGCTTAGTTGCACGGGACCAAGATACCAGGAAAGGAACTCCTTGAAACTGTGAGCCCACATAAAGGCTTCCTCCTTTGAGCTGTTCTCTCTGACATTTTTGTCACAGCTAAAAGAAAACTATGTAATGCAAATTTAAATACAAAATAGTCATGTTTCTGGTGAATCTAGAAATTTTATAAACTTTGCAGAATCTCCAGACACTAACACCTTATCTTCCAATGGATTTACATCCCTCCATAATAGCTATCTCTACCTTAGTGGCTGAATCCTGACACACTCAACTGTTATTTTTAACCTCAATTTATAGCTCTCACCTAAAATAAAACTAACACATTATACACGTAACTGACTTTACAATGAAACTGACATAAAGCATTAGCAGAGTTTATAACTCTATAAATATCATTATATGATAAGAAAAAGTGCAACTATTTCTGTGAAGTTTAATATGACAATACCACTTGGTGGTAGCTAATATTGATTGTCACAAATTGACATTTATGAGGACGTGTCTTGATTAAGGTTGGCCTCTAAAAATGTTTGTGAGAAATTGTGGTGATGTAAATTGGTATGGAAATTTAGTTATGAGTGGAACTGTTCCCTGGGCAGGAGATCCGAGAATGTATAAAACAGAGAATGTAAGTTGAGCATGCCTGCATTCATTGACCTTTTTCTGACTGTGCATGAAATGTGAAGAGATGATTCATGCTCCTGCTACTGTGACCTTATTATCACTATGGATTATACCTTTGAACCACACCAAGAATACACTGTGCTACTGGAACTTCATAATAGGGACCTGTGCATCCATTCATCCAGTACTACCACTACAAAGATGGTTCTGCAGGACTATCATATATACTGAATATATCACAACAGCAGATGACACAACACCAAACTATTCACTATCTCAATAGAATATGCAAACATTATAACTTCAATAAATGTTGCATTTAAAGCCATATTTGACTTTTCCATAAACCAGAAGCTACTGATATTTCTGGTATGTAGAGTCAATTATACTACCTATCTCTCTTGACATAAATGACAATTTCATAATAACCTTTCCTACTGCCACTATAATTAAGTTTGATGGCTGTTCTTGGTTGTCAGCTTGACTATATATACCTACAAATTATATCCTAATGTCTGTTAGCCTTATTTCCACACAGAGACTGTATCTACTATCAGACCCATGGGTGAGTTTATGGCCAGAATCACTTCTAAAATAGGATATACATAATGGAATGTTCAACTATCTCCCAATAATTATTCATTGTATCCATAAATTATATTGAGGTTGAAACACAGAACTTTCAGATATGAAGATAAAATATGAAGTTTTTTCATTTGTTTAAAAATTTAGGTAATTTATTTAAAAATCAGATACTTATACAATCATTACAGATAATGAGCATCTAATCATATACAGTAAGTGCAATGTATTTGTTTTTACTTGAAGCCTGTCAGATGAAATCAGTGTCTTCTAATATGAATAAAGTCCTATTCTCAAGTTTTGGCATTTAACACCTAGATTTCATATGTGCCACAGTAGGGAATTCTGTGTGGTACAAGAATGTTAAAAACTTATGTTCCAGCATACTTTTACTTTCTCAGATCATGTAGGATTATCAATTTATTTAGGTTGCTCTACTAATTAATATTTATGTACGGTATATCATTCGTTTTAGTTAAAATTAGAAAATAATGAAGATGATACAGGATTACAAGTTTTGATTCTTTTATTCAGTACTTTTGGTAAGTGACAAATTTAATTAACAAATTTATTTCATTCTACCAGGAAGCCAATGAATCCATGTTTTTAAGAATGAGCTAGAATACAGTAGAGCTGACCTCAGTGGTGGGGTGTGGGTAAGCCAGTCTATTGGTAGGTGAGTGTGGGAAAGCTGTCCTTGATCCTCACTGGCTGCAGCACTTGAGAAAGCAGGTCTTGTACCTCACCTGGGTACACAGTAGAGCAGACCCTGGTGTTGAAGGCGCAGGTGAGCCTGCCCTTAGGATGTAAGAGCAGGAGAGCTGATCCTGTCCTTTGACAGCTGAATATTGGATGAGCTAGCTGTGGCAGGGCTGGAAATTTTACCCTGGTGGTGAGAGCACAGGAGATCTGGTGCGTTAACCGACTCAGATACCTTCCAGTCCCAGATGTGGCTAGTGGGAACCAAATTCATATCCACTTACAATCTACTGTGATAGGACTGGTCCTGCAGAACTAAAGCTACAGGATCTTCATGATACAGGGCACCAACAGGATATCCAAGAGACGTCTCCATGAGGATCTATCATAGATAGTATAGCAGAAGCCAGAGGCCTTGAACCAGAACAATGACTCATTGTAATGAACATTTGCAAGTCAAGCTATGTGGGCATAAGGGTATACTGAGTGATACACTGTGACAAACTATAGGTTCTATGAAAAAATTATTCTACCTTATTTTATTTTCTCTGGGTAGGGTAGGTTGCAAGGGAGGAGGACACCTACAAATGGATGGGGAATGAGTGGGCTTGGGGTGCATGAAGTGAAATTCACAAAGAACCAGTTAAAAGTTTTAAAAGAAGCTAAGAGGAAAATTCATAGCCCTGAGTGCCGCCAAAAAGAAACGGGAGACAGCATATACTAACAGCTTAATGGCACACCTGAAAGCCCTGGAACAAAAAGAAGCAAATACACCAAAGAGGAGTAGAAGGCAGGAAATCATCAAACTCAGGGCTGAAATCAATCAAGTAGAAACAAATAAAACCATACAAAGAATCAACAAAACGAGGAGTTGGTTCTTTGAGAAAATCAACAAGATAGATAAGCCCTTAGCCAGACTAACCAGAGGGCACAGAGATAGTATCCAAATTAATAAAATCAGAAACGAAAAGGGAGAGATAACAACAGAAACTGAGGAAATTCAAAAAATCATCAGATCCTACTACAAAAACCTGTATTCAACACAACTAGAAAATCTTGAGGAAATGGACAATTTCCTTGACAGATACCAAATACCAAAATTAAATCAGGATCAAATAGACCATCTAAACCGTCCTATAACCCCTGAAGAAATAGAAGTTGTCATTGGAAGTCTTCCAACCAAAAAAAAAGCACAGGCCCAGATGGTTTTAGTGCAGAATTCTATCAGACCTTCAAAGAAGACCTAACACCAATACTCTTCAAACTGTTCCACAAAATAGAAACAGAAGGAACAGTAACCAACTCGTTCTATGAAGCCACAATTACACTAATACCAAAAGCACACAAAGATCTGACAAAGAAAGAGAATCTCAGGCCAATCTCTCTTATGAATATCGATGCAAAAATACTCAATAAAATTCTTGCCAACCGAATCCAAGAACACATCAAAACGATCATTCACTAAGATCAAGTAGGCTTCATCCCAGGGATGCAGGGATGGTTCAATATAAGGAAATCCATCAATGTAATCCACTATATAAACAATCTCAAAGAAAAAAACCACATGGTCATCTCATTAGATGCTGAGAAAGCATTTGACAAAATTCAGCATCCTTTCATGCTAAAGGTCTTGGAAAGATCAGGAATTCAAGGCCCATATCTAAACATAGTAAAAGCAATTTACAGCAAACCGGTAGCCAGCATCAATCTAAATGGAGAGAAACTTGAAGCAATCCCACTAAAATCAGGGACTAGACAAGGCTGCCCTCTCTCTCCATATCTTTTCAATATAGTACTTGAAGTTCTAGCTAGAGGAATTAGACAACAAAAAGAGGTCAAAGGGATACAAATTGGAAAGGAAGAAGTCAAACTATCACTATTTGCAGACGATATGATAGTATACATAAGCGACCCAAAGAACTCCACCAGAGAACTCCTACAGCTGATAAACGACTTCAGCAAAGTGGCCGGATATAAAATCAACTCAAGCAAGTCAGAAGCCTTCCTATACTCAAAGGATAAGCAGGCTGAGAAAGAAGTAAGAGAAATGATACCCTTCATGATAGCCACAAACCATATTAAGTATCTTGGCGTGACTCTAACCAAACAAGTGAAAGATCTGTATGACAAGAACTTCAAGTCTCTGAAGAAAGAAATTGAAGAAGACCTCAGAAGATGGAAAAATTTGCCATGCTCATGGATTGGCAGGATTAATATAGTAAAAATGAGCATCTTACCAAAAGTAATACACAGATTCAATGCAATCCCCATCAAAATCCCAACTCAATTCTTCATAGAGTTAGAAAGAGCAATTCAAAAATTGATCTGGAATAACAGAAAACCCAGAACAGCTAAAACTATTCTCAAGAGTAAAAGAACCTCTGGGGGAATCAGTATCCCGGACCTCAAGCTGTACTACAGAGCAATAGTGTTAAAAACCGCATGGTATTGGTACAGTGACAGGCATGTAGATCAATGGAACAGAATTGAAGACCCAGAAATGAATCCACACTCCTATGGTCACTTGATCTTTGACAAAGGAGCTAAAACCATCCAGTGGAAAAAAGATAGCCTTTTCAACAAATGGTGCTGGCTCAGCTGGAGGTCAACATGCAGAAGAATGCAAATTGACCCATTCTTATCTCCTTGCACTAAGCTCAATTCTAAGTGGATCAAAGATCTCCACATAAAACCAGACACACTGAAACTAATAGAAGGGAAACTAGGGAAGAACCTTGAACATATGGGCACAGGGCAGAATTTCCTGTACAGAACTCCAATAGCTTATGCTCTAAGATCAAGAATTGACAAATGGGACCTCATTAAATTACAAAGTTTTTGCAAGGCAAAAGAGACTGTCAAAAAGACAAAGCGGCAACCAACTAACTGGGAAATGATCTTTACCAACCTTACATCCGACAGAGGGCTATTATCCAATATATACAAAGAACTCAAGAAGTTAAACTCCAGAGAGGCAAGTAACCCTATTAAAAAATGGGGTACAGAGCTACACAAAGAGTTCTCACCTGAAGAATATCTAATGGCTGAGAAGCACCTAAAGAGATGTTCATCATCCTTAGTCATTAGGGAAATGCAAATCAAAACAACCCTGAGATTCCATCTCACACCAGTCAGGATGGCTTAGATCAAAAACACAGGAGACAGCAGTTGTTGGCGAGGATGTGGAGAAAGAGGAACACTCCTCCACTGCTGGTGGAATTGCAGGCTGGTACAACCACTCTGGAAAGCAGTCTGGCGGTTCCTCAGAAAACTGGGCACGACACTCCCGGAGGATCCGGCTATACCACTCCTGGGCATATACCCAGAGGCTTTACCTGCATGCAATAAGGACACATGGTCCACTATGTTCATAGCAGCCTTATTTATAATAGCCAGAAGCTGGAAAGAACCCAGATGTCCCTCAACGGAGGAATGGATTCAGAAGATGTGGTATATCTACACAATGGAATACTACTCTGCAATTAAAAACAATGAATTCACGAAATTCCTAGGCAAATGGTCAGAACTTGAAAATATCATCCTTAGTGAGGTAACCCAATCACAAAAGAACACACATGGTATGCAGTCACTGATAAGGGGATATTAACCCAGAATCTCGGAATGCCCTAGACACAATTCGCATATCAATAGATTTCTAAGAAGATGGAAGGAGAGACCCCGTGTCCTGGAAAGACTAGATGTAGGGGAACGCCAGGACAGAGAAACGAGAGGGGGTTGAATGGAGAAAAGAGGGAGGGAAGGGGGCTTATGGGACTTTCGGGGAGGGAGGAAACGGGAAAGGGGAAATGATTTGGAATGTAAATTAAAAAAATAAAAATAAAAAAAAAAAGAAGCTTTGAGGGCTAGAGGGATGGTTCCTTATAGTGAGAATTTGAATTCGATTCCCACCATCGACATCTGGTAGTTTGTCACCACTTGTAACTTTAGTTCCAAGAGATCTGTTGTTTTCTTCTGTACAGAGTCCAGCTTGGCCCTATACGGGACAGAATGACATAATTGCCACTCCCAAAACAGAGTTAGCAGGGTGTGGGCCTCCAAGGGTGTCTATAATTGCTATAGGCATAAAGCTTGTTTGAATATTTTACTTTTATGTTCCTACTTTTGGGAAATGCTCTCTCTGTCAAGGTTAGTGACTTCATGATAATCAGAGATAGCTTGAGTCAAGAAGCAGAGGGTGTGTCTAATGTCACAGCAAAATGATGGAATGTTGTGACCTTCAGGGCAGCCTTTAAGGCTGTGAGAAAGAACTCTAAAAACATGAGTTCAAAAATGTATAATTTCTTAACTATGCAAAATATAAGGATATAATATGAATTGTATATGGAGCTTCACAGATCTAAAGGAATGGAAGCAGCTTCACTATGAGCCTGCTTGTCAGAAAGATACTAAGGAAAGAGATAAAGAGATCTAGGAAGTGGTGATCACAGGGCAAAATCCCACCCAGCTAAGTTTTTGTTGTTGTTGATAGTGATACTTAACAAGGCAGGCATAGTTCAAGGTTTGCCTGGGACCTCTGTGAGCTTAGATGAAGGACCAGGCATGGTAAGAATGCTAATTTCAGGGTGGGGTCAACCCCAGATATCTTATTGTCTGTGCTCCTGCTTGTTGTGTCAGACTAAGAATCAAGTAGCTGGAGTCAGGAGATACCGATTGATGGGATAATTAAAAGGGAACCTGGAGTAAAGGCTGAATTAATGTGTAAATAAAAGACTGGGCTTTTGATCTCAAAGAAATGAACTCTCTGTAGAGTTTGTAGAATAACAAGAGAAAGCTGTCTCAAGTAGAGCCTAGAGTAATCTGGAAAGACATCTCAAACAGGACATAGATCATCAGCTTGGACCCACAATTTGATTTTGAGTCACTCTTTTTACTGCTCCTCAACACTCCTTCTCTCAGAATCCCTCTCCAAGTTAAGGCTGGTCCTTGGCACTGGGCCTCATTAGTACAGTTTGGACTGGGTAACCAATAAACAACAAAGATCTATATTTTTCTAACCTATACACCCAGAGCTGGGACTACAGATGCTCACAACCAAATTCACTTTTACCTGAGCTCTAAGAATCAGAATTTGGGTCCTCATGCCTATACGGTAAGCATTCTATTGACAGCTAGCACCACTCCCAGCTTTCTAAAGTGTTTGTTAAGCTACTCATATCTATTTTTAATTACAATAATTATTATACTATGTCATTTATTCAATGTTTCATTTATTTCAATCTGTCAAAACATAGCTGTAGCAGATATTGGGAATTAAATTGGATAAAAGAATGAAGAGGTATGTAGTCAAATGTAGTGGTACCTGCCTATAATCCTAGAGCAAGAGAGAGTATTGTGAACTGAAGGCCAGTGGGGTTACTCTGTAAGACTCTGACTCAGAACAAACTCCAAACCAAACCAACCAACCAAACAACCAAACAAACAAACAAATGGAACACACCACCTTCAACTTATTGTTTTTAATATTTAGTGATTTTATGCATTGCACTACAGCAAACCAATATCAACTCTAACAGTGTGTGTGTATGGATGTGTTGTACATGGAGGTCAGTGGTCAACATCAGGTGTCATCTTCAATTGAGACAGAGTGTTTTGTTGAATAAAGCCTCTCAGTTTTGGTGGCCGAATGCTCCAAGAGTTCCCCTTTTCATCTCCTGAGATTTAGGATTCCAGGTTCACACTTCTCTGCCTGGCATTTTATGTTAAAAATGAGTTATGGGGAATTGGTCCATATCCCAATCCTTGCAAGGTAAGCACTTTTACTAAATAAACCATCTCCCCAGAGTCTCTCAAAAATTCATTGCATCTTCCACATACTTACATAATGACTTTTAGACCTTCAAATTAATTGAGAGATAATTGATAATCTACTGCACAGCCCCTAACCCTAAGGCTCAGGAAACATTTTGTATTTGAGATATATAAATTGCATTAACAGAACTATACTTTTAAACTTTTTTCCCCTGGCTGCTTGTTAAGGCATCAAATAAATAACCCAGAAGGCAAACTAAACATATATATTTTCTACCCTAAAATTATCAAAAAGCAGAGACCCAAAGCCATCATACTGGCTTAGTCAATCCATGAAACACAGACTGTTGTGAAATTTCATTCAAAAAGTTCTTTTTTTTTTTGAGGGGGAAGTTAAAATGCAACAATTTGATATGCACTGATTGTTGAATATTAAAGAATCCAAGTTTGTTCGATTAATTCATTCACTATTTTATTTACTAGCAATGTTTTCTTTTTATTTCTCCTCCATCATACTAAAATGTTTTATTGCAATCCTTTAAAAGTTTGTAAACCTTTTACATATAGCAGATTTGACTCACCCTAGGGCTAAAGCACACTAGAGAAATCTAACTATAGAATCATTTTTTCTTACTTTCTAAAATAGAATCACAGGGTTCATTAATTGAAACTTGAATTTCAGTTTAAAGTCTGTTTAAGAGAAAGAGAATACATTATTTTTTTTTAAAAAAAGACTGGCATTAGGCTCCACCCAGTTAAGATAACATTTCATTCCTTAATTAAGGAGTCCAAGTCCATAAGGATCAATACAAAAGACTTCTTCAGAAAGTCCCTGAATTTGTTATAAGTTAAATGATCAGCTGGGTACAAAGAGTTCTTTAAAGACTGCCAATTACTTAATGGAACTTTAGGTCTTCAGTGCTCAAAGAAAAGCTGCGAACTTTTAATATACATTCTTTCCGGTAACTAATATTCAATAATATCCTTACTATCAAAGCCATAGCTAATCCTCTCTTCATTGAGGTCTGACTAATCTCAGATTCTTCGAATATCTTGGCACAATATTTCAGATTACAACTAACAATTCATTTTCACGTGTAGAATTTATTTATTTTTTATTAATTATTTCATTTATTTACATTTCTAATTTCCCCTTTTCCAGTCTTCCCTCTACAATCCCCCAATTCCATACCCCATCTCCTTTGCCTCTAAGAGTGTGCTACCCCACCCACCCACCCACTCCTGCCTCACTGCTCTAGCATACCCCTACACTGGGGCAAGAAGCCGCCACAGGATCAAGGCCCTCCTCTCCCATTGATGTCAGATAAGGCCATTCTCTGCTACATATGTAATGGGAGCCTTGGATCTATTCATGTATACTTTGGTTGGAGTTTAGTCCCTGGGAGTTTTGGGTGGTCCAGTTCTTCCTATGGGGTTGCAATCCCCTTCAGCTCCTTCAGTCATTCCCAAGTTTTCCACTAGGGTCCCTAGGCTCAGTCCAATGGTAGGCTGTGAGTATCTGCATCTGTGTTAGTCAGGTGCTGGCAGAGCCTCTCAGAGGACAGCCATACAGTCTGTAAGCACTTCTTGGCATCAGCAATAGTGTCAAAGTTTGGTGTATGCAGATGGGATGGATCCCAAGATGGGGCACACTCTGGATGGACCTTCCTTAAGTCTCTGCTCCAATTTTTTGTTCCTGCATTTCCTTCAGACAGGAATAATTCTGGGTTAAAGATTTTGAGATGGGTGGGTGGCTGTAACTCTTAACTGGGGACCATGTCTATCTACTGGAGGAGGTCTCTTCAGGTTCTATCACCCCACTGTTGAGTATTTCAGCTAAAGTCATCCCCATTGGATCCTTGGATCCTCTCGCACCCTGGCATCTGGGACTTTCTAGTGGTTACCCACAGTTCCCCATACCCCAGTGCTACATATTTCTATTCATTTACCTGGCCCTCTGAACTTATCTCTTGTCATTTCTCATACTTGATCCTGCCCCCTTTTTCCCTCCTGCTCCCATCTTTTACCCAGATCTCTTCCTCCCTCTGCCTCCTATGATTATTTTATTCCCCCTTCTAAGTAGGATTGAAGTATCCACACTTTGGCCTTCCTCTTGTTAGCCTTCATATGGTCTGTGAGTTGTATTGTGAGTGTTCTAAACTTGGGGCTAATATCCACTTATCAGTGAGTATATACCATTATATGTCCTTTTGGGTCTGGGTTACCTCACTTAGGATATTTTCTAGTTCCATCCATTTGCCTGCAAAATTTGTGAATTCATCATTTTTAATAGCTGAGTAGTATTCCATTGTGAAATGTGCCACACTTTCTGTATCCATTCTTCCACCTAGGTTGTTTCTAGCTTCTGGCCATTATCCATAAGGATACTATGAACATAATGGAGCATGAGTCCTGTTATATTTTGGAGCATCTATTGGGTATATGCCCAGGAGTGGTATAGCTGGATGTTCCGATGGAAATATTTCCAATTTTCTGAACAACTGCCAGATTGATTTCCAAAGTGGTTGTACCAACTTGCGATCCCACCAGCAATGGAGGAGTGTTCCTCTTTCTCCACATCCTTGCCAGCATCTGCTGTCACCTGAGTTTTTGATTTAGCCATTCTGATTGGTGTAAGGTGGAATCTCAGGGTCGTTTTGATTTGCATTTCCCTGATGACTATGGAAGTTGAATTTCTTTAGGTGCTTCTCAGACATTCAAGATTCCTCAATTGAGAATTCTGTTTGGCTCTGTACCCCATCTTTTAATTGTGTTATTTGGTTTTCTTGAGTCTAACTTCTTGAGTTCTTTGTATATGTCAGATACCAGCTGTACTAGGGGAAGAAAGCCAGTAAGTAACATCCTTCCATGGCCTCTGCATCAGCTCCTGCTTCCTTACCTGCTTGAGTTCCAATCCTGACTTCCCTTGGTGATCAACAACAATGTAGAAAGTATAAGCTAAATAAACCCTTTTCTCCCCAACTTATTTCTTGGTCATGATGTTTATACAAAAATAAAAACCCTTACTAAGACACCAGCCCTCTGCCTGATGTAAAGTTGGGAAAGATCTTTTCCCAATCTGTAGGCTGCTGTTTTGTCCTATTCAGTGTGTCCTTTGCCTAATAGAAGTTTTTCAGTTTCATAAGGTCCCATTTGTCAATTGTTGATCTTAGAGCCTGATCCATTGGTGTTCTGTTCAGGAAAATTTCCCCTGTGCCAATGTGTTCAAGGCTCTTTCCCACTTTATCTTCTATTATATTCAGTATATCTGGTTTTATGTGGAGGTCCTTGATCCACTTGGACTTGAGCTTTGTACAAGGAGATAAAAATGGATCAATTTGCATTCTTCTACAGGCTGACTACCAGTTAGACCAGCAGCATTTGTTGAAAATGTTTTCTTTTCCCACTGTATTGTTTTGGCTTCGTTGTCAAAGAATGAGTGACCCTAGGTGGGTTCATTTCTGGGTCTTCCATTGATCTACATGTCTGTTTCTGTACCAATACCATGCGATTTTTATAACTACTGCTCTGTAGTACAGTTTGTGCTCAGGGATGGTGACTTTGTTGTTGAGAATAGTTTTTGATATCCTGGATTTTTGTTATTCCAGATGAAGTTGAGAATTGCTCTTTGTATCTTCATGAAGAATTGTGTTGGAATTTTGATGGGGATTGCATTGAATCTGTAAATTGCTTTTGGTAAAATGGCCATTTTTCTATGTTAATCCTAATGATCCATGAGCATGGGAAATCTTTTCATCTTCTGAGGTCTTCTTTGATTTCTTTCTTCAGAGCTTTAAAATTCTTGTCATATACATCGTTCACTTGCTTGGTTAGTGTCACATGAAGATATTTTATATTATTTGTGACTATTAAAAAGGGTGTTGTTGCCCTAATTTCTTTCTCAGCCCATTTATCCTTTGTGCAGAGGCTACTGATTTGTTTGAGTTAATTTTATATCCGTCCACTTTTTTGTTTGTCAGCTGTAGGAGTTCTCTGGTAGAATTTTTGGGGTCTTATGTATTCTATCATATTCACAAATAGTGATACCTTGACTTCTTACTTTCCAATTTGTATCCCTTTGATCACCTTTTGTTGTCTAATTACTCTATCTAGAACTTCAAATATTATACAGAATAAGTAGGAAGAGAGTGGGCAGCCTAGCCTTGTCTCTAATTTTAGTGGGTTTGCTTCAAGTTTCTCTTCATCTTGGCTGTTGGTTTGCTGCATATTGTTTTTATTATGATTAGGTATGTACCTTGAATTCCTGATCTTTCCAAGACTTTTGACATGAAGGGATGTCATATTTTTATCAAATGCTTCTTTAGCACCTAATGAGATGAACATGCGATTTTGTTTTTTGAGTTTGTTTACATAATGTATTGCATTGATTGATTTCCATATATTGAACCATCCCTGCATCCCTGGAATAAAGTCTACTTTATCATGGTTAATGATTGTTTTCATGTTTTTTTGGATTTGATTTGTGAGACTTTTATTGAGTATTTTTGAATTGATATTCATGAGCAAGATTTGTCTTAAGTTCTTTTTCTTTGTTGGGTCTTTGTGTTGTTTAAGTATCAGCATAATTGTGGCTTCATAGAATGAATTAGGTAGTGTTCTTTAGGGTTTTGATTATAGCATGATGGGAGGAATTTCTTTTCTGGTCCAATCTATACAGTGTTCTGAAGGCTTTCTATTTAAGGCCATCTCTTTCTTTAGGTTAGGGAAGTTTTCTTCTATGACTTTGTTGAGGATGCTTTCTGTCCTTTTGAATTGGGGTTATTCACTCTCTTCTATTCCTATTATTTAGTTTTTTTTTTGTTGTGTCCTGAATTTCCTGGATGTTTTGTGTTAGAAGCTTTTTTGTACTTTGTATTTTCTTTGACTGTTGTGTCAATATTTTCTATAGTATCTTCTATGCCTGAGGTTCTTTCTTGTATCTCTTATATTCTGTTGGTGATGCTTGCATCTGTAACTCCTCATCTCTTTCCTAGGTTTTTCCATCTCCAGCATTGCCTCGCTTTGTGTAATTTTTTATTATTTCTATTTCCATTTTTAGATCCTGGATGGTTTTGTTCAATTCCGTCCCCCACTTGATTGTGTTTTCCTGTCTTTCTTTAAGGAATTATTTCTTTCCTCTTTCAGGGCTTCTATCTCTTTGCCCTCAAAGAGTTATTTGTGCCCTCCTTAAGGATCTCTATCATCTACATGAGACGGGATATTCGGTCAGAATCCCCAAAAAATAATTCAGATGTGTTAAGGTATCTAGGGTTTACTGTGGTGGGAGAACTGGGTTTTTATGGTGCTAAGTGGCATTGGTTTTTGTTTCTTATGTTCTTGTGCTTACCTCTCACCATCTGGTTATCTCTGGTATTAATCAGCCTTGCAGTCTCTGACTAGAGCCTGTCCCTCCTATGAGCCTGGTTATGATGGACATACTCAAGCAGGCTGTCTTTGGGTGTGCAAGGGGGTCTGGAGTGCCAGATCTGTAAGCCTGGTCATGATTGATCCCCGGGGAGTCAAGCTGTCTCTGGGTGTGGGAGGAACTGATCTGCCCCTGGGTGCAGTTGTGGATGGGAAGGAAGATGTGTCTCTAGCAAGGTGGACAGGTCCTGCATTGCTGGGTGCTGTAGGGGTCCCAGTTCGGCCAAGTATTTGGGTGGGGGTGATTATGCCTCACCTGTGAGCCTGGTTGTGACACACCTCCTGGGAGTCAAGCTGTCTCTGGGTATAGGAGGGTATCTGGAGCACCTGATCTGCCCCAGGCAGAATTGAGGGCCAGGAGACACTAGAAATGTTCTAGACAGAACATAGATGGTGTCAGTGGTGTTTTGTCCTGCAGTCTTTGCACATCCAGGTAACCTAGGTGTGTTTTGCTTGTTGTTGAATAGTGTAATAATACCTTTGCAAGAAATGTTCTTGGAGAAAGTGGATATTCTATGGATCTTAGGAGAACCTATATACTCCAGTATTTTATAAACGAATCTGGCCCTCCTTCTATCAGTTAGGCATTTGGACAATGGAACATTCCAGTTATTCTACAAGTACAAGAAACTGTTCATTTGAAGGCTAGTGAAATAAGGCATGATGCTCCAGGGCCTAATTAAGATAATATCTCTGTGGCATAATAAGATGGTATGTCTGTAATGGCATGATTCAGCCATTACAGACAGTCGAAGGCACTGTAGTAGTTCTCTTGTCTTTTGAGGTATAGGTTTCTCCAGCTGGATGCTGTGATATCATAGGACATGCTCTTTTCTCTATTATCAGATTGCTTAGCCTCTCTCATCCACGTTCAAACAGAAGAGAAAGACAAAGCAAAAAGGACTCTCAAAGTCATACTTTACCTTCTCTTGTGGTATGGGGTAGAATTTAGTTTTGTGACTGTATTAGTCAGGGTTTCTACTCCTGCACAAACATCATGACCAAGAAGCAAGTTGGGGAGGAAAGCGTTTATTCAGCTTACAGTTCCAAATTGCTGTTTATCACCAAAGGAGGTCAGGACTGGAACTCAAGCAGGTCAGAAAGCAGGAGCTGATGCAGAGGCCATGAGGGATGTTTCTTACTGGCTTGCTTCCCCTGGCTTGCTCAGCCTGCTCTCTTATAGCCCCCAAGAATACCAGCTTAGAGATGGCACCACCCACAATGGGCCCTTCCCTCTTGATCACTAATTGAGAAAAGCCCCACAGCTGGATCTCATGGAGGCACTTCCCCAACTGAAGCTCCTTTCTCTGTGATAACTCCAGCCTGTGTCAAGTTGACACACAAAACCAGCCAGTACAGTGACCATACCTGGCTGCATAGAAGCAGGTCAATGGAGACTCTGTCCTTGATGGACAACTTATCAAAAACATCTTATCAAAAACTTATCAAAAAAACATCTCAAAGTGTTCTATGAGGCTGAAGAGGATGCTTGGGGATTACTAGCAATGTGTTATGTATATAGCCAGCCTGAAGGGAAAACCCACTATACTGTCATTTCTTAGGCAATGTCATATTAGATACACTTCAACAGGATTTCTTGTATTTAATGTTTCATGCCATGTTTAATATTCTCAGAATGCTAATGGCTCACAGGCTTCATGTGTATTTCTTGGGGGATATTATGTTATACTGCTTTTTGAAAGAACAAATTACTTAGACAGTTTGTTTCATTTCCTTCCAAGTGACTTCCTTGCTTATATGATCCAGAGGTTGGGTCAATGTCACTCTGCTGTGGTTGATTCTTGTTAGAACCACTAACATGAAAATTGTGAATACAGTATAGTTTTATAATTTCTTTCCCCATCCCTCAGATTTTCCCAGATGCTCCCCCACACTCATACAACACCTTGTTATTTGTTTTGTATTGTAAAACCAAAACCAAAACAAACAAAACATCCTGCCCCAAACATAGGGTCCAATTTGTGTTGACTCTGAGCATGAGGCCTGCCCTGATGTGAAAGACTAAAAAGACAAATACACAGATTTTGAAAAAGTAGAGAATATCTTTGTAAGACTTTTAAAAAGGCAAAGTTATGCATGCCCATATTTCTTTTCAACAGTTTGGTCACAGTCTCTAACCTAGATTTTCACATAAAAATATGCACTGTAACTTGAAAAATCTATAGTTTACTTCAAAGCTAAAAGATAAAACAAACCCCCAAAGAAAACAAAATAAAAAACCCTCAACTCCTTCTCCCCTAAACTAGTTTTCTTAATACTTCAGGGGATCTCAATGTTTCTTTTTAAAATATTCTTTGCTTATAATTCTTACATGTGCTGAGCACAAGGTATGCAGATTCTTCCACAGACATCTGAGGGCTTTGGGCCAAGGCCCAGGGATCAGTATTTCCAAGATGTATTCTTATCTCTCTCTAACTCTAGAGCTTGATTTTCTTATTTCTTTTTGCTTTCCCCATGAAATCAAATGCATTTTTCATGGGAGTATCTGTTTCTTCACTCTTAGATCAACCCTGAAGGTAGGCTCTGTAAGAGTATAATGCTAGACTATAGAGGCTACTCTCTTTCTACCTCTCACCTGTACTGTTAGGCACATATTGGGGGCATTGTCTGCAAGCAACCTGCTAGCAGACTTTCTCACACTTTGAAATCTCACTAGGAAGTGGGATGTTGGGTGCCTTCCCACTTTCCCTACCTTCTGCCTGGGAACAAGAGAGCCTGGATACCAGTTCTTGTTCCGAACCCTATTTCATTCTCAAAAGGGGTCCCTGAAGAGACCTGAATTGCCCTTGGAGTCCCTGCCATACTATTGTATCTCTGTCTGTCTATGGAGTTTATAACTTTTTTGATAAATGCCTTACTCCCTAGTAATTCATCTCAGTGTCTCTTGAACCATCCGCTCATCATGAACATAAAAGTCAGAAAGAAATTCCTGACCACCATAAACAACTGGTTCATTTCTCCTCTGGGGGTATAAGAATGACTGAGCTAGAGTAGATGGGAGGTCTAAAATGTCCATTCTATCACTAATAAAAGTTGTTGTTGGATCTCTAGTTGATTGCTGCTAATGGGATAGTTATCATAAAACAGAATTACTTTTGAGTGAGTTTTTAATGATCATCTTAAGAGTCATTTGACAGAAAGCTTAAAAGCAATTCAAATATTACTTTTACCAACTCTTTGTATGTCAGTTTCATAAAGATCTTTCTAGATATGTGTTCTGGGTACAAATTGTTTACTTCTTCACTGAGAGCAGCTCATTGACTTCATTTGTTGTCATTGTGTTTATGTATATCAGAGGCTTTCTCAGCAATTATGTATGAAGACATTAGAATTCACTTGTTACAGTTGTTATATGTCTTTTATTCATGGGAGTCTATCAGGAATGTAGACAAACTTGGTAAATACATTAATAGTTATTTGTGTATCAGATTCACTGGATCTCAGAGTTATGTCCCTGTGGAGAGTACTCAGGATAGATACTCCTTGCCCGCACCTGACTAGAAGCTGAGGGAGTTGAACTAGAAAGTTTTAGTGCCTGGAAAGGATCCTGAAAATATCAAATTGTGATGAGTTAAATTATAAATACCTAAGAACAGGAAGGAATATGGCCATGCTGAACTGGGAAGGAAGCAATAACAAGCATCATCTTTTAAAATTATTATGGAGATAGCTTCAAAGACAAAGGGAAGGATATTGGCGATATGTTTTTAAAAATATGTGAAAAATGTAATATATCATAATTTCAGATTTTTTCACAGAGGGTTGAAAGGGAATCATAATATATCCCTCATGAATGGTTGCTATTCACCTGTATTGATTGCTCCTTGATGTCTTCTCTAAGCAGATGTACCAGATGTAATAAGATAGTAAACTCAACCAACAGACTTATTTCTAAAGAGTTTAAGAATAAAGGACAATGACCAAACTGAATGTAGATATTGGTGTTAGGTATGGTGCAATCTATTTTCATAGAGGAGAACACAAGAAAATATACAGTGAGCATTGAACCCATGTGCTTCATTGTTATAATTTTATTTTATAGTGATGCAATATTTACAGGAAAAACTTGGTTTTTTTTTATCCTTAGAGAAAATAATTAAGAAAGACTTGAAGAAAAGTCAGCATTTTAAGCTTTCAACATAGTTCATCACAAACTTTAGCATTTTCTTATGTAGTATATTATGCATGGATAACTTAACATAATTTCTAATTTTTATTAACCTAAATGTACAACTTTTGATAATGTAATTTTTTAAATTCAGTTTACATCTGGTCACAGGCCCCCTCTTTTTCCAGTTTTGCCATTACAAATCCCTCCCACATTGACTCTTTTTCCTTCTCCTTGGAGAAGTGAAGCCTTGGTAAGAGGATTTATTGTTCACATTTTAGCTTAATAAATCCTAGGGTATCCAAAGCTATTTTTCTGATTTCTTGAACCTTGCATGCACATGGCACACAGATATGCATGCATACAAAATGCCTGTACACATAAAGCAAATAATAATAGTCATTTTAAAAAAAATGACATAAACTCAGATCCATTTGTTTAACCTCACCCCACTATCTCTGATTAAGCCTACCTAGTCTTCCTCACTCAAACTACTGAGTTTCCTCTACAGAACCTATGATCAGTGTTCTGACTCTGTTGTAGCCCTATTTGTAATTGAGAAGGCAGTTATTTATAATTCCACCTTATAAAATTTTAAGGAAGCTCAGTAGATTCTTGGTTGCTTGACCTGTACCACAGATTATTTGGTTTATCAAATATCTGCCCTTGCCTTTTCTACCATCCATTACTTTGTCTTTTAAGCAAAGAGATGAAAAATTAAGTGAAGTTAGAATTCTTTTTTTATCAGATATATTCTTTATTTACATTTCAAATGATTTCCGCTTTACTGGATCCCCCTCTCCCCAATAGTCCCATACACCCTCTTCCCTCCCCCTGTTCCCCAATCAACCCATTCCCGCTTCCCTGTCCTGGTATTCCCCTACACTGCTGCATTGAGACTTTCCAGGGTCAGAGGCCTCTCCTTCCTTCTTCTTGGGCATCATTTGATATGTGAATTGTTTCTTGGGTATTCCAAGCTTCTGGGCTAATATCCGCTTATTAGTGAGTGCATACCATGTGTGTTCTTTGTGAATGGGTCACGTCACTCAGAATGACATTCTCCAGTTCTACCCACTTGCCTAAGAATTTCATGAATTCATTGCTTTTAATAGCTGAGTAGTATTCCATAGTGTAAATATACCACATTATCTGTATCCATCCCTCCATTGAGGGACATCTGGGTTCTTTCCAGCTTCTGGCTATTATAAATAAGGCTGCTATGAACATAGTGGAGCATGTGTCCTTATTGCATACTGGAGAATCCTCTGGGTATATACCCAGGAGTGGTATAGCTGGGTCCTCCAGTAGTATTATGCCAAGTTTTCTGAGGAACCGCCAAACTGATTTCCAGAGTGGTTTTACCAGCTTGCCATCCCACCAGCAGTGGAGGAGTGTTCTCTTTCTCCACATCCTCGCCAGCACCTGCTGTCTCCTGAATTTTTGATCTTAGCCATTCTGATTGGTGTGAGGTGAAATCTCAGGGCTGTTTTGATTTGCATTTCCCTGATGACTAAGGATGTTAAACATTTATTTAGGTGATTCCCAGGCATTCGATATTCCTCAGGTGAAAATTCTTTGCTTAGCTCTGTACCCATTTTTTAATAGGATTATTTGGCTCTCTGGAGTCTAACTTCTTGTGTTCTTTGTATATCTTGAATATTAGCCCTCTATCGGATGTAGGGTTGGTAAAGATCTTTTCCCAGTTTGTTGGTTGCCACCTTGTCCTTTCGACAGTGTCCTTTGCCTTAAAGAAACTTTGCAATTTTATGAGGTCCCATTTGTCAATTCTTGATCTTAGAGCATAAGCTATTGGAGTTCTGTTCAGGAAATTTTCCCCTGTGCCCATATGCTCAAGGCACTTCCACGGTTTCATTTCTATTAGTTTCAGTGTTTCTGGTTTTATGTTGAGGTGCTTGATCCACTTGGACTTGAGGTTAGTACAAGGAGATAAGAATGGATCGATTTGCATTCTTTTGCATGCTTACCTCCAGATGAACCAGCACCATCTGTTGAAAAGGCTATCTTTTTGCCACTGGATTGTTGTAGCTCCTTTGTCAAAGATCAAGTGACCATATGTGTGTTGGTTCATTTCTGGGTCTTCAATTCTGTTCTATTGATCTACCTGCCTGTCACTGTACCAATACCATACAGTTTTTAACACACTATTGCTCTGTAGTACTACTTGAAGTCGGGGATACTGATTCCCCCAGAAGTTCTTTTACTGTTGAGAATAGTTTTAGCTATCCTGGGTTTTTTTGTTTTTTCAGATGAATTTGAGAATTGCTCTTTCTAACTCTATGAAGAATGGAGTTGGGATTTTGATGGGGATTGCACTGAATCTGTATATTGCTTTTGGCAGGATGGCCATTTTTACTATATTAATCCTGCCAATCCATGAGCATGGAAAATCTTTCCATCTTCTGAGGTGTTCTTTGATTTCTTTCTTCAGAGACTTGAAGTTCTTGTCATACAGATCTTTCACTTGTTTGGTTAGAGTCACACCAAGATACTTTATATTGTTTGTGACTATTGTGAAGGGTGTCATTTCATTAATTTCTTTCTCAGCCTGTTTATCCTTTGAGTATAGGAAGGCTACTGATTTGCTTGAGTTAATTTTATATCTGGCCACTTTGCTGAAGTTGTTTATCAGTTGTAGGTGATCTCTGTTGGAGATTTTTGGGTCGCTTAAGTATACTATCATATCATCTGCAAATAGTGATAATTAGACTTCCCCCTTTCCAATTCGTATCCCTTTGACCTCCTTTTGTTGTCTAATTACTCTAGCTAGAACTTCAAGTACTATATTGAATAAATATATATAGCGAGGGCAGCCTTGTCTAGTCCCTGATTTTAGTGGGATTGCTTCAGGTTTCTCCCATTTAGTTTGATGTTGGCTACTGGTATGCTGAATATTGCTTTTACAATGTTTAGGTATGGGCCTTGAATTCCTGTTCCTTCAAAGACCTTTAACATGAAAGGATGCTGAATTTTATCAAATGATTTTTCAGCATCTAATGAAACGACAATGTGGTTTTGTTCTTTGAAATTGTTTATGTAGTGGATTACATTGATGGATTTCCATATATTGAAACATCCCTGCATCCCTGGGATGAAGCCTACTTGATCATGGTGAATGGTCGTTTTGATGTGTTCTTGGATTCGGTTGGCAAGAATTTTATTGAGTATTTTTGCATTGATATTCATAAGGGAAATTGTTCTGCCGTTCTCTTTCTTTGTTGGATCTTTTTGTGGTTTTGGTATCAGCGAAATTGTGGCTTCATAGAGCGAGTTGTGTAGTGTTCCTTCTGTTTCTGTTTTGTGGAATAATTTGAGGAGTGTTGGTGTTAGGTCTTCTTTGAAGGTCTGATAGAATTCTGCACTAAAACTATCTGGTCTTGTGCTTTTTTTTTTTTTTTTGGTTGGGATACTGTCAATGACAACTTCTATTTTTTTGGACATTATGGGAACCATTTAGATGGTCTATCTGATCCTGATTAAACTTTGGTATTTGGTATCTGTCTAGGAAATTGTCCATTTCCTCCATATTTTCCAGTTGTGTTGAGTATAGCCTTTTGTAGTAGGAGCTGATGATTTTTTGAATTTCCTCAGTTTCTGTTGTTATTTCTCCCTTTTCATTTCTGATTTTGTTAATTTGGATACTGTCTCTGTGCCCTCTGGTTAGTCTGGCTAAAGGTTTATCTATCTTGTTGATTTCTCAAAGAACAAACTCCTGGTTTTGTTTATTCTTTGAATAGTTCTTTGTCTTTCTACTTGGTTGATTTCCACCCCGAGTTTGATGATTTCCTGCCTTTTACTCCTCTTAGGTGTATTAGCTTCTATCTGTTCTAAAATTTTTTAGTTTATGCTCTCTCCAGCTTCTTTTTGGAGGCACTCAGAGTTATGTTAGCACTGTTTTCATTGTGTCACATAAATTTGGGAATGTTGTGCCTTCATTTTCTTTAAATTCTAAAAAGGTTTTGATTTCATTCCTTATTTCTTCCTTGACCAAGGTATCATTGAGTAGAACATTGTTCAGCTTCCATGTGTATGTGGGCTTTCTGTTGTTTTGTTGCTATTGAAGACCACCCTTCCTCCATAGTGATCTGATAGGAAGCATGGAATTAGTTTGATTTTCTTATTTCTGTTGAGGTCTGTTTTGTGACCAATTATATGGTCAGTTTTGGAGAAGGTACCATGAGGTGCTGAGAAGAAGGTATATTCTTTTGATTTAGGATGCAATGTTCTATAGATATCTATTAAATCCATTTGGTCCAAAACTTCTGTTAATTTTACTGTGTCTCTATTTAGTTTATGTTTCCCTGATCTGTCCATTAAGGAGAGTGGGGTGTTGAAATCACCCACAATTATTGTGTAGGGTGCTGTGTGCTTTAAGCTTTAAAGGTTTCTTTTACGAATGAGGGTGCCCTTGTATTTGGAGCATAGATGTTTAGAATTGAGAATTCTTCCTGGTAGATTTTTTCCTTTGATGTGTATAAAGTGTCCTTCCATGTCTTCTTTGATGACTTTTGGTTGAAAGTCTATTTTATCAGCTATTAGAATGGCTACTCCAGCTTGTTTCCTGTGACCATTTGCTTGGAAAACTGTTTTCCAGCCCTTTACTCTGAGGTAGTGTTTGTCTTTAACACTGAGATGTGTTTCCTGTATGCAGCAAAATGTTGGATCTTGTTTACGTATCCAGTTTGTTAGTCTACATCTTTTTATTGGGAAATTGAGTCCACTGATGTTAAGAGATATTAAGCAAAAGTGATTGTTGCTTCCTGCTATGTTTGATGTAATTTTTATGTTTGTGTGGTTATCTTTTCCTTGGTTTGTTGGAAGAAGACTAATTTCTTGCTTTTTCTAGTATATAGTTTCTCTCCCTTTGTTGGTGTTTTCCATTCATTATCCTTTGAAGGACTGGATTTGTGGAAAGATGCTGTGTAAATTTATTTTTGTCATGAAATACCTTGGTTTCTCCATCTATGGTAATTGAGAGATTTGCTGGATATAGCAATCTGGGTTGGCATTTGTGTTCCCTTAGGGCCTATATGACATCTGCCCAGGCTCTTCTGGCTCTCATAGTCTCTAGTGTAATTCTGTGAGAAGTCCGGTGTAATTCTGATACGTCTACCTTTATATGTTACTTGCCCTTTTTCCCTTACTACTTTTAACATTCTTTGTTTAGTACATTTGGTGTTTTAGTTATAATGTGACGGGAGGAATTTCTTTTCTGGTCAAATCTATTTGGAGTTCTGTAGGCTTCTTGTATGTTCATGGGCATCTCTTTCTTTAGGTTAGGGAAGTTTTCTTCTATAATTTTGTTGAAGACATTTACTAGCCCTTTAAATTGGAAATCTTCACTCTCTTCTATACCTATAATCCTTCAGTTTGTTCTTCTTATTTTGTCCTGGATTTCCTGGATGTTTTGGGTCAGGAGCTTTTTACATTTTTCACTTTCCTTGGCTGTTGTATCAATCTTTTCTATGGTATCTTTTGCATCTGAGATTTTCTCTTCCATCTCTTGTATTCTGTTGTTGATGCTTGGATCCATGACTCTTGACTTCTTTCCTAGGTTTTCTATGTCCGGAGTTGTTTCCCTTTGTGATTTCTTTATTGTTTCTACCTCCATCTTTAGATCTTGGATGGCTTTGTTCAGTTCCTTCACCTGTTTTGTTGTGTTTTCCCTTAGTTCTTCAAGGGCTTCTTCCTGTTTACTTGTGCTCTCCTGTATTTCTTTAAGGGAATTATTTATGTCCTTCTTGAAGCCCTCCCTCAGCATCATGAGCTGTGATTTTAAATCCAATTCTTGCTTTTCTGGTGTGTGAGGGTATCCAGGACTTGCTGTTGTTGGAGAACTTGGTTCCGATGGAGCCATGTTGCCTTGGTTTCTGTTGGTGGTGTTCTTGCATTTACCTTTTGCCATCTGGTTATCTCTGGTATTAGTAGGTCTTGCTGTCTCTAACTGTGGTTTCTCTGTGCTCCTGGGAGACCTGTTCTCTCTGTGTACACTAATATGTAAGTACTTCTGCAAGACCCGCTCTCTTATAGTTTTATTTAGGTATGTAACTCTGTGGCCCAGATCAACTCTGGGTTCTGGTGGTAATCAGAAGACTCCTGTCCCAGGCTCTTGTGTCCTCAGGGTTTCAGGCTGTTTCCTCTGAGCAGCAGGGGTGGTCCTACTGTACTACTGGGCCTCTCTGAATTCCTGAGTGGTTAGCTACCTCTGTGTGTCCCTTGGATATGGTACCCAGTTCCAGAAGATGTCTCCTCTGCTCTGCAGTGCAGGTCTCACCTGTGTTGGCTGACTCCTCTGCACAGCTGGGTAGATAGCTGGCTTCCTGTGCTACATGGAGATGGCGCACTGTGGCAGGGGACGGTCCTAAACTGGGGAGCAGAGCTGGAAGGGGAGTTGGAATTCTAATGCTATCTTTGACATCAGTGAGTATTTTGACATCTTGTTGGTAAGCACACATGATAAACATATCTGGAGGTCTAATGAAAACCAGATTTTGATCATATTGTACATTCATTGGTAAGAACACATACATCTTTTCATTCTAAGTATCTTAAATGCCTCACAAATTCACTTGACACAGCTGGTAGCACCCACTGAGTGCTATCCAATGGTGTCTAAAAGTAGAGATTTTTTGTCCTACCACTAACAAATAATTCTTTTTAAGTTTTATCATTGGACACAAGTCAAATTTATATGTACCAAAATTGGCCTTTAGAAATAATGTACTAGGGGCATAGAAGTATGACACATCTTCAAATGCTTGAATTTTTATTGAAATAATTACTGCTTGGCCATTAGGTGGTCCTCTCTCTTTCTACACAAACTCTTATGGTCAGGATATTTTTCCCTAAGGCATGTGCACCAGTGTCTTAATTGCTGTCCTATTGTTGTGGAGAGACATGATGACCAAGGCAACCTTTATAAAGGAAAATATTTAACTGGGAACTACCTTACAGTTTTAGAGACTTATCTAAATCCATTATCAGCATAGTGGGATATATGGTGACACACAGGGAGGCATGGGGTTGTAATTGTAGCTGAGAGCTGCATTCTAGCTCACAAGCAGAGAAAGAGAGAGAGAGAGAGAGAGAGAGAGAGAGAGAGAGAGAGAGAGAGAGAGAGGAGGAAGAGGAGGAGGAGGAGGAGAAGGAGAAGAAGAAGAAGAAGAAGAAGAAGAAGAAGAAGAAGAAGAAGAAGAAGAAGAAGAAGAAGAAACTGGACATTGCATGTGCTTTTGAAATTTCAAAGCTCACCTCCAGTTACAAAGTTCTTCTAATGAGACGACATTTCCTAATCCTTTCAAAGATTTCTACTTGCTGGTGAATAAGCATTGAAATGTACGAACATATGTGTGTGGGTGAATTTTATTTTATTTTTTCCTACCCCCATGGGTGAATTTGATTAAAACTACCACATGAAGGACTTTGCATCCTAAAACATAAACAGAATTTATTGGTGAACTATGATGGTGTTTGGAGGTAGAGACTACTGTTTCTTTAAAGAGCTCTGATGGGAGACACATTTGACTACACAACCAAGAGAGATGAAGCAATTCTTACCATTTTGTGTCAAATTCATCAGCTTTGTGTTTCTTTCTTTTTTTATTATTATTTATTTTATTTTATTTTTTTAATTTACATTCCAAATCACTTCCCCTTTCCCGTTTCCTCCCTCCCCGAAAGTCCCATAAGCCCCCTTCCCTCCCTCTTTTCTCCATTCAACCCCCTCTCGTTACTCTGTCCTGGCGTTCCCCTACATCCAGTCTTTCCAGGACCAGGGGTCTCTCCTTCCATCTTTTTAGAAATCTATTGATATGTAGATTGTGTCTAGGGTATTCCGAGATTCTGGGTCAATATCCCCTTATCAGTGACTGCATACCATGTGTGTTCTTTTGTGATTGGGTTACCTCACTAAGGATGATATTTTCAAGATCTGACCATTTGCCTAGGAATTTCGTGAATTCATTGTTTTTAATTGCAGAGTAGTATTCCATTGTGTAGATATACCACATCTTCTGAATCCATTCCTCCGTTGAGGGACATTGGGTTCTTTCCAGCTTCTGGCTATTATAAATAAGGCTGCTATGAACATAGTGGAGCATGTGTCCTTATTGCATGCAGGTAAAGCCTCTGGGTATATGCCCAGGAGTGGTATAGCAAGATCCTCCGGGAGTGTCAAACGAGGAGTTGGTTCTTTGAGAAAATCAACAAGATAGATAAGCCCTTAGCCAGACTAACCAGAGGGCACAGAGATAGTATCCAAATTAATAAAATCAGAAACAAAAAGGGAGAGATAACAACAGAAACTGAGGAAATTCAAAAAATCATCAGATCCTACTACAAAAGCCTGTATTCAACACAACTAGAAAATCTTGAGGAAATGGACAATTTCCTTGACAGATACCAAGTACCAAAATTAAATCAGGATCAAATAGACCATCTAAACCGTCCTATAACCCCTGAAGAAATAGAAGTTGTCATTGGAAGTCTTCCAACCAAAAAAAGCACAGGTCCAGATGGTTTTAGTGCAGAATTCTATCAGACCTTCAAAGAAGACCTAACACCAATACTCTTCAAACTGTTCCACAAAATAGAAACAGAAGGAACACTACCCAACTCGTTCTATGAAGCCACAATTACACTAATACCAAAAGCACACAAAGATCTGACAAAGAAAGAGAATCTCAGGCCAATCTCTCTTATGAATATCGATGCAAAAATACTCAATAAAATTCTTGCCAACCGAATCCAAGAACACATCAAAACGATCATTCACCACGATCAAGCTTTGTGTTTCTTAAAGCCATAGTTGGAATTATAGTTCTTCTGGCTACTGGCAAACTCGAACTTGTTCCTGTGTAAGACTCTAGTCACATGTTCCTTGTTTTGAAAATTCATATAATAATGTTAACCGTGTTACAGTATCATTTGTGTCTTGAAAATAGATTCTTCTTGGCTACAGTATGCTCCAGCCACATTTTCCCCTCCCTCTACTTCTCCTAGCTCCAAATCTCCCCTCTCCCATGGGTTTTTCTATTTTTATTTTTTAGATATTTGCTTTATTTACATTTCAAATGATATCCCCTTTCCTCGTTACCTCTCCCAAAACCCCCTATCCCACGCCCTTCCCCCTGCTTACCCCCCCCTACTTTCCTGACCTGGCATTCCCCTA
Organism: Tokudaia tokunoshimensis; assembly: GCA_036184795.1. Lineage (NCBI taxonomy): Eukaryota > Metazoa > Chordata > Mammalia > Rodentia > Muridae > Tokudaia > Tokudaia tokunoshimensis. Next base: position 78,923,596 of record BTHU01000017.1, read on the forward strand.
CACTGGGGCATCGAGCCTTCACAGGACCAATGGCCTCTCCCTCTTATTGATGTCTGAAAAGGCCATCCTCTGCTACATATGTAGCTGGAGAAGGATTCCCATGGGTTTTAAAAAGGCACTTTATGTACCTTTCTGTAGCCTTCCAAGTATAGTGGAGGACCTTGTCTTGTTGATGCAGAAGCATGGAACTGATGGGGCTAAGGTTCAGATATGAGAACCATCTTCATTAGAACTTTTCACATTTTTTTATCATGGAATTATTATCCCCAGACATGTGACTTTCATGGCTTCAGAGGCAAACCACTCATCTTTATCAGACACCATGTGCTTGCAGAGTAGACAAAACTCACATTTCCCCTTCCCCCATCTATTCTACATAGAGGGACCATGGCATTGGGAACACCTTGGTGAAAATGAAACTTTGGAAATGGCTTTTCCTTCTAATACCCATAGAAGCAAGGTGAAAACACCACAAACCTCCCATGTGTTTGAGAGCCACTAATATAAGCTCACATTATTTATACTGATGTATATATGTTATCTATTGTGTTTTATGGGAACACAGAATTCTGCTGAAGCTATGAAGACATGATGTCTTAACAATATACATCAAGTCTTTGGGCCTGCTTGAATAGGGACATGTGCTGAGCAAAGGTCTTCTGGGATGTTAAGAAATAAGTTAGTCTATGGCAGTGTTATGGAAGCACAGAAGCCATTTCCCACCTGACAGCTTTCTTGGGCTTGGAACTGACCATAAGGTCAGTTAGACAAAAAACATCTTTACAACATATGATACATTCTCCCATTATTTCCTAAATCCTGTCTCCACCTTGTCTAAATAACTGGTTTTTCAGAGCTGGATCACTGGATAGCATTTGTAATTATTTTTTTAACTATATGCTACCTTCCATTTTGATAAGGAACAGAAGATGAAAGTAATAGAGAGAAGAATAAAGGTATGCTGTACGTATTGCTTGGTAATTGTTTTTAAATATGACAAGTCCTTGTTTTTAAACATGAACTGGTCCTTGGTAGAACCCTTATCATTTTGAGATCCATTTGTTCTCACAGAGTGTCTTAGTTAGCATTTCTGCTGCTTTGATAGGAACCTATGACCAAAGTCGATCTGGGAAGAAAAGGATCTATTTTGCTTACACTTCCACATCACAGTCTATCATCAAAGAATGTTGGGGCTGGAATTCAAAGCAGGAACTACAGGTAGGAATTGAAGTTGAGGCTCTGGAGGAACACCACACACTAGCTTGCTTTCTATAGCTTGCTCAGCCTGCTCTCTTATAAAACTCAGGAACATTTTCCAGCATTAACACCACCCACAGTGTCTAGGGCCCTACTACACCAATCATTAAGAAAGAATATGCTGAACAGACTTCTACAGGCAGCGTGAAGGAAGCATTGCTCAACTGCAGTTATTCTTCCTAGATAATACTAGCTTGTATAAAAAAATACTCAAAAAATTATCCAGAACATAGGGTTTTTGGATTGTGCCACATTACTTCTATTTGTATTGATAGAAAAGGCAGCTAATATATTTATCATACAGCAGGGCAGAGTTGTCTTTAGCTTATTTATAATTGAACACTCGGGAATTAGCATTATATATAAAATGTATTTTAGTATCTAGCTTTTATAGTGAAACTTTCCTAAGTTTAGTAAGCATTACATTGATTGTAACATTCCTCTGGAAAGATATTTTAGTGATTCTGAGATAAATGTTTTAATCTGGGATAGGCTCAAAATGGTTTCTAGATTTTATTTGTTGTTTTGAGCATTTTTATTCTGCATGTATATATGTCCGGGACGTGCATGCCTGGTGCCTGCATAGGTCACAAGAGATGATTGGTTCCCTGGGAACTGGAGTTGTGGATGGATATGAGCCACCATGTGGATACTGGTAACTGAATTCAAGTCCTTTGCAATAGAAGCAAGTGATCTTGACCAATAAGTAGTTTCTCTAGCCCCTGAGATTATCCCAAATCATAATGAAGTACCATCTAAATTTCTGTTCAATAACTTCCGACCCCGGTCCTGGAAAGACTGAATGTAGGGGAATGCCAGGACAGAGAAGTGAGAGGGGGTTGAATGGGGAAAAGAGGGAGGGAAGGGGGCTTATGGGACTTTCAGGGAGGGAGGAAACGGGAAAGGGGAAATGATTTGGAATGTAAATAAAAAAACTTAGAAAATAAAAAAAAAGAATATAACTATCTCTATATTTAATATAGCTTAAGCGAAGGGAAAGAAGAGTAAATGTGGGAAATGGAAACAGCAGATGCTTTGGAGTAAGTTATTTCATTTATTTATTATATGACGCCATCAGTAAAGTAATAAAAGTTCATAGCAATGGAAATAATAAAAAAAAAAATAAAAAACTTCCAACCTCAGATCCACCTCAGATTCAGGCTAGGGGTAGAAACCTCCACTAATACACATTTTTAATTTTGAGAATTCAGTGTTGCCTTAGTTTTTCAAAGGACTTGCTCACATTTGCTATCTACAAGCTGTCTTTCTCCATTTGTCATGTGCTTAACAATGTGAGAAGAAACTAAACTGAAAGAAAGGAGACACGCCCTATAGGATTTCAGTGCTTGGGTGGTGTTTCCTGCCTTTCAACTTCCTTAATTCATTTTCAGTGGTTCTGGTTAGCTTGACTTTCTTTTTTCTGTTTTTGATGGATAGTGTACATAAAATTCATCAATCTGAAACATCTGCATGCATACCCATGTCACACAAAATGATAGAGGGCAAACATCTTGTAGGGTCTCTTTCATGTCAACTCCTCCAACCACATTCCTTATGACTTCTATTATTGTCTGAATGCTTTTACTTAACCCCGACTTCATATTGCAAATCACACATATATCTGATTTCTTTTACTCGACAGTGAAAAAAATGAAAAATGCTATTGTCTGTAACATTATTTATTTAATTATATGTTGTATCCTAGAGTATGAGCATGTCAAAACCTCCTCATGTATTGCTGTTTTTTGGATAGCTTTTAGTTTATGGGTATAGAGGACAAGACTATATAGATCATCTTATGAATATCCATTTTAAACATATAAACTCAATCTCTTGGGAATATGAGCGAAGTTGGTAAATAGCAGGATAGTTAAATACATACAGCATCAACAGAGCTGTCAAATACCCTTCCAAGACAGATGCCACTTCTTACTCCCACCAGTAACACCTGAGAGCCCCATTTGCCATCACCAGCATTTCAGCCTTTTAATTTCAGCCTGTCAAAAGGTGATTCTGACCTGACAAGTTTGATGTACATTGAGATGATTAATAACAATGATGTCATCATTTTATGGAAAGAACAAGCCTAATCTGCCTCAGCTGCTTCATTTTTATGGCATAAGTTTGGATTATTTACACAAATTTGTTTGAAAACTTTAAAACATTTTATTGGCATTCTTGCCAAAAATCTTTCAAACGTGGACTAGTTTTAGGTAGGTTACTTAAGACTTACATATTTGATTCAAATGGGTAGCTTTTTCTTTCTCAGTTCTTAGCAATTATCTTGGTTAAAAGAAGACGTTACTAGAGTGAATAAAAGTGCTTTTATCTTCTGAGCTAAGAGAGGAAGTTTGGAAGTAATGAGTGATTTAAATTCTTAAACTGAAGGTTTAAAGTATCAAAGTCCATCAACTCCCTAAAACATTAGGCTTATATATTGTTCAGTAATAGAAAAGAAACTTGGTAAACACAGTAACTGTTGCTATTTAGCATTGTTACTCTTCATTTAGAAGACAAAATTGCATCCAAGGAAATGTTCCTGTGTGATTTTTGTTTTGATCTATGCTTAGGAGAAAGAGGAGGGAGGATGCAGCTCTCAGATTGGAAAGTTCGGAGCAATTAGAGGCTGTTGTGGTCAAGCGCTCCATGGTTGGAACCTTAGTTATTTTTGAATTCTATGAGAGACAAAGTTTGGACTCTAGAGAAATGGAATCTAAAGGATGATTGTAAAGGAGAAGTGAGAGAGTATTAAGTAACTTCTCTTGAGTGAGAAGCCTCAGTCTCTCTAAGGTGGGTTGCTTCCCAGCTTCTGAATGTGCTTAATGAGTACTTCTGACTTAAGGTGGGTCTTCTGTTAGAAGTGATGCTTATTGCCTCATTTATCAGCTGCTTGCTGCATTCTCATTAATTTTCTATTAGTTAAGTAAAATATGGCTCAAGGTCCATGCTATCTCGGGCATGAATCAAAGGGAAAAAAACTAAGCTGAAATGAAATATCTTGCTGACAGCTCAAGGATAGAGCAAAAATGTGGGAAATACAGACACATAGGGCAACAGCTGGTGAGCGCCACTCCATTTTAACAGTGTGGCCCTGACTTCTAGTTCTAAGAGACAACTATAGTTTTCCTATAAGATCTGAGAAATAGTGCTTATGCAATTTCTCCCCATAAAATATAATTGGGAATTTTGATGGACAATGTTTTTTCAAAAATTATTTTAATTTTTTACTATTATATAATATGTGTGTTTGTGTGTGTATGTATGTTCATTTAATTACTTTTTTACATATTCACTTTACATCCCTCTCACTGCCCTATCCCAGTCACCCCGTCCCACCATCCTTGTCCCCATTTCCCCTCCATGCAAATAAAAAAACTCTGAGATTCTTTCTTATACCCATCAGAATGGTTAAGATCAAAAACTCAAGATATAGCACGTGCTGGCAAAGATGTAGAGCAAGGGGAATACTCGTCCATTGCTGATGGGAGTGCAAACTTGGACAACCACTTTGGAAAATTTGCTCAACTATCTACATAGCAGTTTTATTCTGGAAACAGCCTAGATGTCCCTCCAAAGAAGAATGGATAAAGAAAATGTGGTACATCTACACAGTGGAATACTATTCAGTTATTAAAACTCAAGACATCATGAATTTTGCAGGCAAATGGATGGAACTTGAGAATATCATCCTGAATGAGGTAACCCAGTTCAAAAAGGACATGCATGGTATCTACTCACTTTTAAGTGGCTATTACCCATAAGACACCCATGTTACCCTCCGCAGACCTAAAGAAGCTAACAAGAAGGAAGGCACAATCGAGGATGCTTGAATCCCACTTAGAAGGGGGAATAAACCAGTCAGAAGAGGCATATTGAGGGAGGGAACTGGGTGAGAGATGTGATGAGGAGGGGAATGGGAGGGATCAGGATCAGGGAGGGGAGGGACAGGAGAGATGGCCAGATGGCAATGAGAATGAATGGAAATCTTCAACTGACAGGGATGGGGAGGTAGGGGACCTCCATCATTCTGTCTCCAGAATGAGACAGAGACCTGGGATATGGGAGGCACCCAAGAATCAATGACTGTGACCTTAGCTGTGACTCATGGCATTGAGGATACGGAACCTGAAGTGGTCATCTTGTTTTTTTATTAATTAATTAAACTTTACACTCTATATTTTATTCCCTCACCACCCCCATCCATCCTCTGACTGTTCCACATCCCATACCTCCTCCCCACACCCCTGTCTCCACGTGGATGTCCCCACCCATCACCCCACCTGACCTCTAAACTCCCTGGGGCCTCCAGTATCTTGAGGGTTAGGTGCATCATCTATGAATGAACACAGACCCAGACTTGGCAATCCTCTATTGTATGTGTGTTTGGGCGGCAGGGGGGTGTGTGTGTCTTATATCAGAACCGACTGTATGATGCCTGTTTGGTGGTCCAGTGTTTGAGAGATCTCAGGGTGGGGGGTTCGATTAAATGAGACTGCTGTTCCTCCTACAGGATAGCCCTTCTCATTAGCTTCTTTCAGCCTTCCCTAATCCAACAACAGGGGTCAGCTTCTTCTGTCCATTGGTTGGGTGCAAATATCTGCATCTGACTCTTTCAGCTGCTTGTTGGATCTTCTGGAGTGCAGATGCCACCTTCTATAGCCAGGCAGGAACTCCAGTGGAGCAAAAGGGACACCAACTCTCCCACAAACCTTTTGATTCAAAATTTATCCTGTCTACAAGAAATGTAGGGACAAGAATGTGGAGCAGAGACTGAGGGAGTGGCAAACCAATAACTGGCCCAACTTGAGACACATCTCACAAGCATCAATCCCTGACACTATTAATATACTCTTTTATGCTGGCAGACAGGAGTCTAGCATGGCTATTCTCTGAGAAGCTCCACCCAGAAGGTGACTCAGATGGCAGACACCTACGGGCAAACAGTGGATGGAGCTTGGAGACTCTTATAGAAGAACAGGAGGAAAAATTGTGGGTCCTAAAGGGAATAGGAACTCCACAGGAAGACCAACAAAATCATCTACCCTGGACTCTTTAGATGGTTTATCTGATCCTGATTTACCTTAGGTATTTGGTGTCTGTCTAGAAAATTGTCCATTTCATTCAGATTTTCAAGTTTTGTTGAATAAAGGCTTTTAAAGTAGGATCTGATGATTTGTTGAATTTCTGCAGTTTCTGTGGTTATATCTCCCTTTTCATTTCTGATTTTGTCAATTTAGATACTATCTCTGTGCCCTCCGGTTAGCCTGGCTAAGGGTTCATCTATCTTGTTGATTTTCTCAATAAGGAAAGCCAGCTCCTGGTTTTGTTGATTCTTTGTATAGTTCTTTTTGTTTGTACTTGATTTTCAGGAGGCCAGAGTTTGATTATTTCCTGCCGTCTACTCCTCTTGGGGACATGTATTTGCTTCTTTTTGTTCTAGAGCTTTCAGCTGTGTTGTTAAGCTGGTAGTGTATGCTCTCTCCAGTTTCTTTTTGGAAGGACTCAGAGCTGAGTTTTCCTCTTAACACTGCTTTCATTGTGTCCCATAAGTTTGGGTATCTTGCACCTTCACGTTCATTAAATTCTAAAAAGTCTTTAATCTCTTTTGTTATTTTTTTCTTGATCAAGTTGTCATTGAATAGGGCATTGTTCAGCTTCCATGTGTATGTGAGCTTTTTGTTGTTTTTGAAAACCAGCCTTAGTCCATGGTGATCTGATAGGATGCATGGGATTATTTCAATTTTCTTGTATCTGTTGAGGTCTGTTTTGTGACCGATTATACAGTCAATTTTGGAGAAGGTACCATGAGGTGCTGAGAAGAAGGTATATTCTTTTGATTTAGGATGAAATGTTTTACAGATATCTGTTAAATCCATTTGGTCCATAACTTCTGTTAGTTTTAATGTGTCTCTGTTTAGTTTGTGTTTCCATAATCTTTTCCATTGCTGAGAGTGGGGTGTTGAAGTCTCCTACTATTATTGTGTGAAGTGCGATGTGTGCTTTGAACTTTAGTAAAGTTCCTTTTATGAATGTGTGTGTCCTTGCACTTGAAGCACAGATGTTTAGAATTAAGAGTTCTTGGTAGATTTTTCCTTTGATGAGTATGAAGTGTCCTTCCTTATCCTTTTTGGTAACTTTTGGTTGAAAGTTGATTTTATTCGATATTAAAATGGCTATTCCAGCTTGTTTCTTGGGACCATTTGCTTGGAAAATTGTTTTCCAGCCCTTTGTTCTGAGATAGTGTCTGTCTTTGACACTGAGGTGCATTTCCTGTATGTAGCAAAATGCTGGGTCCCGATTATGTATCCAGTCTGTTAGTCTATGCCTTTTTATTGGGGAATTGAATCCATTGATGGATATTAAGGAATAGTGATTGTTGCTTCCTGTTATTTTTGATGTTATTTTTATGTTTGTGTGGTTATCTTCTTTTGAGTTTGTTGAAAGATTACTTTCTTGCTTTTCCTAGGGTGCAGTTTTCCTCTTTGTGTTGGCGTTTTCTATCTATTATCCCTTGTAGTACTGAATTTGTGGAAAGATATTGTGTAAATTCGTTTTTGTCATGGAATATCTTGGTTTCCCTATCTATGGCAACTGAGAATTTTGTTGGGTACTTGCCTGGACTAGCATTTGTGTTCTCTTAGGGTCTGTATAACATCTGCCCAGGATCTTACAGCTTTCAGTCTCTGGCAAGAAGTCTGGTGTAATTCTGATAGATCTGCCTTTCTTTATATGTTACTTGACCTTTTTCCCTTACTGCTTTTAATATTCTTTCTTTGTTTTGTGCATTTGGTGTGTTTTCTATTATGTGATGGGAGGAATTTCTTTTCTGGTCCAATCTATTTGGAGTTCTGTAGGCCTCTTGTATGTTTATGGGCATCTCTTTCTTTAGGTTAGGGAAGTTTTCTTCTACAGTTTTGTTGAAGATATTAACTGACCCTTTAATTTGGAAATCTTCACTCTTTCTGTACCTATTATCCTTAGGTTTGATTTTCTCATTGTGTCCTGTATTTCTTGGATGTTTTGGGTTAGGAGTTTTTTGCATTTTGCACTTTTTGACTGTTGTGTCAATGTTTTCTATGGTATCTTCTGCACCTGAGATTCTTTCTTCTATCTCTTTTATTTTGTTGGTGATGCTTGCATCTATGATTCCTGATCTCTTTCCTAGGTTTTCTATCTCCAGAGTTGTCTCCCTTTATGATTTCTTTATTATTTCTATTTCCATTTTTAGATCCTGGAAGTTTTTGTTCAATTTCTTCACCTGTTTGGTTCTGTTTTCCCATAATTCTTTAAGGGATTTTTGTGTTTCCTCTTTAAGGGCTTCTAACTGTTTACCTGTGTTTCTTTAAGGGAGTTATTTATGTCCTTAAAATCCTCTATTATCATCATAAGATATAATTTTAAATCAGAGTCTTGGTTTTCTGGTGTGTTGGGGGTATCCAGGGCTCGCTATGGAGGGAGAACTGGTTTCTGATAATGCCAAGCATTCTTTCTTTTTCTGTTGTTTATGTTCTTGCCTTTCCCCCTCCCCATCTGGTTATCTCTGGTGTTAGTTGGTATTGCTGTCTCTGACTGTGGCTTGTCTCTCCTGCAAGCCTGTGTGTCAGCACTCCTGGGAGACCAGCTCTCTCAGGAAGAAATTTGGGTATGGAGAGCTATGACACAGGTTCAGCTCTGGGATATAGATAGAAACCGGAAGGATCCTGTCCCCTGCTGTTCCTTGGTTCCTATGTTCTGAGGTCACTGGGCAAGTCCTTGGGATCACAAGTGGTGGTCTTACCTGTGCTCACAGACTTGTCAGCACTTCTGGGAGACCTGCTCTCTCCTGGTGGTGGTATTTCAGTATGGAGTGCTGTGGCACAGATTCGGCTCCATGGAGGCAAATTCTTATTATTTGTTAGCATTCCTTATCAGTATCATTTTTGTTCTGAGGAAATTAAATGGTAGGAAGGAAGAGTTTAGCTGCTAAGAGCATATTGCTTTTTAGTAATATCACTGAACTCATGCAAAGCATTTTATATAAACACAGAATAATTTTAAGCAACATACTTTGGTACCTTAATGTATACAATTTTATTTTCATTTTTTTCTCCTCACAGTATTGCTGTTTAGTACAACAGTTACTAGAATTGTTTGATGGTTATTGTGTAAATTTATAGTCACTCAGTTGAGCATTAAGCTTGTACCCAGGGCCCAATTCCAAAGACATTGAAGGATACACAGAAGGACCACTAACTTGGTGGACCAACAATAAACAATTTTCTGTTCACTTAGAATTCTTGACTACTACAGAGGTGTAAATGGATTTTGTCATTACTTGTCTTCCTGGGCTCTTTCCAGTTATACTTCATCAGATAAAAAGAGTTAGTAAGCCAGGAATAATACATATTCATAAATGCCTTCAGGGTTGATTCCAGTGCAGAGCCAGTTTTAAGTCATAAAACCAATAAATAAACCGAGGAAGTTCTGAGGTGGGACAACTAATCAAAGTAAAAAGTATTTTTAAAGCATTAAAAGTAAAATCTAATTTTAAGATGAAAATTAAAAACATGAAATAAAATATTATCAAGCTTAATTCAATCACTGAAAAAAGAATTTCTTTTAGATGTGTTATATGCTTTGACTTAGAAAATGGAAAAAATCTGGTGAAAATTTAAAAGATACATTTCGTAGTTTCAACAATACTAATAATAAAATAATAAAAATAAATTCTACATATTCATAGGTTATAGAAATCATCTAAGATTTTTACCCTGAGGGTAATGAGGCAACATTTAGGACTTTGGTAAGGACATGGACTTAAGTAGGTTTATATTTTAAAAACACCTTTTTAGCTGCCTTATAAAAATGAATCTGGGGCAAATATGGAAGACAGAAGACATCATGTGGTTCCCTTGAAGGAGAATTGTATAATCAATACTCCTATTTCAGCATATAACAGAATCAGGACTATAAAGAACAGTCAACTATGCAATCAGTCATATTACAACTGGAATTAAGTGGCCGCCTGAATAGATATTCAACAAGTAATTTTCACTTTCTCTAAAGAATACTTTTTTTTTCATTTCTCAATTCATAGAAACAAGACATGGTGGTAAGGGCCTATATTCTCAGTTCCTTGGGAGGCTGAGATAGGAAGATCTCAAGTAAGGGCTAGTTTATATGAGTAAAGATCAATCTAAGCAACTTTGAGACATGTCTCGAAATGAGAAGTAAGTAAAAGGGCTGCGGGTATATTGATCAGTGTTAGATAACTAGCCTAGAATGTATCAGACCCTGTGTTAAGTGCTTAGTCCTACAATCTATCTATCTATCTATCTATCTATCTATCTATCTATCTATCTATCTATCTATCTATCTATCTATGTATGTATCTATATCTATCTGTCAGTCAATCTATTAGTCTGCCATTAATCTTTTCACATTTTTATTGTGTCTTCCCTTGCCCAAGTAACCTAATTACATTAACCTCTCTTTTTGTTATACTCCAACTCTACTTCCAGACCACTCTTCTGTATTCCCCTCTAGAGTCCTGGCCTTGTGCCAAACCATGATAGTCTCAGTGGCCCTCATCCACAGCTTCCCTTAGCCCTCTTTTCCTATTTATGTGTACTGAGGCCCTTTAAGTTCTAACCTTCCCTTACAAACTGTGGCCAGGTCCCTCCCTAAATGTTTCCTTTGCTTTCCTAATAATTTGATTACTACCTTGATAGGTTTATTCACATTTTATCTTACTACACTGCCTCACTGTCCCCTCTCCACTATTTCCTCCAAGCTGAATTCACTACAACCTTCTCCAGTTCTGCTCCAATTTCCCACATATAAAAAACTTTCCCCTGTATAGGTTCTAGGAGCTGCGCCAGTCTTCTCAAGCTGTTGTTACCCTATCTTCTTCTCCAAGTGTGGTCAACCTTGAGTTCTGAGACTGCTGGATCCAACTCTGAAAAGGGCTATAACCTCTCACTACTGAGGCTTTGTGTCCTGCTCTTATCCTTGTTTACAATTATCCAAAACTGGTGGTAATCCACTTTTGGCTTTAGACCTTATAAGCACCTGTTTCTCCCTAAGAACAGATTTTCTTCAATTCGTATTCTGACCTCACACCCTAAAATCCAGTCTATTTGTTACAATTAATTTTTCCTTTTTATTTATTCTTCTCTTATATATTACATCCCAACTTTGGTTTATTCTTCCTCCCTTCCCCTAGTCTCTTCCCTCCAATCTACCCTTTCCTCAAGATCCACTCCTCTTCCCCTTCCCTTAGAAAAGAGCAGACCTTCCATGGACATTAACCAAAATACAGTATAACAAACTATAATAAGACCAAGCACATATTCTCACATCAAGGCTTGGGGAGGTTACCCATAGGAAGAAAAGGGTCCCAAAGGCAAGCAAAAGAGTCAAAGGTAGTGCCCACTTCCACTATTAGAACCCAGATGTCCCTCAACGGAGGAATGGATTCAGAAGATGTGGTATATTTACACAATGGAATACTACTCTGCAATTAAAAACAATGAATTCATGAAATTTCTAGGCAAATGGTCAGAACTGGAAAATATCATCCTTAGTGAGGTAACCCAATCACAAAAGAACATACATGGTATGCAGTCACTGATAAGGGGATATTAACCCAGAATCTCGGAATACCCTAGACACAATTCGCATATCAATAGATTTCCAAGAAGATGGAAGGAGAGACCCCTGGTCCTGGAAAGACTGGATGTAGGGGAACGCCAGGACAGAGAAGCGAGAGGGAGTTGAATGGGGAAAAGAGGGAGGGAGGGGGGCTTATGGGACTTTCGGGGAGGGAGGAAACGGGAAAGGGGAAATGATTTGGAATGTAAATAAAAAAACTTAGAAAATAAATAAATAAAAAAAGCAGGCTGAGCAAGCCAGGGGAAGCAAGCCAGTAAGGAACAGCCCTCCATGGTCTCTGCATCAGCTCCTGCTTGAGTTCCAGTCCTAACTTCCTTTGGTGATGAACAGCAGTGTTTGAATGTGTAAACTGAATAAACCCTTTTCTTCCCCCCCCCCCAAAAAAAGAAATCTCACAAGAATGCCAAGCTATACAACCAGAACACACATGCTGCAATTAATTTTAGTGAGTCCCAACACTCTGTCTCCTTTTATGCCTATTACTGTCAACTCTCACTCTATTGTTGGGTGAACCTTAGTTTCTGGATTGGATTGAGGGATCTGCAGGCCTTAGAATGTTCTGTCTGTGCAGTTGGTTGTCATCCCCCAAAGCTCTGTGAATAGGAACAATTGCCTGATTTTGGCCTTGCAGGGTCAATATGAATGAAGAACCCTTTCTCCACCCTGGGAGTTGCTGAGTCCTAGTTGTTGACTACTGGCACTCTTTGATCTTTGGAATGGCTCTAAATTATGACCAAAGCACCCTGGCTTGGCCTTCAGTAAATATGCAGACTTCCTCCATGAACTTCAAACAATATTCCTTTTAGCTGGAAATCCTGCTTGGAACAAAGACCATAAACATCTCCAAAGGTTTAATAGCCACATGCGTGTTCTTTATAAGTGAGGCCTAACTCGGAGCTGTCCTTAACTTTTCCCCCAATTCCTAGTCATATAGTACACAATGGGAAATTAATTGGTTATCAAGTAGAAATGTATGAAAAAGCTGAGCATCACACACTGGATATTGGTTAGGTCTTTTAAAGGTCATGAAAAAGAGTTGTGTCTTGCTGGAAAAGTGGGAATAATAATAATTATTATAGATATTTTAAGGAATAGATATAAGTAGTGTCCTACACACCCACTGGAATAGGCATGATGTGTCTATAATGTGAATAATATTTTAATCAAATATTGCACCAGAGATACAACTATAATCATTGAAACCAAGTTATTCTTGTTTTATTTTTCAACAGGCTTTATTCTTAGATCATGTTTTAGATCCATAAGCTGAGAGGAAGGGACACAGAAGAAAATATGTTTTGCTGCATAAAAAAGTGTTTTTGATTGAAAGTATATTTCTTAAAATTGATTGAACCTGAATTTTGTTCTTTTCCCATGCTCTCTTTACTTAAGGCAGGACCTTCTTACATAGCATAAGACAGTCTACATACTATGTACCCCACTTTGACTTGAAATGATGGCAATTATTCTGTCTCAGCCTCCAAGGGCTGGGATTGCAGGCATGTACTTCAGTCACATTTTACAAACATCTACCATAAATATTCATTTAATATTTGAAGTCTTTGATGAAACAGCTCTTCAAGGCAAAAAGAATAAAAAGGGACACACACACGCACACCCCCCCCCACATACACATACATGTCAATTTTCTGCATCCAAATAATTTTCAGCTTCTAACCATGGTCCATAGCCCACATGATATTATGAACTATAACAGTTTTAGTTTTGGTAGCAGGAGGGAAAGGAACATTTGGATTCATAAGGGAAGAATGTTCTTACATAGTTGATTACCTTAAGGTGGAATATTAGCCATGAGAAAAGTCACAGATTTGCCGACTTGGTCATTGTGGTTAAAACACAGATGAATTACACAATTGCCCCTTGTTTTTGTTTTGTTTTTTTTTTAATTTGACACATATTTACCATGAGGATTTTTCTTCTGAAATTGATCAGACACACATACAAGCCTCCCCCATTTTTCTTACTAATTTAGTAATTTACCTTACATTCTGATTACAGCTTCCCTCCCTCCTCTCCCTCCAGTTCCTCCGTCTCCCCTCCGCTAAGCTCCTGTCTCCCTATACCCACCTCTCTTTCCACTCAGAGAAGGGAAAGCTTCCCATGGATATCAACCCACTTTGGCATAACATGTTGCAGCATGACTAGGTACCTCTTCTTCTACTGAGTCTAGATAAGGGAGCCCCAGTAAGGGGAAACATGTCCAGAGGCAGGCAACAGTCAGAGACAACCCTTGTTCCAGTTGTTAGGGTTCTTTCATAAAGACCAGGCTGCACATCTGTTACGTAGTGTACGGGCTTAGGTCTGTCCCGTGTATGCTCTTTGGTTGGTGATTCAGGCTCTGTGATCTTCTAGGGGTCCAGGTTAATTGATTTTGAAGATTTTTTTTTTTGTGGTATCCTGACTCCTCTGGCTCCTTCAATCCTTCTTTCCCCCTTTCCACAAGATTACCCAAACTCTGCCCAACGTTTAGCTGTGGGTCTCTGTATCTGTTTTATTAGTTGCTGGGTGACAGTCATGCTAGGTTCCTGTCTGCTAGAATAGAGGAGTATCATTAATAGTGTCAGGGGTGGGCTCTCTCCCGTGGCACGGGTCTCAAGTTCGGCCAGCCATTGTTTGTCCATTCCCTTAGTTTCTGCTCATCTTTTCCCCTGCACATCTTGTAAGCAGTACAAACTGTGGGTCACAGGTTCTGTGAGTGCATTGGTGTTTGCATCCCTTCATTGGAATCCTTGCCTAGTTACAGGAGGTGGCTACTTCAGTCTGCATATCCCTAGCTGCTAGGAGTCTCAGTTAGGTCCATCTTCATGGGTTCCTGAGAGTTTCCTTTGTCTTAGGTTTCTAGTTTGTCCCAGAGATGCTTCCCCCCGCCAACAAATCCTAGTTCTCTTTCTTTCCATTCTCTCCACACTAGAACCCTCTTGCCCCACTCCTCACTTCCTCCCCGTCCCATCCTTCCGTCTGTCAAATCTTCCCTTTAAACAAGCAAAAAAGGACATTTTCCTTGATAAAAAAAATCTTATATCTAAGTCTTAAGTCAAAAGTCAAAAACTCAATAACGTCTAGAGTGTTTGCAGGGTCATCTTCTTCAGTCAGTCATAGCTTGCCATCCAGGATCCAGTCAGGTCTATGCTGTGCTAGGTACTTCATAAGCAATAGAGAATAGCTGAAGAGGAAAGGGCATTCTGCTAATGTAATCATCTTTAAACTTTGTAAGTAGTTTTTTTTTTTTTACATTTGGGATTAGTAAAATCAGCTATATGCATAAAAGTGTGTTTTTTCCCCAAGTTTCTGTTTTGAGTGTGGCTGATATTTGTATATTTGTATATACAAATCAGTATAGATTTGTCAAAGTCTATAGTATCAGACCATATTATTACAATATCACATTATCTGCAGAATAATTAAATTTTAGTGCTTAGTTTAATTTATAATAGCTATGCCTATGGGAATTAGTTGAGTTGCATGCTGGTATTGTTTTCACTCTTTGAAATCCTGTCTGAAAACTTGGCTGTATTGTTAACAAAGCTACTGAAGATGAAGTACCAGCATCCCTTTCTTTACAACGTTACCTGTATCATGGGGTTGAAGCTATCATAAACCAAAGAAATAATCAGAGACTCAGACAGAAAATTTCTGAGTATCATAATTAGAAACATAGTTTTAGCTTTGCCTTTGAGACAAAAGTATACTTCACCCTTCTGCTAAGTGACTAGGAAGTAGGCCTATTGCATTTTCATCCCACCAGCAAAGAATGGCGAACTAGCAAAGAATTTGCCTTATCTTATGTGACAGGACATTCTGATTTCCTTTAGGATGGAGATCCTTCTTGGAAAAATGATCTTTCTTTTATTTTTTAAAGATTTATTTATTTATTATATGTAAGTACACTGTCTTCAGACATCCAGAAGAGGGTATCAGATCTCATTACAGATGGTTGTGAGCCACCATGTGGTTGCCATGTGGTTGCTGGGATTTGAGCTTAGGACCTTTGGAAGAGTAGTCAGTGCTCTTAACCTCTGAGCCATCTCTAAGAAACATCTGATGAGGCAGTGAGAGGCATCCAGGCTCTCTGCTCATGTGGCAGCCAAAATGTGTTGTTTCCTGTTTAACTTTCAATGGAAGTATAGAAAGAGTCACTAACATTCCTACTGAACAAGTAGACTTTGTGATATAAAAAAAAGTCATATTTTTTACCCAGAAAATTTAACTATAATCTGTTGGTTTTGTGTTTCAGTTACTCTTAAAAACAAACAAACAAATGAACAAAACAGCAATAATAACGAAATTATAAAATTGTTTAGGGGCTGGAAAAATGGCTCAGAAAGTAAAAGGTTTAAGTTGCAGGTATGAGACCTGAGCTCAGAAGCCCACCACTCATATAAAAAAGCTGGCACATTGGTGTTTGCCTGTGGCCACGCTGTTGCAGAGAGGCAGGGAGGATGTTTAGGGATTACTAGTCAGCTTGCTAGTTTTGCTGAATTTTTGGGCACCACTTTCAGCAAAAATAACCTCATTTTTTAAAAAAGAACAATTAAAGCTGGAAGGGATTAAGAATGACACGTGATGTCAAACTCTGGCTTCCACATCTACATGTGTGCATGGAGACCCACATCTATACATATGTACATATGAGTGCATGCATTGTGCACACACACAATGTTTACACTTCCTAAACTTTCTAACTGATTCTTAAAATCTTGGTCAATTAGTGATTGTGAGAATCTTATTCTTTGTGCTGCAATTTAATTGAATATGAAGGTAATATCAAAAGGACCGGAGCCCCTCCCCCATGCCTTCCAGTTCAATACTGAATGTCTGTGCAGAATAAAATCATCACACTATGATGGAGAGTATATGTTGATTGCGTGTAATTTTTTTATTTTCTAAAAAATTTGTGTTTCAGATTACAGACTCTTCATCCATTTGCAGTTCTTCGGGATGAATAAATTGGGCTGCAGAAACGGCTCACCTCAGGCAGCTTATAACCACAACTCCAGGGAATCTGATGCCTTCTTCTGGCCTCTGTGGGCATGTGCACCTTCGAAATTTACTAAGTAATTGATTTGGCTTTTTAATTTTTGTGATATTAAAATATACACATAAAATCTACTATCTCATCCATTTTTCAGTGAACTTTCATGGTATTAAGTACGTTGCCAATGTACAGCCATCACCACTATCTCTACGTTTTGATCCTTTATATTCATGTAGTTATAAGCCTTCTTTTTCCTCTTCACCTAGCTCCTTGAAACCACATCTCAAGTTATGTCTCTGATGATCCATGTCCTCATATGACTTTAGAATCTAACAGCTTTTTTTTTCAGATACTAAACCATTTTACTTATATAATGTTCGTGCTGTTCACCTGCATTGTAACAAGTCATCGATGCCGTTAATCTTTCTTAGAACGAGCCTTTCTCCTTCTAATCTAATCTAATATTCTAAGGTTTTGAGTGTTCTTTCTGTTCTGAGGTTCAAGGCTATGTTGCGTTAGCTGCTCCATCAGCACTCCTGACGTTGTTGAATATACTTACAAGAAAAATTACAGTGAATCAAGTGTTTTAGAAACATATAAGGATGTAAATGTAGGGAAATGGCCAGCTGAGGTCTGTGTTGTTCGCTATTGACACTTTTGCACCAGGAAAACACCTGCTATGTCTTCCAAGCACTATTATGACTTGTTGAAATGATAAGCAAGAAAAGATTTAATGATTTTTCAAATTGAAGACAAACTAGATTCGTTTGTGTGTGCATGTGTGTATGGTGTGTAGTGGGGTGAGGGGAGGGAGATGCATGTGCCATGATGCATGTATGGAATCTAACCCACAACTATGGACTTGGTTCTTTCTTCCCTCTTTTCCTTTATTTCCAGGATTGATCTCAGGTCCTCAGGCTTTTGTGGCAAGCAGGTTTATCTGCTGAGCTGTCTTGTGTGTCCCAAGCTAGAATTTTTAACAATAATAGTAGCAAATCTCTCTAAAGCATTTTAACATTTCATCATTTGGCATTACAGCACAGGAAATTGATACCAATATTTTTTATTAATTAATTAATTAATTTTTTACACTTCATATTTTATCCCCCCCACCTCTGTCCACCTTCTGACTGTTCCACATCCTGTACCTCTTTCCCAGTCCCCTGTCTCCACGTGGATGTCCCTATTCCCCCACCCCTCACCTCTAAACTCCCTGGGGCCTCCAGTCTCTTGAGGGTTAGGTGTATCATCTCTGAATGAACACAGAACCGCAGTCTTCTACTGTTTGTGTGTTGGGGGCCTCATATCAGCTGGTGTATGCTGCCTGTTTGGTGGTTCAGTGTTTGAGAGATCTCTGGGGTACCGATTAAATGAGACTGCTCGTCCTCCTACAGGGTTGCCCTTCTCCTCAGCTTCTTTCAGCCTCACCTAATTCAACAACAGGGATCAGCTGCTTCTGGCCATTGGTTGTGTGCAAATATCTGCATCTGACTCTTCCAGCAGTTTGTTTCGTCTTCTGTAGTGCCTTACACCAATCAGAAAGACTAAGATCAAAACTCAGGTGACAACACATGTTGGAAAGGATGTGGAGAAAGAACACTCCTCCATTGCTGGTGGGATTGCAAACTGGTACAACTACTCTGGAAATCAGTCTGGAGGTTCCTCAGAAAATTGGAAATAGATCTACCTGAAGACCCAGCTATACCACTCCTGGGAATACACCCAAGAGATGCTCCACCATGCCACAGGGGCATGTGTTCCACTATGTTCATAGCAGCCTGATACCAATAATTTTAATGTGTAAGTTTCATGAGCAAATGATCAATCGGTGTCCAGACATAAATGGAAGAGCTGAAAAGTTATTTATTTCCCATATATAAAGGAGACAGTGCTAATAGGGATCTGAGGGCATCAATGCTTCAGAATAAACAAAGTGATGGCAGCTTCTAAATCAGAAATCTGTTTAGGGTTGGCATTTGTCCTGAAATACAAGGCAAGTGCCTAAAAGAGAAGGTCCACAAGAATAATTATGGAAAATGTTCAAAGATTTTGTGTCCTGAGTGTTGCAAGCACAGTCACAACAGCACTGAGGTAGTATGGATCTTTTGTGTGTCTGTAATTAACACTTCATTTCCTCCTCTGAGGTGGATCCCATTCTAGTGAATAATTATATATTATTTACTTTAATCACACCTGCACGGATGCATCATAGTGATTTCCACAGTGTGCTTTAATTGTTTCTTGTGGTTGCAGATATAAAGGACAATGGACTGTGGAAGATATTCTTGGAGTTAAGCTTGAGATATTTTCAGCTCAAGAATGGATAGAAAGCATGGAAAATATGTAGTGAATATGGAGCCCTCTAGAAGACAGCCGGTGAGTATTTTCATTTTTTTTTTTTTTGCTGACATTAAAATCTCACTTTTAGTGCTAATAACATGACATCTCTTTGCTCTTGTGTAGTCAGGATCTTATCTCTGTAGCTTTCTCCAAAAGAAAGTTATTCTGCCCCATTCCTTCTTTAGTGACATAGTTTTTAAAATTTTCACATTAGATATTATTTTAAGTAATTGTAATTATAAAGTGGTAAGAATGTCTTGATGCCTATATGATACATAAATAATAATAAATGACTATGTGATGTGTAAATAATAACAAATCATTGTTTACAAATTATCACAATATACAGTATATAATAACATGTTATTATAATATAAATTAAAAATGTTCATTATTATCAGAACATAAATCCTTGATGACATTATTTGTAGTTATATTTTTGACTTAACTGGAAATGTCTCCTCCAACTTGTCTGGGGTCTGGGTGAGCCCAGGAATCCTTGCACATTCAAAATGCCAACACCCAGAGCCTTGTAACACATAGGTAATTTCTACTGGTTTTGGTTGTGTTGTACCATGAGAGGCACTGAGCCTGCTCTTTCCCAGACCATATGGTTAGGAAACAGTCTCCTTTCACGTTTGCTGTGTACTTAGTACTATTACAAGTCATTGTGAAGCTATTCTTTGAAAGAATGCTATTTGACAACCAGGTTTTACAGAACTAATTTCTAATCCTAAACTCAAATGGTCACTACAGAAAAGTAAACTAAACGAAAACCAAAGAAAATGCATTAATCAAAGAAAAATACATTATGAAATATAAATATATGCTCCAAATAAACAGTTGAGGAGTGAGCAAAGAAGCAATCATGTTGGAACAGTGTTTACTTAGCTGTTTAGACTTTGATAGGAAAATTGTCCTATGTTAACCTTCATGGATCCTACTCTATGGGTGACTACTTGACTTTCTTACACTGTATTCACTCTATATAGGTCTCTGAATTCTGACATTGGAGCATGTGAGTTTTACCTAAAATCTGAACTGTCCTTTGGACCATCTCCACTACCTTTGGAAGTCAGACTCAACTTTGGTTCCTGAGTTCATGCTCAATCGGCTAAATAGCTTTTACTGCATAATTCTGTCTCTAAGTATTCAGCCTGGAGAAAGAAGACCTTACCTATAATTGACCAACATCATGTGGCAGTTGGGCTGCTTCCCCAGCTCCTGAAATCTTTCTTTTTCTCTACATAATCTTGCTATTTGAACCAGAACATTACTTTGAGCTGAATTTCTTGATTGTGGATAACCAGTTAAATTATGTCAGGGAAATATGAAATAATGAATACAATTCAATAGATATATTTTCTTTGTACCAGTTAAGTACTGCATGCCAATCACAGAATTGAAAGAATTCTTGGTAACTTCTAATCTTCTGGATTTTAATCTTTACTGCACAGTAGAATCTCCTGCGGTCTATGTGTAAGACATATGAATAGATGATGTTAAGCTTACATCAATGATGTCTAAACTCTAGATTGAAGCTCAAGCAAAAATAATGGATCTGAAGTGCAGGGAGTAATGACAACGACTTACCTAAGACCCTCATGGACCATCTAAGACCAAGGGAAATGAGGAGATTTTTAAGGAACTCATCATTATTGTTAGAGTAGCCAGAACACACGAAATTTTTCATTGTTAGTTGTAGTATATTTCACTAGAGGAATCCTTTTAAATCTTCCTAAGGCAGTGTGGTAGAGCTGTGCAAGATGCACAGCTTCATGGTCATTTGCTGTTCCCAAGACTATTTTTTTTAAAGCTATACGGTAATTAATTTATTTTAAGGTTTTCTTATTTTCTTTATTTACATTTGAAATGTTGTTCCCTTTCCTTGTTTGCCCTCTGAAAACCTCCTGTCCCCTCCCCCTCCCCCTGCTCTCCAACCCACCCACTCCTGCTTCCCTGTCCTGGCATTCCCCTGCACTGGGGCATCGAGCCTTCACAGGACCAAGGGCCTCTCCTCTCATTGATGTCTGAAAAGGCCATCCTCTGCTACACAGGCAGCTGGAGCCATTTGGTTGGTGGTTTAGTCCCTGGAAGCTCTGGGGGTACTGGTTGATTCATATTGTTGTTCCTCCCATGGGGCTGCAAACCCCGTCAGCTCTTTGGGCCCTTTTTCTAGTTCCTCCATTGGGGACCCTGTGCTCAGTCCAATGTTGGCTCAGAGCACTGGCAGAGCCTCTCAGGAGACAGCTATATCAGGCTCCTGTCAGCAAGAGCTTGTTGGCATCCACAATAGTGTCTGGGTTTGGTGACTGTATATGGGATGGATCCCCAGGTGGGGCAGTGTCTGGATGGCCTTTCCCAGGACTTTTGAGGCTTTGGTCGCGCTGATTTTGTCAGGCTCACCTTGGTCTGGGTGGCCTGTCATTAGCTCTTGTCTCACTCCGGCTGCTTCAGTGCTGCTCTGTTCTTCATAAAGCATCGTGGTTTACATCTTGGATTTCTCCCATCTCTATGGAAACTCTAAACTTTGGATTCTATTCCTTAAGGGGTTTGCTCTCTCCAGGTGATAAGAAATAACATTTGATCTCCAGACTCATACTCCTTTTTTTTATTTTCTAAGTTTTTTTTTTATTTACATTCCAAATCATTTCCCCTTTCCCGGTTCCTCCCTCCCCGAAAGTCCCATAAACCCCCTTCCCTCCCTCTGTTCCCCATTCAACCCCCTCTCGCTTCTCTGTCCTGGTATTGCCCTACATCCAGTCTTTCCAGAACCAGGGGCAGACTCATATTCCTAATCCTAAATTGTACTGCCTTAAGAACTAGTGATTTTATACATGTTATTTCTGATATTTATAACAAGATATTTTTAGTCTGATATTTCAAGACACTTAAAGATCAAAGAAAGCTGGAGGAGTTTAAAGATTTCATATCTCTGAAATATAAATAAATCTAATGAAATAGATTTTATTTTATTTTATACTATGTAATATGGCTTATAAAAAGTAGTAATAACAAATAGTTGCAAAATCATCTTAGAATCAATAACATAGCTTGTTTTTGTTAAGACTTGCAGCTATAAGTTATTTTTTCCACTAGCTCAGGGGTGTAAAAAGACAGGCTGAAAGAAGTCCAGCAATTTGGCTAACCCTATGCAGATTCCAGAACAGGACTTCACACTTCATAGTTCATGATTAATATTATTAACAATGTAGGCATACTATATAGTTTATGATAAAGACAGAGAGAAAATTTGCAGGTGTCTGGCTTGCCTTATTAAAATGTCACTACACTACAAAAAGCTCTTTCTAATAATTTTTGACATCTCCTTCTCACATGCACACATGCAAAGGAACTCCAACTTCTTCTCCCATGCACACACACACACCACTCCCTCCCATATGCATAGATACATATTTATATATTTATCTCAAATATATATCTATCAATAAATTAACTATGTCTATAATCTGTATCTTCATTCTATCTCTATATTATCTGTCTATATATCTACATATCTATCTATGCATCTATGCATCTGTCTATCTATCTATCTATCTATCTATCGATCTATCTAAATCTCACTGTGTATACATATATATTCTTTAGACACTGGACTTTGAGAAATTCAATTAGAACTACCCTAAAAGCCTTCTTCCTGAGGACTGGCTCTCATAGCATTAGAGAGTGCTATGCAAGCTTCCAAGAGAGAAAAGCAAACAACAGTCTTACCCAGTTGTAAAGCCTACAAACCATAATGACTGTTGGAGAACAATCTCTCAGTGCTGCAATAGTGGCTTTTTTTTTTTATCTCGAGTATAACCAATGTTTGTCTAATTGGGCTTGAGGCCCACTCAGTTAGAGACCATTAATGCTTATTTCTATAAGCATGGCCAATTAGTCATGGTTTGAGAGGCCATAGACCATGGAAGAGAACATACTACCATAAATACAAACTTTTGAGGCTGTTCTTTTCATTGTGTAGCTCCAGATGTTAAACCTGGTAGGAAAATAATGACCATGTCCTTCTGGTCTTACTAGGACCTAGGAAGTCACCTATATATTGAAGAATAGAAGGTTATAAGGTATATAAAAACAAATTATTATTGTAATTTAATATAACATCTGACAATCATCATTCCTTAAAGAATTAGGATTCCTAAAAACAATTTTAAGCCCACCTACAGTATCATTCCTTTGTTAATGAAATAACCATTGACCACTATTTATGTATTAATGAAAAAGTAAGTGTCAGCAGACACTACACCATGTAGAAAGTTTACTATTTGGCACTATGTGTAGTGGGTGGAGGATAGAAAAGGTATTCTCAATGATAGGTGAAGGACAAACATGACATTCTCATCTGATAAACTGGCCTATGCCAATGTTCTAACTTACAAGTAAGCATGGTACAGAACAGAGGCTCAAGTAATCCAAAGTCATTGCTCAATTCAAGGCAGAGAGGAAGGAGACTAGAACTAATGGATATCAGCAGAGATAGGGAGAGTGTGGACAATACTGGAATAGAGCAGAATGAGTTAAGAGGGCTTATCAATGTTGCTATACTTCAGTGATGACCCCCTCATTCTAGTGAGTGTAGCTGAATAGACAGCCTAGATAAATTTGATGACAACAGAGAAGCTAGTCAGGATTCACTGGGAATATATTATTATGTATAAATTGGAGGCATATATGATACATTAAAGGACTGATATCTGCATTCACTTGAAGGCTGGAGGATAGGCCTGGCCTGGAGATAACCTTGAGAATCATTCAGTTATGAGTGATAAAGATGAACATATTGAAACCAACTAGAGGATGCAGAAGTGCCCCATATTTCCCATGATTTAACTCGGAATGAAAATTTTTCATGAAACATCACGTCTTTCATTTTCTACTGTACACAGTGACTACTTTCTCACAGTGGCTCATTGCAATAATTGTGATAGAAACTGAAAACTATGGAAAAAAGAGAAAGTTGCTGACTCCAAAGCAAGACTAGGAGAAAGAAAGCACTGGACCATTAACAATGAAGGCTGAGCATAAATGACGAGACTTCAAAAGAAAATGTGAAGGTTCTGGGGGATTGGGAAGGAATCAACGAGACTGAAATACCACAGAAGCAAAAGAAATAGATGGCTCCAAAAAAGAAGGAATAGTCCCCAGTGGCAATTGTTGCCAAAGGCTTAAGTCAGAAGAGGGCTTGTACATGAGATCTCAGTGTATGAGTGTAATGGATGACATTTACAGTGGTGCGATGGCAACTGATACCACAATGCACTGTGTTGAAGAATGTGTAAATGCAGACACTGAATGTAGAAAATACAAGAAAATGTTTTTCAGATAAAGGGGAAAACAGATAAGATCAGTTAAAGGGAAAAACAGATAAGAGAATTTGGCATCAAAGGGGATTTGTTTGTGTACGTGTAAAATGGGACAGACTGGAAGTGAGGTAAATGGCTAAGTATTTTATCTGTGAGGAAGGGAGGGCAATCAAATCAGAAAGTGACTGGAAAGACTAGAGATCATGGCATACAAAGAACAGGTTAAGAGGTATTGATATTTAGGGAATCTGAACTCATTTAGGTGCAAAATGTATGTAGAGTTTCTCTATATCTTCCCTTCGGTTTTGTTGTTTATCTAACACTGCCATAAAATACAAAGTCTGTTTCTTAAAAATTAAAAGAAAATATCATTGGAAAAGAGATATTAAGAGGTTTGACTTTTCTAACTTAGAGAATGAACGTATTACTTCCAACTTTGATATAACTAGGATGTTTATGTCTAAAGTTCAGATACTTAGTGATTCAAAAAATGTTATAAGTTATAAGAAATAGAAAAGAGATGATAAATATAAGCAGTTTCCTTAATTAATGATATTCTAATTTATACTTTTCATAGGTGGCTGGGAATAGCTGTGGTCTTTGTGGAAAGTCTTCTTGACTTGCCTCTTAGCCTCTGTGCTAACAATGGCAACTGGAGTACTCAGTATTAAGTACTAAGCTTAGTGAATAGAAACAATTCCCCCGTTGTTATCCAGTTATGATCAAACACTGAAGCCTCTACAGTCACACCTCAAACAACCTCTACTATTTCTCAAATAACAGTGATCACTTCCACAGGGTTGACAACTACAACATCCCCTGAAACTACAGCCACAACAGCCACCATAACTTCTAGTGAACCAGCAGGGACATCCATTGCAGCATCGACTGGAGCTAGTGCCACAACCATGGTCTTGACTTCAACTCAACCTGCGACCACAACAACCACAACCACAACTCCATCTGTACCCACAAGCACAGCCACCTCAACACAGCCCACAACCTCTCCTGAATCCACTGAAACATCAGCCACAACTATTGATTCAAACTCATCCTGAGACCACATCAGCTCCAGCATCAAGTGAAACCATGCCCACCACCAGTGCTACAAAAATTCTAATTCCAGCATAACCTATCAAAGAAGTGGTTATGACCATTGCTGCA
This sequence comes from Tokudaia tokunoshimensis, assembly GCA_036184795.1. Lineage (NCBI taxonomy): Eukaryota > Metazoa > Chordata > Mammalia > Rodentia > Muridae > Tokudaia > Tokudaia tokunoshimensis. Next base: position 78,949,330 of record BTHU01000017.1, read on the forward strand.
ATTGGGTCTCCATCTGGATCTTGTAAATAGCAATTGCAACATCTGCTTGAACCAAGATGCCACCATGTGAATAAACCCTCTAACAGTGGAAGCCTCAATAGCACCAGATGCTACTACTACTGCAAATTAGCTGGCAGCCAAAGCAATCAGGATGTTCCTTATTGTTTTAGTGGAACCTTTGTTCACCTAAATTGAAAACCACTACTACTGGCATTTAACCTGCAACTGTAATTTCTGCTTTGCCTACAATAAAAGTGCTTTTTATTCTCCTTGCATAAGTTATAATGTCCATTTGGTCAAGAGAACCAGACACAAACACCACTTTTGATAGACTCAGTGTCAATTATAAAAATTATTTATTATATATCAAGTACACTTTTAGTTATCATTCCTATAAATCATCTTGAAGTTACTTCCCCACTGACTTTTCTCTAAACTTAAAAAGTAGTTACCTCTTCCATATTAGCTGAGTTGAATATGTATCACTGACATGTCTCAGGCACGCCCACAACAAGGACGCAAATTGAAGAATAGTAATTTAGACCACTATTAATACAATAGTCATCCCAATTTTCACAAATCCAACCCAGACTTTCTAAAAGTATCAAAATTTTTAATACGACTGAGCTTTTGAGTTATAAGAACCTGAACTTGGTTCTGCAGCTTCAATAGCATAATTCTGTACAGGCAAGTGATCCAGGTGACTCTCTTAGGTGGACGGTCATTAAGAAGTTTCATCTGGCTGGGCGGTGGTGGCGCATGCCTTTAATCCCAGCACTTGGAAGGCAGAGGCAGGAGGATTTCTGAGTTCGAGGCCAGCCTGGTCTACAGAGTGAATTCCAGGACAGCCAGGGCTACACAGAGAAACCCTGTCTCGAAAAACCAAAAAAAAAAAAAAAAAAAAAAAAAGTTAAGTTTCATCTGAAATCTAGCAAAATTAGGCATTTAGATTTTAGTAGGTTCTGCTTAAGCTCATAACACAGCATTTCTCAGTGCATAAATTACATGCATTACATACAGAAATTTTATACAGGGCTTTGCACAAATTTACGTATAACAATGGAAAAATTTAAATAATTGTTTCCTTTATGTTGAAATTTGTTGTTTCTTTATCCTTCTCTACATTGTAAATATCTTCTAATCTCTCATTGTATAGCCTGAAGACTCATGTTATAGGCTGTTGATCTTTGAAAAAGATTTTGATTGAGGAAGACAAAAGTAATTATTAAATAACTCTGGTATACCAAGCATTATTATAAATCTTTTCAGGTATGTTTGGCTCAATTTCTATTTTTTACATTGTTCTGTTACCATGGGGCAAATCTGTGACTCAACATTTTCTCTATTACCTTTCCTGTTTTAGTAACAGCTGAACTACATAGGAGTTTCTCAGCTTTAATATATTTAATTAGTAACATTTAGTAATTTTTATCTCCAAAGTAGTTGTTGTTCCAAAGTAGTTGTACATTTGTTTAAGAAATTCATTGTCAAGTTCTACTGTACACCTCTGTGAAGTAGAGTGACCTTTCAAGGAATGTATATGAGTAATTAAATAATTAAATATTAAATAATTAAATAATTAAAATATGTGTGAATGGCACCTCAAACATTCATCAGTTCTTTGTGTTGAGAAATATCCAAATCTCTATTTGCTATTTTGAAAGACATAATTAGTTAGTTTGATTAACTCAAAATTATTCAGTGTATAGTATCCATCTTTGTCATTTATCCATTCCCTATTACCTCCCAGCCTCTGGGAATGACTACTCTACTCTCAACATTTAGGAAATCAATTTCTTAGAACCAACATGTGAGAAAATATGATTTCTGTCTTTTTATGCTTGATTCATTTTACTTAATTTAATAATTTCCAATTCCAAAAATGGTGCTTCATATGACAATTTTATTATATATGGTTAAATATATTCACTAAGTACAGATTTCACATTTTCTCCATCCATCCACCCATCCATCCATCCATCCATCCATTCACTGATGCACAGGTAATTTATTTTCATTTCTTGTCTGTTGTGAATAGTGTTGTGGCTAACCTGGACATGCGGATGACTCCTCACTCAGCTTTGTTCCTGTTTGATAATTACTCAGTGATGAGACTGTTGGATTGTTGTTGTTATTCTATTTTTTAATTTACATTCCCAATAATTTTGTAGGAAAATTTCCCCCTTTTTTCTCTTTTCCATCATTTGTGTGTGTGTGTGTGTATGTGTATGTGTGTATGTGTATGTAATAGGAATACAGTTTCAGCAATTGGGATTTAGATGATACTGGGAGATGTAGTACATGTGGAGGAGTTGAAAATGAGCAAGTGGTTGATGTGGAGACGGGAGCACCATCTCTCCGACTTTCTCTATTGTAATCCTCTTGATTGCCTTTTCATGCTGAATAATTCCTGTGGGCAGCTGCCAGATGCAGTGTATCGTGACCGGCAGCTTTTATGCCTCCTACTCATTAGGAATTGGCAGCACCTACCTCCTGTTATGATGGCCCAAAATACTTCATGTCATTGCTGGAATGTTCCTAGCTGAATTAAGAGATACAAATCTTGTCCTAAACACATAAATATGGGTTTTAATAGTAACGACAGTCACCAACCAAAGTGAAAGCAAAATAAAACATTGACACCTAGTTCATCTGCCTTTGTGGATCTAAACAGAACATTAGAAACTATTCTCTCTCTCTCTCTCTCTCTTTTTCTTCCTCTCTGTGTATGTATACACATATGTACGTGTGTGCATGTGATGTGTGTATGTATGTGTGTGTGATGTGTGTTTGTGTATGTGCCAGAGTACACACATGGAGGTTGGAGAACAGCTTTGTGGAGTGCATTCTAGACCATGCTTACATGGGTTCAGGGAATCAGTCTCAGGTTTTCAGGCTTGCACAGTAAGCATGCCTTACCTGCTGAGCTATCCTGCAGACCGTAAAGCAGAAGAGTTCACAGGAATACTGAATTGGACAAGCTGACCTGGTTGGGGCCGGGGAGGTCTGTTCCAATGCTCTGTTCGGTGGGTTGGTTTCTCTTTCTTTAAAAAAAAAAGGTTTTCCATTGACTCTTAATAATCAATTATTATTGTAAGAACAAGTTTCATTCCCATCATTCAAAGCACGGTGTTTCTCAAAATCTTAGGACCTTAACTTAAGAAACAAGGATTGGAGTTGATGAGCTCTGAAGCATCTTGCAGTGTCACTTCAGGGATCCACCACACTGGGTTAAGTGTGACATAAGTTAACACTAGTACTACAGGCACCCCTCAGGACTGGACTCACAGCTTGGTTGTGCCGGGTGCATGGAACTTGGTGGAGTCACTGCTGAGGACGATGTCCTCATCACTCCTGATATTTAGTATGTGCCGACTTCATAAAAGGAGTTTGAAGTGGTCACCTGTCTCATCATTACTGTCACTTTCTGTCTTTAGTGGTCAGGACATTGACAAATTAGGAGCAAATCGCCCAGTTATTGTTTAGAATGGCTTTAATTTTCTTTTATTCTCTCTTCCTAAGTCTGGTTATTATGAGCTTTGAGAAGAGAGCCAGAGGGGCAAGGAATCATCTGACTATGTCACACTGAAGGTGCATTTGGCTCCACCCAAAATCACTGGTTTTACCAAGCTCATTCATTTGCTTAAGATCTTATTTGCCAGATTCCAAACTGTAAAGTGCTCATACCTTCCTTTTTTCTGTATTACTTGGCATCCAGTCACTTAGGACAGCTCAGCCTTAGTGCAATCATGTTTAATAGCATCTTTGCCCTCCTCTCATTAGGCATCAGCAGTGTCTGCTCTGCGTGGTTAAGGCTGAAACCCCTCCAAATATGGTAAATTTTACCAGATGGATTGAAAAGTTTGATAAGCACAATAAATTACACCCTTAATTTGGACAATAATTTAAATTAATATTATTTTTTCCTTTTATGGGGAGGAACAAAGTAATTCTGTAATCTAAAAGAATTCTTTTTATTGCAAATTCATACAGTACATTGTAATGGCAACTTTCCCTTCCACATCTCCTCCCAGATCCTCCCCTCTTTTCCAACCGTGAGAGTTCACGTCTTATTTCTCTACCTCTTTAGAAAATATATAGGCAAATAAAAAAAGCAAACAAATCAGAATTACAAAATAAGGAAAAACAGCAGAAAAAAATCACAAGAAACACACACACACACACATACAAGCACTCACAAACACTCACATACACACACACTCACACACATACTAACAAACACACTCACACATTCTCTCTCTCTCTTTCTTTCTCTCTCTCTCTCTCTCTCTCTCTCTCTCTCTCTCTCTCTCTCTCTCTCTCATAGACAACAAAATCTATGAAAACACAAAAGCAGAAACCATAACACACAAAAGCAAAGACCAGGAAGATAAACCATGCCCAAACAAAGCAGTATGAGATGAAAAAACTCTACCAAAACATCATTGTGTTTGATTTGTGTTGGACATTTACTACCAGGCATGAGACCCACACTTAAGCACTGCTTATGTAACCAGTGAGGCACCACTGGAGAGCACTGATTTTTTCCATTGTAAGTGGTAGTCATTTAGGGGACAGCTTCTTTTTTCAGGTTGGGAGCAAATGTCCTCTTCCTCTTCTCAGCATTGGAACCTCTTCTAGCTTAAACTTGTGCTTGCATGCTGCCGCCTCAGTCTTTGTGAGTTAATATGTGACAGTGGTTTTTGGAGTTACCCATTCTCTCTGGCTCTGGCTCTTAAAATCCTTCTATTCTTCCACACAGTTCCCTGAGCCCCGAGGAGAGAAGATAGATGAAGATATTCCTATTAGTACTATTTGCTCCAAAGCTTCTCACTCTCTGCCCTGTTGTCCCATTGTGAGTCTCTGTATTAGTTCTCATCTTCTACGTGAAGATGTTCCTCTGATAATGACTGAGTGAGATGCTTGTCTACGTGTCTGCCAGATGTCATCAGGACTTATTTTATTGGTGAGTTCTACTAAAGGAATTATTAACTCAAATATTTTGTAGTTAAATGATATAAACTATGAATTTAGCCTACCTTTCCAATAGACCCTGAAGTTCACCTCCATTTGATGAAAGATTTTCTTTTTCAGAAAGTATTTCCATAATGAATGTGGAAGGAAACTAGAAAATATATCTCAATCCTATTGAAATAATTAATTCAGGCAAGAGTCAGGAATCGACACAAAAATCACTAGGTCAGAAGCTGCAAGGAAAAGAGTCCATTTGGAATGAAAGAAACAAATGTACATTTACAGTCATAAGATTAAGCAGGTTCACATCTCTCCATAGTTTTTCTCAGGCTTTTGATATTTTTCCCTTTTGTAAATACAAGGGAGTAATCCGCTTGGGTCTGTTTCCCCTGTTTCCTGGTAACATTGCTCAGATTGTAAATCTCTGCTTGAACTCACTCTTCTGGCACTTTATTCTCCCACACTTTCTCGGTCTTATGTTTTACACGCCTTGATGACTCTTTACAGCTCTTGGTTTCTTGGCAGTTCCTTTCAGACTTTGGTCTATATATCTTTGGAACTGTGGGCACATCACCGGCAATGGTGTTTCCCCATCTTGGTCATATTTCAGGACAGGACTTGTTTGTGGAAGCACCGCAGAAGAGCACTTAGTTTGGTTTTTGCTGGTTGTCAGCACGACTGCTTTAATACAGAGTACAGAGCCTCCCAGACAAATGGGACACAGAGGCATCAAAGGCCAAGAACAATAGCCAAGGCCTCTCAACTGGACTCTGCGGTGGGGCCACACCTAGACCTTGCTCTTTATATTTAGCTTCTGTCTTCCTGGATGTTAATGCCTGTCTCTTTTTTGTATATACCTTGGCATGGTCTTCTGGCTTGCTCATCTGAGCTATTATGCTGGCTATAGTCCAATTATCATTAAAAACTGCTCTCTTATTTTTTCTCTCTGATTTGCCATCACCCATAATAACAGTCATAAGCAGCAGCACTTGTGTTCAGATATGAACTTCTGGAATGTAACACCCAGTAATGGTTATTCTTGGTTATCAGGTTGGCAAACTGATAGAAAAGTGGTAACACACGCTTGGGGATGGCTAGGGTAGTGAGCAGTTTATGAAGGCAGAGAATCCTTCAGTGGGATTAGTTGTGCTTGTTAAATGAGAATAGAAACAATAAGCATATGCTTTCCACCATCCATACTACATAATTCTCCATGAATCAGAAAGCAAACCCACTTACCAAATCTGCCTGGATCCTGGACTACCACTATTCAGACCTGTGAGAAACAAACATCTATGAATTGTTTAGGTATGACCTCACTGTGAAACAGTGTCATGTCCAGAGGGGACTCAACCCCTCTCCTTTGCTTCTGTACAAACTCTCCATCTGTTCTAGTGAACTTACTTCTGTTGACCTGTCAGTTCTATCATTTAGCAAATGGCCTTTCTCAAATGTGACTTTGATAGTCTTAGTCCTTTTGTGAACAGTCCTGCATTTCCAATGGCTTCTCAACCTTCTCTATTATTTTGGTTTTCTCCACAGTCTGTTGACCTTTCTTAGGAAACCAGGATTCACTCCAGAGGTCTTGTGACACTGATGTCTGGTCCAATAGCATAAGTCTGACCCTGTGGTGTCCTTGTGAGAAACTGTTTCATATTTTTTTAAATTGGTTATTTTATTTATTTACATTTCAAATGTTATCCCCCACCCCCCGCCTCCTGGTTTCTCCTCTGCAAATCCTCTATCCCATCCCCTCTTCCCCTGCTTCTATGAGGGTGCTCACCCACCCACTCACCCATTCCCACCTCAGCTCCCTAGCATTCCTCTATGCTGAGGCCTGGAGCATTGAGTCTCCACTAAACCAATAGGGCTTCCCTATCGATGCCAGATAAGGCAATCCTCTGCAGTGTAAGCAGCTGGAGCCATGGGTCCCTCCATGTATACTCGTTGAAACTCTACCAGTTCTCCATATTTCCCTAAGCCTACTCTCAATAAGCCCCATCAGGGATGTGCCTACAGCAACCAACCTACCTCATCATCCACATCTGTGTGTCGTGTATGCACATCATGCACAATGTGTATAGAGGTTGGAGGAGAATTAGCCACAAAGAAGATGAATTCCTCTTTACAGAATTCTAGGATGAGAATAAGAATTTTTTTTAAAAAAGAGTGCAAAGCTATACCAATACTTGTTTTACTTTTTTCTTTGTTTTTTTCAGATTCTAAGACTTGAGTATGTTTAGCAGTCAATATGTGGGAGCTACTTAGGATATTTTGAAATCTGTGTGTTATGAGTATAGCTAAATATTATTCTTTCTGCATAAAGGGTCGATCCTAGTCAGCCACTCAGTGGTATATTTCATTCATTATCTGTTCAATAACTAATCACTGGTTACTTATTGCTTAGTAGATACTGTTGGATCTAGTAAACCTTCATGAACTGTACTATCTAGTAGTGAAGACACAATAAAAATACAAATAAAAGAAATCTGCAGAGATCCACAACCAAACACTAGGTGGAGTCAGGTGAAGCCCCACGAAGGGAGAAAGCGAAAGATTGCAGGAGCCAGAGGGGTGGACTACACCAGGAGAATACAGCCCACAGAATCAGCTAAGGAAGATGCATAGGGCCTCACAGAGACTGAAGGAACAATCACAGGTTCTGTATAGGTCTGAGCTAGGTCCTTTGGCTATATAGTCCCAGAGTTCTTATGGACTCCCAACAGTGAAAGTAGGGGGTGTCTATAACTCTTTTGCCTGACCTTGGGACCCTTTTTGTCTTACTGGTTTACCTTGTTCTGCCTGGATATGAGGGTTTGTGCCTAGTCTTATTGTAACTCATTATGCTGTGTTTGGTTTATATCACTGGGAGGCCTATTTTTGTTGTTGTTAGCTTTGGTTTTGGTTTTTTATTTTTTGTTTTTTGTTTTTGTTTTATTGTTGTTTGTTTTTTGAAGGGAAATGGAGGATGAGTGGATCTGGGGAAGAAAGGAAGTAAAAGAGAGGGGAAATGCAGTAGGAATATGATGTATGAGAGAGGAATAAGAGAAAATGTCTGTATATTTCAGTGAAAGTTAAGTGTTATGTAGAATATTCAAATAAAAAGAAGGGATGTAATGTTTCCAAGGGTAAAATTATGTATATGATGGTAAAGAAAAGCAGCAACTCAAATAGAGGAAATTTCCATGGTAGCTGAGGAGAGGGCTAGAATGTACCCAGAATGAACCACACATCCTAGGGCCCATAGAGATTCAGGAAAGTTACTAAAGGGTAGGTGATAGAAGTCAGAGGAAAGGGTGGTGATGAGAAAGAGTGTACCAGGCCTTTCAGGTCACAAGGAAGACTAGCTTCCTAGTGAAATGGGAATCCATGGGAGAGTTGGAGAAGAATAACAGACATAATTATTCTGTTCTATAGTGAATAGAATTAAAAGGCCAAGGGCAGCAGCACCACTCCAGTTAGGAGAGAACTGAGATAGTGCAATAAAGGGTGGGCGGGGCTTAGACTAGGATGGAAGCAGTAGAGGTTAGGAAAAATACCAGGTAGGGTTGGCTAATTTGGTAATGGGGCCAAAGGAATTCACTTGGGTGGGTTGTGAGGATGTAAATAATAAGAACATTTCCTATGTTTGGTTTTATTTAATTGGAAGTAGTAGTGTTGCCATTTACTGAAATAGGTAATGATGTTAGGACTACACCCAAAAAAACCTAACTCCTTTGAGGATGTTGAACTGGAGACAGCTTCTCTCTTATGGTTGACATCTGCCTGCCTAAAAAGGACTCTCAACTGCCTCCACCTTCATCACCAGCAGGGTCATTAACTGATGGAAATAACAGCCTGCTAACGGGAACTAGGTCTCTCAATTTACTCTCTAATCACAATAAAACCAGCACCTCTTACCTTGCTCTGTCTAGTCACTTTAAGAGCTTCCTTCTACACTTCTCTACTCTCTGCCGAAAGTCTGATCAATTGAGTCATAATCTTGTCATAGTCTTAAGGTGTCTATGTGGCATTGTTAGTCACACACAACATCTGGGTTGGATTTTGGATGCAGGTTATCTACAACGGAAATGAATCAATGTTGTGGACTGTGGAAGGGTTTGAAAAACAGAATAAGGAATTTATCTGTTGACTTATAGAAGCTTGAGATGCATGGTAGATATCTGAGTGGCATCAATGAGTCCACAAACACAAGTGCCTGGAGTTTGGACTACAATCCTTGTTTCAGAGAGAAATTCAAGAGTCATTAGCATACTTACAGTGTGGGCCTCCTCAGGATGGATGAGCTAAGGCCTGAGATTCAACCTGTGGCAGGGCAGGCTAACTGGCACTGTAGTAATTAAAGGGTGAGAGATGAGCTAGGACAGCTAGCTTTCTTGTAAGGAGGGCCAAGAAAAATAATAGCCTGCATAGCCCAATGAAGGAGTTGCACAGAGAAAGGAAGTATGGGATGGAGAAAAGACTACATGGAGAATTAGTCTATGAAGACTGTTACCAGGACAATGTGTCCCCTGTTCAGATTTATGGAATAAGGAAATACTTTGAAAAATAGGAAAGGGGAAAGCACGACAGTAAATGAATTTAGAACATCCAGCCACGTGTTTTGCAGATATGGGTTAATGGATTTCCCTAACTTTCTGCAGCCTATCAACACCCTAAGTTTATTTATTTCCCCTAAGTGCCCTGGCTCTAAATTTCTACTCTTTGTATTCTTAACTCCAGAATCCTACTGGCATCACCAGCATGGCTAGGCATCCTCTGCTACCAGTATCTGCCCATTGGCTATTCACATGTTGTATTGATCATCCAGTTATTTCCTAGATTCAGGCTCCAGAATTTGAAATCCTTGAGGACAGAATTTGAAGGCACTGTGTGACTCTGGTTTCTCTAAGTGTGGTGTTGGTGGAAGATGAAGCTCATTTGCTTGAACCATGTGGCTGTTGCAAGCTTCTCTCTCTGACTCTGCTGGCAGCCAAGAGACCTCAGAAACCCAACCTAGTCTATTTGTGGTATCATATCAGGGTTTCAGCTCCAGGACTAACAAGGTCAACCCAATGCCCATTTTTCTTAGGCTTTTGAATGCAAGGCCCTTCTTGTGTTTAAAATCTTCTGCAGTTCCAGCAGTTTCAAATCTCACCTGCTAGAGGGCTAGAGATCCCAAGGGGCTTAGGTGAGATAGGCCTCTATGATGTCACGGTGAAAGACAGAGGCAAAAGGTTCAGGGTAGAGAGCAGAATGGGAGAGAGACTGTGGGAGAGTTTTCCTAGTCTCATTCCTCAATATTCCTTTATTTTCACAGCAGTGTTCCTAAAGTAAAGCTCCTTTTACAAACAAAGTAGCTAGAAATAGAAACTTAAAGTGATGGCTGCAATCACCAGGAAAGACAAAGTCATTAATCCATGGCTAGTGTGTGATGGTCAAAAGTCAGGAACACAAATGTGACAGTTATGTAAAGAGGTATCTGTTGCTCTGGGAAGGGGGGAAGGGTTGGAATTAATTTTCCTGGGTGTGGAAATCTGAGTTCTGAAAGTACCAGCTGTGTAACCTCTGTGTAAAACAGTGATAATCCTGTCTCAGTTGAGTGTAACATGCATTAAAATTGTAGAATCTCAAGTAAGTGTTTTACAGACAGAAAACACACAAGAGAAAGGTTGATGGTGTTGATTAATCCTGTGAAGACTTGTGTGGCCAGACAGAGCTGCCAGATGAAAGGAGATGACTTTGGAGCAAAGCAGCAACCCCACTGTGTTGGGTCTGTGCAGACTTCATCTTCAGAGAGATAGAAATGGTGCTGGTTCAACTGGAGGTGAACATGCAGAAGAATGCAAATCGTTCCATTCTTATCTCCTTGTACTAAGCTCAATTCCAAGTGAATCAAGGACCTCCACATAAAACCAGAAACACTGAAACTAATAGAAAGGAAACTAGGGAAGAACCTTGAACACATGGGCACAGGGGAAAATTTCCTGAATAGAACACCAATAGCTTATGCTCTAAGATCAAGAATTGACAAATGGGACCTCATAAAATTACAAAGTTTCTGTAAGGCAAAGGACACTGTCAAAAGGACAAAGTGGCAACCAACAAACTGGGAAGAGATCTTTACCAACCTTACATCCAACAGAAGGCTAATATCACATATACACAAAGAACTCAAGAAGTTAGACTCCAGAGAGCCAAATAACCCTATTAAAAAATGGGGTACAGAGCTAAACAAAGAGTTCTCACCTGAAGAATATCTAATGGCTGAGAAGCACCTAAAGAAATGTTCAACATCCTTAGTCATTAGGGAAATGCAAATCAAAACAACCCTGAGATTCCACCTCACGCCAGTCAGAATGGCTAAGATCAAAAACACAGGAGACAGCAGTTGTTGGCGAGGATGTGGAGAAAGAGGAACACTCCTCCACTGCTGGTGGAATTGCAAGCTGGTACAACCACTCTGGAAAGCAGTCTGGCTGTTCCTCAGAAAACTGGGCATGACACTCCCGGAGGATCCGGCTATACCACTCCTGGGCATATACCCAGAGGCTTTACCTGCATGCAATAAGGACACATGTTCCACTATGTTCATAGCAGCCTTATTTATAATAGCCAGAAGCCAGAAAGAACCCAGATGTCTCTCAACGGAGGAATGGATTCAGAAGATGTGGTATATTTACACAATGGAATACTACTCTGCAATTAAAAACAATGAATTCACGAAATTCTTAGGCAAATGGTCAGAACTGGAAAATATCACCCTTAGTGAGGTAACCCAATCGCAAAAGAACACACATGGTATGCAGTCACTGATAAGGGGTTATTAACCCAGAATCTCGGAATACCCTAGACACAATTCACATATCAATAGATTTCCAAGAAGATGGAAGGAGAGACCCCGTGTCCTGGAAAGACTGGATGTAGGGGAATGCCAGGACAGAGAAGCGAGAGGGGGTTGAATGGGGAACAGAGAGAGGGAAGGGGGTTTATGGGACTTTCGGGGAGGGAGGAAACTGGAAAGGGGAAATCATTTGTAATGTAAATAAAAAAAAATAGAAAATAAAAAAAAGAAATACCTAAAAAAAGAAAAAGAAAAAGAAAATGATAGAAAGGGTAAAAAGAGTCTGCTTTCCTCTTAACACATTTGCACTGGCTTTAACCACTACTAATGCAGGCTCACTGTGAGTCATATGACAGTTTAAGGTACATTAATTGATAGGGGTCACATCATTAACTTCTCTTTCCATTTCATACTGGCTTGTTCAGTTTTCTTTCATTGTATTTAGCTAATCATGTAAAGGTGGACACTTTGAAAAATGTCTACTTAGTACAGTTTTTATTGGTGTGCTTCTTGAATGGTGGGTTCCTAACTCCACATAAATGTTTTCCTTTTCTTAAAAAACATTTTCTAAATCTTCTAATTATATTTTGCAGAAGACAACAGACATCTTCTGATAACATGTTCGAAGTATTAGGAACAAGTAAGCAAAGAAGTGTCTATTAACAATTGTTCAGATAGTATATACAAAGAAGTTTTGTATCCTATAAAGAGTCTCAATCCTTCTGATGAATCAGATTGGCCATCAAATTCTAATGAGGTACTAATATTACCAGAACACTGCACTTAGCATTGTCTTTTAAAATGAATTATTTCTACCATTCATTTTATTCTATTGATGTGGTTTGGACAATTCTACAGAGCTCTGTGCTAAGCACCATGAATGCAATGGATAATGTGGTAGGTTGAGAAGACTATTTCAAAGCTGAGTTATAAAGACTGCAAGGAGAGAAGAAGAGAATAGATTATGATACCGGTTTATGTGTAATGTGGAGGTTGTATTAGCCATCAAAAAATGAGATTATGCCATTTGCAGGAAAATTGATGAAAATTGAGATCATACTAAGTCTCACAAAGGATCTTCATATCTGGAATGTGGAGGTGGAGTGGGGGAGAAAAGATATGACTAGAACATTAAGGCAGCGATGTGGAAAGAGGATGGTGGTAGAAGTCACAGAATGTAAGCATGATCAGAGTATGTGTGCATGTATGGGGCTGTGACAGAGGAATCCCTCATTTTGTACAATTGATATATTCTTATTTAGAATGTGTATTTTGATGGGGATTGCATTGAATCTGTATATTGCTTTTGGCAAGATGGCCATTTTTACTATATTAATCCTGCCAATCCATGAGCATGGGAGATCTTTCCATCTTCTAAGATCTTCTTCGATTTCTTTCTTCAGAGACTTGAAGTTCTTGTCATACAGATCTTTCACTTGCTTTGTTAGGATAACATCAAGATATTTGATATTGTTTGTGACTATTGAAAAGGGAGTTGTTTCTCTATTTTCTTTCTCAGCCTGTTTATTCTTTGGGTAGAGGAAGGCCACTGATTTGTTTGAGTTAATTGTATATCCAGCCACTTTGCTGAAGTTGTTTATCAGGTTTAGGAGTTCTCTGGTGGAATTTTGGGGGTCACTTAAGTATACTATCATATCATCTGCAAATAGTAATATTTTGATTTCTTCCTTTCCAATTTGTATTCCTTTGCCTCTTTTTGTTATCTCATTGCTCTGGCTAGGACTTCGAGTACTATATTGAATAGATATGGAGAGAAAGGGCAGCCTTGTCTAGTCCCTGATTTCAGAGGAATTGCATCAAGTTTCTCTCCATTTAGTTTGATGTTGGCTACTGGTTTACTGTATATTGCTTTTACTGTGTTTAGGTATGGGCCTTGAATTCCTGATCCTTCCAAGACTTTTATCATGAAGGGGTGTTGGATTTTGTCAAATGCTTTTTCAGCATCTAATGAGATGATCATGTGGTTTTTTTCCTTTGAGTTTGTTTATGTAGTGGATTACATGGATGGATTTCCTTATATTGAACTGTCCCTGCATCCCTGGGATGAAGCCTACTTGATCATGATGGATGATCATTTTGATGTGTTCTTGGATTCAGTTTGCAAGAATTTTATTGAGTATTTTTGCACTGATATTCATAAGGGAAATTGGTCTGAAGTTCTCCTTTGTAGTGTCTTTGTCTGGTTTAGGTATCAAAGTAATTGTGGCTTTATAGAATGAATTGGGTAGGGTTCCTTCTGTTTCTATTTTGTGGAATAGTTTGGAGATTATTGGTATTAGGTCTTATTTGAAGGTCTTATAGAACTCTGCACTAAACTCATCTGGTTCTGGGCTTTTCTTGGTTGGGAGACTTGATGACTGCTTCTATTTCATTAGGGGTTATGGGGCTGTTTAGATCACTTATCTGATCCTGATTTAACTTTGGTACCTGGTATCTGTCTAGGAAATTATCCATTTCATCCAGATTTTCCAGTTGTGTTGAATAAAGGCTTTTGTAGTAGGATCTGATGATTCTTTGGGATTTCTCAGTTTCTGATGTTATGTCTCCCTTTTCATTTCTGATTTTGTTAATTTGGATATTGTCTCTGTGCCCCCTGGTTAGTTGGCTAAGGGTTTTTCTATATTGTTGATTTTCTCAAAGAACCAGCTCCTGGTTTGGTTGGTTCTCTGTATAGATCTTTTTGTTTCTACTTGGTTGATTTCAGCTCTGAGTTTGATTATTTCCTGCCATCTACTTCCTTGGGTGTATTTGCTTCTTTTTGTTCTAGAGCTTTGATATGTGCTGTCAAGCTGCTAGTGTGTACTCACTCCAAGTTCTTTTTGCAGGCCCTCAGAGCTATGAGTTTTCCTCTTAGGACTGCTTTAATTGTGTCCCATAGGTTTGGGTAGGTTGTGCCTTCATTTTCATTAAATTCTAAAATGTCTTTAATTTCTTTCTTTAGTTCTTCCTTGACCAAGTTATCATTGAGTAGAGTGTTGTTCAGCTTCCATGTATATGTGGGCTTTCTGTTGTTCTTGTTGCTATTAAAGACTACCTTTATTCCATAGTGATCTGATAGGAGGCATCGGATTAGTTCAATCTTCTTATATCTGTTGAGGTCCGTTTTGTGACCAATTATTTGGTCAGTTTTGGAGAAGGTACCATGAGGTGCTGAGAAGAAGGTATATTCTTTTGTTTTAGCATAAAATGTTCTATAGACATCTGTTAAATCCATTTGGTTCATAGCTTCTGTCAGTTTCACTGTTTCTCTGTTTAGTTTCTGTTTTGCTGATCTGTCCATTGATGAGAGTGGGGTGTTGAAGTCTCCCACTATTATTGTATGAGGTGCAATGTATGCTTTGAACTTCAGTAAAGTTTCTTTGATGAAGGTTTGTGCCCTTGAATTTGGAGCATAGATATTGAGGATTGAGAGTTCTTCTTGGTATATCTTTTCTTTGTCCTTACTTATCTTTTTTGATAACTTTAGGTTGAAAGTTGATTTTATTCAATATTAGAATGGCTACTCCAGCTTCTTTTTTGGGAGCATTTGCTGGAAAATTGTTTTCCAGCCTTTTATTTTAAGGTAGTGTCTGTCTTTGTCACTGAGGTAGGTTTCCTGTATTCAGCAAAATTTTGGGTCCTGTTTACATATCCAGTTAGTCCTTGTCTTCTTATTGAGGAATTGAGTCCATTGATATTAAGAGATATTAACAAAAAGTGATAGTTGCTTTTTGATATTATTGTTAAAGGTGGAGTTATGTTTATGTGGATGTCTTCTTATTGGTTTGTTAATTGAAGATTACTTTATTGCTTTTTCTATGGTGTAGTTTCCCTCCTTGTGTTGGGGTTTTCCATTTATTATCCTCTGAAGGGCTAGATTTGTGGAAAGATATTGTGTAAATTTGCTTTTATCATGGACTATCTTAATTTCTCCATCTATGGTAATTGAGAGTTTTACTGGGTATAGTAGCCTGGGCTGGCATTTGTGTTCTTTTAGAGTCTGTATGAAATCTGCCCAGGATCTTCTAGCTTTCATAGTTTTTGGTAAAAAGTCTGGTGTAATTCTGATAGGTCTGCCTTTATGTTATTGACCTTTTCCCTTACTGCTTTTAGTATTCTTTCTTTGTTTTGTGTATTTGGTGTTTTTATTATTATGTGACGGGAGGAATTTCTTTTTTGGTTCAATCTATTTGGAGTTCTGTAGGCTTCTGTATGTCCATGGGTATCTCTTTCTTTTGGTTAGGGAAGTTTTCTTCTATAATTTTGTTGAAGATATTTACTAGCCCTTTAAGTTGGGAATCTTCGCTCTCTTCTATCCCTATTATCCATAGGTTTAGTTTTCTCATTGTGTCCTGGATTTCCTGGATGTTTTGGGTCAGGATTTTTTTGCATTTTGTATTTTCTTTGACTGTTGTGTCAATGTTTTCTATGGTATTTTCTGTACCTGAGATTCTCTCTTCTATCTCTTGTAGTCTGCTGTCGAGGCCTGCATCTATGACTCCTGATTTCTTTCCTAGGTTTTCTATCTCCAATGTTGTCTCCTTTTATGATTTCTTTATTGTTTCTACTTCTATTTTTAGATCCTGGACATTTGCAATCCGCTTCTTCACCTGTTTGGTTGCATTTTCCTGTAATTCTTTAAGGGCTTCTAGCTTTTCTTTAAAAAGGGCTTTTTTTTAAGGACTCCAATATTTCTTTAAGGGAGTTATTTATGTTCTTCTTAACATCCTCTAACATCATCATGAGATGCGATTTTAAATCCAACTCTTGCTTTTCTGGAGTGTTGGGTATCCAGGACATGCTGTGGTGGGTGAACTGGGTTCTGATGTTGCCAACTATCCTTGGTTTCTGTTGGTAGGGTTCTTGCACATGCCTTTCACCATCTGGTTATCTCTGGTGTTATTTGGTCTTGCTTTCTCTGGCTGGAGCTTGTCCCTCCTGTGGGCCTGTAAGCCTGTGTCTGTACTCCTGGGAGACCAACTCTCTTCTGGCAGCATCTGTGCACAGGGAGCTAGATGGTTCCCTGGTGCAAGTGGCAACCGGAAGTCTCCTGTCCCAGCTGCTCCACTGATCATATGCCCTGTGCACTCCTAGCTGCTTCCCTCCAGAGAGATGTTGAAAAGAGAGTGGAGATCTTACCTCTGTGCTCAGAATTGGAGGTGCTGCTGTGAGATCACTCTCTCCTGGAGGACCATGCACAGAAGGCTGTGGAGCCACCTGTCTCCCTGGTGCAAGTTAGTCCTATATTTTTAACATGTATGTATGTACGTACATATGTATGCATTCATTTATTTATTTAAGGTGTATTCCTGTTTGTGTGTGTGAGTGTGTGTATGCATGTGTGTAAACATGTCAATGTTCATATGTGACCAGGTATATGTGTGAAGGTCAAAGAACAACTTTCTGGAGACAAGTCTCTCCTTCCCCCATGTAGGTTCCAGGGATCAAATGTAGGTCTCCTGGTTTACAGAGAAAGAAACTTTTTTCACTGAGTCTTCTTGCTGGCATATATTTTAATTATATCAAAGAGTTTCAATGATACTAGATATTGAATCTAAGGGCCTCACAACCTCCTAGACATGCCGTTCCCAGTTGTTTTATATCCCCAAGCAAACCCATTAGTTTTAACCCACTAAATTTGTTGTCATTTTTTTACAGTGGGAAGCTAATGCAACATGGAATCCACTTATAGCAGTGGAGACTGGGTACTTATCTTGGTAGCTTAGGCTAGCGAGAGCAGGTCAAGGGACAGAAAGTAAGGTTTTCCTAATCTTCGTGGAATCATCCAGGTAGAAAAAAGGCAAGTATATTAACAGGAATAGCCTTGTTTTAGAAACCTTCAACAAAAGGACTCTCGTCATTTCTAAAAGCCACAGGAGCTCTCACCTGCTGTTGTTCTTAAGATGAAGATGTATTCAGCAATCATTTTTTTATTTTTGCATTTGTACATTATCTTCCATGTCATGCAAGATCTTGAAAACACTACTTTAAAGTCATTACCCCAGAGGCAATGTAGGATATAGACTGAGAACAAAAGAGAAAAGATAGTTGGATAGGGTCATTAATGTATTTGGGGCTTTTAAAAGTATCAGAGAGAGAAGACCCAGATTTGAAGTGAAGTAAATGACCCTGAAACACACCCCTGAAATAAATGCCGCATCCTTTGCTTGATGCTGGTTGAGTTTCAAAACTCAACCAGCATCATGAAGGAACTGGTACATAGAATCCATGAAGGAACTGGTACATAGAATGAAACACTGTAAAATGGCAAAAGAACAATGTCTACAAACAAGAGATAAAGAATTAAAGCAAAAAAATGTAAATATTACTCCATATAGATAGTAAATATTACTAGATTTCACAATCTAGTTAGAAGGTGATAAAGGAAGAAGGATGCTATATTGAGGGGATTAGCTACAGACACTAAGGGTCATAGCTGTAAAACAAGTATAAGGAGTAAAATGATGAATCTCAGGATGTTTGGAGTAGATCTAACTCTCTTTACTTCTTCCCTAAACCATGATGTTTATACAGCTGACATGCCACCTGCTGTGCTAAAGACCCTACACCATGACTTTCACCTGGACCTTATCCTCACTGTATTTCTAAAAGTCACAAATATTTATTTTTATACCAATGGCATGGAGATGTCACTCCTGTGTGGATCATTTATTTTCTGCTTTGGGGGTTGCAATTTCTATCACATATCTTTTCCTTACCCCTATCTCTTCTGGTGCTCTTTCTTCATGACCACTTAACCAAGTCTGCACACAATTGCCTTTAGCTTCTGCTCTACTTATTCTGAGAGTTGTCTGTCTCTGGAACAGAAACATAAAACTGAGAAAGAACTCTCAAGATGGGAAATTTTTGCTAGAGTTGGAAAATAACTACAAACAATTAAATCCCCAGTTTTTTTCCAGAATGTGATAATTCTTTTCTCAGAATTGGTGCTATCTTCATGGGGGAATTTCCTAAGATTCTTGGTTGTTGAGAACTTCTGTGTATGTCTTATGAAAATATAGCTAGCTTTTGAACATCTCATTCTAACAAATGTAGCTTTATTTATTATGAAGGAAATAGAAATTTCTCACCATGAAGAAATGTTTTATACCTTCTAGATAGGAAAACATTTTTAATTCTGAAAGTATGAAATATGGGTAGTGATCTAGTGTGGTGGGTATTCTTATGCATGAAGAGTAGTGCAGATAGAAATCTATTTGGAATTTTACAAAAGGATTGCAATGTCTATACCTTGTAACATAAACTCAAACCTATCTAATATGCCAGTGAGGAGCATCAAGAAGTAAAAGATGTTCATAGATTATTTATTTATTTATTTATTTATTCACTTACTTAAATAGAAAATAATTCTTCTCTCATACAATATATCCCAAGCACAATACAACTCTCTCTCTCTCTCTCTCTCTCTCTCTCTCTCTCTCTCTCTCTCTCTCTCTCTCTCTCCACTCCTCCTAGTTTCCCTAGTAACCTCCCCTCTCTCTCAGATCCACTCCCCTTCTGTTTCTTCTGCAGGAAAGAGCAGACCTCTAAGAGATAATAACAAGACAGAGCAAAACAAGACACAAGACAAGGTGAAAGCTTTCATATTGAGACTAGACAGGGCAAACCAATGGAAGGAGAAGAATCAGAGATACCACTTTCTCCTACTGTTAGGAGTCACACAAAATTACCAAGCTAATAGCCATAGCAGACACACAGAGAAGCAGGTACAGAGTCCCTTCCTTCAGAGATGAAGAATTCCACTGAAGAGGGACAGAAAATACTGTAGGAGTCAGAGAGGATGGAGGACAGAAGGAGAACATGTCCCACTGAATCAACTAAGCAGGGATGACATGGGCTCACAGAGAGTATAATGACAAGCATGGGACATGCATGGATCTGTATTACTTATTTTAAAATCACAATCATAAAAATAACAATGACAAAGTAAAAGCAAGCCCATAAGCTTGTGATACCTTAATACTCGTTTCCAAAGCCACAATGATATGTAGTCTATGAAGATAGCTACAGAATGATAAAAGAGGGATTTGAATGTCAGAAGACATTGTCTTGTATGTGTATTTGAGTTTCATACTAGTGGTTTCTATTCATTATCATAGGCATTAGACACAAATGAGTTTTGTCATTCTTTACCTTTTTGTTGCTAATCTTTAGGAATTCCTAGAATACATCTTAATAATGAAATCATCCTTATTGCTTCCTTAATTCATATTCCTGTGTAGAGATTGGCTGTTTGTGTCACTCTGGGTAGGGTGGTTTCAAATGTATCCATGCTCTGTGGAATAAACAGCCACGGAAGCTTGGGGGACTTCAGTGTCTGGGTGCTATAACTAGTTCATAGCAGTGGTAGCCACATGGCAGGGTGGAGGATTAAAAACTATCAAGATAGCAGAAACGAGAAACTTGAAACTTTCACTGTTAGTGAAACTTTCTGTAGGATGGGTAGAGTTCTCAGACATAAACATGACACCTTGTCTTTATGTGCAGTAATTCATCAACTCTAACTCTCTTAGCTACCCCCAAAGTCTCAAATGAGTGGAACACTCTTTGTAATTATCATAAATTATATATTTATGGAACTGCTAAGCCAATCCAGTAATTTATCAGTTAGCAACCCCACAGTAATTAGGTTCTAATAAACTATAGGGTTATATTTGACCTACTCCAGAAATTCTTTTTATATAATAAACCTAGTCCCCACCCTTGAAGAACTAATGTTTTAAATTATAGTTGCTTATGCTTGATTCTACAGTATGCCTGAACTAGTAATAAAGTATCTGTAGGGAGAAAACTGAGTCAAAGGATAAAAATGTGGAGATGCGGATAGTAATTAAAAGGATGAAACTGCTGCAGAAAAAGCAAGGCAGAAGGACAGGACCTCTGTCAAAAGTCAAGTGCCCACAACTACTTGACACAGATATGGGTCATTACCATGAAGAATAAATATCAGCGTTAATGCAATGTCAATCAACTCTCTAACCACCTAATAAATGTGTATGTTCCAGAAGTCCTTAAAACTCAAAGTTCAAAACTTTGCATGTTCATGGAGTATTAACCAAAGCATTAACATCCTACATGTGGTAAATAGCGTCTAAAATTAAAATTAAAAAAATATATCAACAAATGGAGCTTGCTAACATAAATATAAAAAGTTGTAATGAAATATACATGGGTTTTGTTAATTGATTTTGATCGTGTGCAAGAACACACAATGAGGAAAAGATAGTCCGTCCTTCTGCACAGCAGAGGATATAATCCACAGTGTCAACCTACACAGAGAGAGCATTTGTAGCATATGCATTGGATGAAGTAATATTCAAAATATACAAGGACCTACTATTTCATAATAAGAAAACAAATAACCTTACTTAAAAATGGGCAAAGACTGTACATAGGCATGTCCAACACAAGCCCAAATGATTAGCAGGTAAATTAAGAGTTAGATCTTCAACATCATGGCCATCAGGAACTAAAATGAAAACTGTGGTGAGGTATCACCTTTAAAATAGCTATTATCTAGAAGGGAAAAGTGAACAAAGGTCGATGAGAATAGAGAGAAATAGAAACCGTACATTGTGGGAATATGAATCAATGCAATCATTTTGGGAAATGGTATGAAAGATCTTTCAGGAATAGGATTCCATATAATATAATTCCATATAGGAATAGAAATTCCATATAATCAAGATATTTCACTTTTGGACATTTCACAGGAGCTCAATAAACATGTTGAATATAATCTGTATTCCCCAAAACACTATTTTTGGGATAGTATTCAGTCTATTCCCTAGCTCCTCCTGAGTATAATCCTTTAGAAACTTGGGGCTCACTGGGCCTTTTAAGAAAATTTTCTTCGTTCTCTACTACAAGTTGGATCTGCCAGAGGGATACAGAATATGAATTCTGAAGTTTATTCCAAGCATTACCTTGTTTTTGCATATTGTATCATGTCCACTTTCCCCTGTGAAACATGGAAAACAATCAAGGGCACAACTTTCTGAGTCTTTCCTGTTCCAAAAGAGTTCCACTCAGAGTCATGGAAAACAGGGAAAATTACTGTATAACCTAAAGCAAGATACAGTATCCCAAGAAGCAGGTGACAGTAGCTTCATGTCCTCCTATATTTATAGAATTGAAAGTTTTTTAAATACATTATCTCTAATATTTACCTTTAGCTAAAAGCATTCCAATGTTATTTTCCTTGATCAGTTCAACACAGTTACTGATTAGAATAACCCAACTGATGTTTTCTACCATCTAAATTTATTTTTTTAAAGATAAAATATAATTATGTTTATTGTTTGTTAGCAAAAGTTTTTTCTAGTTACATTTGCTCAAAACTTTAGAAGTGTGTTTAACATTAGTAATTCACTTTTGTTTTCTTTTGCTATCATAAGACTTTGAAAATATTTAGTTCTATCTTATTTTGTGGGGCCACAATCTCAAACCTAGAGGAAACTTTGTTCATTTCAAGTATGTGACCACTGTGACCAAACTGTTTAATGACAACGAATGCACCCGTGTTACTAATGTAAGATTGTTTCTATGTTTAAAGTGGAGACAGTTGTATTTACTGTGAAGCTTAAATTTATCTTAATCCCCAAATCTCAGCATGTCTTATCACTGAATCCTTTGAATTTCGTCAACACCCTAATCCTTCTGTTTGCTTAGGTATAGGATTCCTCAATATGAATAATCGGGGAGTGGCTTTGTGGCTTGTTCAGAAGTCTCTCGGGGATTCCTAAACTGTGAGAAACTGCATGAAATCAACAAGGGAGCAAGAGTTTCTATATTCCCAGCATCCTAAAGCCTTTCATATATAAGAGAATATTTCCTCCTTGGCACTATAAAAGACAGCCAGAATCTCTATTTTTCTTTACCTAATTGTGTAATATCCTTTAGACCTTTTCCAAGAGGATAAGTAGCTAGTTCATAGAATTCACATTGACTAAAGGCACAATTGTTAAGCTAACAGAGGTTCAGCGTTTCTTCATTCTTTTTTTTTTATTTTCTAAGTTTTTTTTTATTTACATTCCAAATCATTTCCCCTTTCCCGTTTCCTCCCTCCCCGAAAATCCCATAAGCTCCCTTCCCTCCCTCTTTTCTCTATTCAACCCCCTCTCATTTCTCAGAGTTGGCACATAACTTCTTGGACTTGCAGCTGAGATCATCTCCCCCAGAATGGTTAGAAAGCAGCAGCAATATACCATGAATGTTGAGCAAAACGTGTCGGAGCAGGTGAGTACTGCAGACAATTTTTAATAGCTTTCATGTCTAATATTCTTGATTTCAACATTTAACCGTGCAGGGGCTTTTAAATTTAACTATTGCAGAGGGAATCCGGTTGTCATTATCATAGATGTGTTAGTTAAATAGAATGCAAGACTATATTTTTATATTCTTGAATATCTGGGAATTAGCCTTGATGCAAGGATGTTAGTATTTATATCAAAACATATGATGAGGTGCCTGCATGGAAAACAAAAACAAAACCAAATCAACTTGGTTAGATGATTTGAAGAGTCATTGTAATAGCAAATATTGTGATATTTTTATTTTTACGTAGATTAGTCCATTTTAAGCACTTAATGTTTATTTTCCCACAGAAATGTGGATTGATTACTTATAATCAAGGTAGTATCCTGTGGTAGAGAGAACTTTGCTGATAATATATTACTTTGCTGATGCAAATCAGGCTTTTCTCAGACTCATGAAAACATATCTGAGTGGATCTAGATCTCATTTTATACTAAAATGAATGCCTTGATTTCACAAATAAGAAAACTGAAATGTTTATGAGTGCATGTAGCTATCCAGAGTCAGAAACTGAATTTGTCTCTCATATAGTCCTTTATAAAAAATAAACTACTTTTCAGTTCAACATCTATATCATGACACAGGAAAACATTTTTTTTTGACTAGAATTTGTATACAAACTAACAGCAAAGTTAGAACGTCCTAGAATATTGTCTTATTACTTTAAGAGGAACATGAGAGCAGTTTAGTTTTCTAAAACTAGGTTCTCATACATGTAATTTATATTTTCCCTGGGATTTCGAGAATGCTGCGCATCACTGCTTTAACATCATATGTTCTGCAGCTTGGTTATGACCCCACATGCCGCAGAATGTGATTTGTGGTGCTTGCTCACAGTAATGAAAACAGTGATTCAATTCAGCCCTTTATGTAATGTACTTAATTATGCCAAGAAAACAATGAGACAAAATTCTGTGATGACAAAAAGAAAGAAAGAAAGAAACCAAGAAACAAAGAAAGAAAAGAAAAGGAACAGAAAAAGAAAAAGAAAAGGAAAAAACAAGCAGCCAAATAAAGGAGGGGTTGAATCCACCATGGACCATTTTCCACCACTTGGCAGGTTACCTGGACACTCTTGTGGTACTTAAACTTCAGACAGAGGAGCCTTGTTTTGAACATTATATTTATTTTGTGAACCTTATTTATCTTGTGAACCTTAGAAAATCGTTAAAAACTAGTGTATCCAGAATCTTACTTACAGAGAGTCAATGTTATTCCTTCTTCAAATTTAACGTAATCTAATCCTTCTAGTTTGTTATTTTATCACATGAAATTATTATCAAACAACCAAAGCATTTCTTCTAAAAATTATAATTATATTAATTGTATATCAATTAACTCATAACTCATATTACTTACAATTAAGGGAACTGACAGGTTATAGTATTACTAAACTTTTTGTAAGAGGATGCTTATTGAAAATGCCTCTTGTTCCTCAAAAAAGATTATAGTTTTCTATGTGTGAATTCTATTGCAGTTTATGTATTTAGGCAACTTAGGGACTTCATTACTTCTGTGAACAGTGACACACATGTGCCATCATGAGAAAGCTTTCTCATGATATTTCCTTGTAGATTTGTATATTGTCTTATATATTTATGTATATATTCTAAGATATTTATGTATATTTATTTATATATTTATAACTAATAAACTGTGAGTTGTTATTTTGATAGATTCTATGGTTGATTATTCAATATTCTGCTACTAGACTATCTTGCAAATGTTGGAAATTTTGTCTTTACATTTTTCTCTATCTATATGTACTGAGGAGAAAAACATTTCAAGAAAACATTCTCTACTTCTCCTTCCTTTAATGGGATGGTCCCCATGCCTCACTGTTAAAACATCATTTTGAGGTAAACAGTTCCTTTCACATTCAGGAATTATCCCATAGATTTTAGTTCATGCAAAGTTATTTAGCTTGACCACTTTTGTTGGAACTGGCTCTTTACACTTGCTCAATGGTCCTGAGGAAGCTATTGATATGATCAACTTATTTTCCTTCTTCAATCATTTGATATGAACTATAAACCTATCTGTGTCGACATTAAGCCATTATACTCAGAATTTACCTAATTCTTCCTTGTACCATGTTACATTCATATTATTTTGTGTTTGTTTTATATAATATGTTCCCAGACCACACAAACTTTCCCCATTCTTAAAGATTAAGACTTGCTATTTGCTCTTTTATTGACTTTCTGTCTCTTTCTGTGCAGTTATTAAGGAATCCGTACTGCTCAACCGAAGGATCACACTGTGGCTGTAGATCGCACCATGTGACATGTGAGCTGCATCGGGTAAGGTCTGAGAGAGGTGGTTAGACACATCTACTGTTTCTTAGAATAATCTGAAATAACAAAAGTCAAGACCTACTCCAGCACTTCTAATAGGTTCCTGGAACATCATAAGGTCTCCTACAAAGTGATAGCACTAGACTGTTTTTCTTTAAGATCACACAGATTAAAACTGATTTACTCTCTCTGTTTGTATATTTCAGTGAGATCCTTGTATTTATGCTTGACACGCAAAATATACTTAATAATTTTAATTACAAGTGTTAATATTTAATGTGAAAATCTAGAAAGAATGAACAACGAGCAAAAATAGACGTAAAGGTCCCTGCAATATTCCACCTTCCAAAGACAACTATCTAAATACACTTTCACTTTTATACTTGCCACTACTAACTAGAAAAAAAATTATCTACTTTGAGATATTTGTACCTGATCATATTATGATGATTTTTAAAGGCAATCTATTTAATATGAAATCACTGCTTTAATACAGAAGGGATCACTGAGGGATTTTGTTGTCCTTACAGAATTATATGTTATGGTGTGTGTTGGGGGGGGCGAGATATTTGTATATCCCTAACAGCCTTTAAGAATAATGAAATACATTCACCTTCTAATTGAAATCTGTTACCTGTTACCATTTTGTGTTTGCAGAAATAATCACTCTTGTAATTCTTTTCAGGTTACGAAAAGCCCGTGTTCCCTTTGGAAAATATTCCTATTGTGTCTATTGGCTTGTCTTGTTGCCACAGCTATTACAGCTCTGGCCTTTTACTTTGGTCCCTTTGGCAATCCCACCAATACCACCATCATCATTAACACAGATGGAAGGTCCTGCCAAGATCCCTGCACCTCTCCCACTACACCATCTCCTACCACAATCCCTTCACCTGGACCTGAGATCACTCCATCTCCCACTAATACAACCACCCCGGCCTTGACTACCAACTCATCCACAGTTACTACAGTTGAACATGAAGTTGAAATTGAAGAAGACTCAGAAGCATGAACCCTCAGTCCTCAAGCCAGATCAACATTCTCATGGAAAGGGGACATATCCAAGATCTGGCTATGACATCCCACAGCACATGACTTCATTAGACCTAGTTCTCTACTAATCTATGCTGTTTTCCACGTGGTGATAGTCTTGCACTGATTACTTAATATCTGAGAAAGATAGGGCTTCAGCAATTCCTGCCATCCTCTGGAAATTCTCTCCTTCTGAGACTTTTTCCCTGTCAGGGGACAATGAAAAGGGACTAAGGCTAGGACCAAGCCAGCTAAGTTAATCATGTTACTGCTTAAATTTTCCAACTTCCTTAAGAGAGTTGAGTGTGGCAAAGGAGCATCACGGAGGGGACAAGAGACGTAGGTCTATCTTGTGGCTACTGGCTATCCAGGGATGGTAACATGGTACAGAGTACATGTATTGTTGGGCACTGTGAAGGACAGAGGTACTATTTGTCTAGACTGTGTACTGAGTCTTAGTTTGTTGAGGTGTCTTCTACCTTACTTTTTATTGTTCTAGCTTCCCTACTTGCAAGTTTCAATAAACATAATCTTGTATGCCACCTCCAAGTCTTATATTTGACTTCTCATCAGCCTAGCCCACTGTCTTAGCACAGCTCAGCTATGAATGATACACCCACCATGTTAAGTGATTAGACAAGCAAAATTCCAATAGAATCTGAATGATTCACATGAGATAATACAAAGAGTGTTTTGTTACCTATTTTGTACTATCAATCTTCTGGGAATTATTTCTATAAATTTCTTGAGAGTTTTATATGTTTTGAAGATGTTCACCTTACCCTTACTCCTCTGAGAACTACTACTTTCATGCTCCCATCCTTCCCAAGCAAGTTGGAGGGTATTTTTTTTTTTAAGTTGGTTTTTCTTCTTTGCTCTTTGAACCTGGCTTGGGAGTGGGGCTTGCCCTAGAATTTGGTAGTCGACCAGGGTCACATCTTTAAGTCTTCGGAATGGGGTTTGCTCTGGAATATGGTAGTCTATGATGGTCACATCATTAAGGAAAGTTGATTTCCATCTCCTAGAAACTATCAAATGCTAATAGCTTCATATTTTGTGATGGCATTTCCTATCCATCTTCTCCCCTCTATGCTAGAATTTTTATTTCAATTTTTTGGTCTGGCTGGAGTTTATGTAGGTCTTATGCATGCTCTCACTACAATGACTGTAAAGTCTTTTGTGCAACTCCTCTATTGAGTATTGGAAATACTGATTCTTTGCAGATGGCAACCACTTCTGCCTCTTAGAATGGCACTGCTTCCAAGATTCCCAAGCCTTGGGCAGAGGACTGTGATATGAATGTCCCATTTAGTGCTGAGAACACTCCACAGTTTCGGGCCAGTTGAAGGGTTATCACTCTCTTTATTGACATGCATTGCAAAGAGAAGCTTTTCTGATGAATATTAAGAGATATACTAACATATGCATACAAAGATAAGAATTTAGGAGGCAGTTTATTACTATTATTTAGCAGAATAATAATATTAGGTCCTCACCGGAGCCCATGACCTAAGAAGTCATGGGTTTGGGGCCCAGTTAATAGTACTGGGCTTGATTTCTATCTTATGGAGCAGGGTTTAGATCTAGTTAGAAAATAGTTGGTCACACCCATAACATTTGTGCTACTCTTTCATGGGTGGACATAAGTTCTTGCTTGCAGGGCTTCTAAGTGAGATAGAAGCATATTATTTTTCTTCTCCGACAGCATACACAGCAGCTTACAGCACCATGAACATTAGCCAGTAGGGGTACACTGCAATGAGAATTCCAAGAGGAAAGATGGATGCTGTGTGAACCAGACTCAATGTAGGTTTCTGCTTGTTAGTTCATTAGCCACAACCTACCAGCTGCCAGTGAAATGCCTTCCTAATCACTTGTATTTAACTGATTTTTATCTGTTTTGGATTTCCATGCTGGCACTGAGAGAAGCAAGATGTTCATTAAAGTGATTTGTAAAAATTAATAAATACTTATTGACCTATATAGAAAAGATCTTCATATTGAAGAATTAAAAGAAACTGGCAACCATTAAGAAATAAACAATGAATGTTTCAGTCAAAGACTAAATGTAGGACAAGATGAATATCTGGATTAAAACAGAAATTGAGAATACAAAGGATAAATTAAACTTAAAAGCAAAGGCACACTGGGGAAGACTTCAGATGAAGACAGGTATATATTTACATGCACTCACACCACACTTTCTCATGATCACTATCAATATTATCCTCTAATTATATCTATATAATTCAACACTATAACTGGAAGGGCACATTGTTTATCATTTGTGATGAGACACAAGAATTGTTCAATGTTACCCATGTTCTGAGTGATTAATACTTGGAGCATAAACTTTTCAATATGAAAAGAATTCAGAGGTGAAGAAAACTGCCTGCCTACCCTGTGACTACTAATACTACAACATTAACTTGCCATGAAAAGGGACGCTCTTAGACAAAGATGCAGATTACAAAGAAAAACCATTTGATTTTTATGTAATTCTAGGTTTGTTTGCTGAAATGACTGGCCAGTTAAACTAGACTTGATCTTAGAGTTTTGTAGAGAAAATGGGATTTGCAAAGGAACAAGTTAATATGTTATCATTCCTTTGATTTTGCTAATTATAGGCTGCTTTTAATATTTCTCACAGGTAGTGGTTATATAAATACTGAGTCTTTGAAGAATTATTATATATACCATAAAAATACTTGCTGGTAGAATATAAGAACGAATAAAGATATCATATGAATTTGAAAGTATCATTAAATTATATGGAAGAGTTTAAAAATGTAAGGGAATAATTATTCACACATTTCCTTCAGAATAATTTCAAAATTTTATTTCCATTATACAATGATATAAGAAAGTTTAATTTAGCTAGATTTGAGTATTCTTCTAATATAGTTTAAATTTGCTTTGCGATATGAGTAAAGACAGCTTTAGGTTTTAAATATGTTCCCAATAAAGGATAATACAAGAGTGTCCTGCATTCTCTGAGCCATTTTAAGCGATAGAAAGCTGTGAGGAGACTTCTTCCATGTGCTTAACAATGATGTAGAATGTGACAATATGGGAGGAGGGTCACCTTATTTGACTTGAGCATCCAAGAATCATGGCTGGGAGATTGACTTCTGGCGTTAAATATTTGTGTGGCGGGCATCCTGTTTCAGGTTATCTGAGATGATCTTGTTTCTGTTCTTAATAAAAGAGATTGAAATAGATTCTTAGATTTTTCTTTTGCTTTAGGCTTTAATGATTTAATAAATTATTCAAAAGTCCAGAGAGTTGTGGAAGCTATCTTTAACTGTTAAAATATCTAACCTAACAACATTTTAAAAATGATATAACAGTATTGAGAGAGCATGCACATTCAGTATGTAAGTGATTTAGAAAGATACAACAGTATTGAGCGAGGTGTGCACATTCTGCAGGTAAGCTTGCCTACAACCTTATCTAGAGCTTACCTCAACAAATACTAAAACCATCATTCTTTCATATCAGTCGTTCTGGTACTCATCTCGTTAACACTCATCCACGAACATCTAGGGGCAGCGAGGCATTTTAAATTATTCATGAGTGTTTGCCATCTTAACATCTGGCAAAAGTTTTTATCAGTTTTTCTGTTTATGTTTATCTTGTGTGAGTTTTTTATCATATTGCTTTTGTACAAATCAGACAAGATGGATTTCAATTGTCTTTGGGAGATCCCACAAAAGAAAACTAACTAAATAAGCTCGTGACATAAGAACAAAGAGAAGAAGTTGAAGTGGTCGGTAAAGCATGTCGAGTCTTTGGTGTGAATATACACCTCCTCTGAAGTTTAGTTTGATTTGTCAGAACCTTGTGTGCACAGGTTCTGTGACATCAGGTATATTGTCCCTAGATTTGCTTCTGACCAAGAAGGAAGCTGTGAATGTCCTTATAAGTGGAACAAGAAACTCCAAGTTATTGCTCCCTGCTAACTGCCTTAAAGACAATTCTATCAGTCTGTAATGTTAAGTTTATTGTAATTGACAAATTAACCCAAAGAAAGAAAGTCACATACATCTAAGTGCAAATCCTCCCAAAATTTGTATATAGCAATTCTATTATTTTCCATTTCCAGAAATTAGTCACACAACTATATCTGGCTGCCACAAAAGGAGGATGTATGGATGTCTCCATCTAGCATATGAGTTGTATTTTATGAAGAAAATAAGGATGGTGAATATCGGGACCAGCCAAGAGTCTGGCACAGTAATTAAATCAAAACATTAAGAGGGATATACAAGTGTTTTTCTCTCTGTTTTTAATCTCTTCACAAACCTCAGGACTTTTTTCAATTAAATTTTGAATAAATGTCTGACAGTCACAAAAGAATAAGGAATCCTAGTAATACTGAGTCATGCACAATGCAACCATGAGCTGGCCTTAGGTGGCAACCTCACTGGCTATATGTCTCCAGGAGGCTCACCTTCACTGAGGAACAACAGCAGTCCCTCCCAAAAGGAGTGGCTCATGCTTTCTACCTTTGTACAACCCCAAAAAGCCCAGCCCTGAACTGGCAGGAAGAACAAAGTACCTGTGTTGTTCAGATGAATGCACACTAACAGTATCACAGAGACATCACGCAGCTAGAAGAGCCTTAGGAGTCATCCAAGCCAGGACGCGAAGGGAGAGGGGGTGGAACAGTCGCTGGAGGGATATTGGACTTGCAGGCAGTTCAGAGCATTTAACGCCTCTACCTCATGGATCTCGTTGGTGCACTGGTGCCTAAAGCTAAGATTAGAACCAAACTATGGGGCTCTGCTCTAGCGTGAAACAGTTTCTGACTTAGATTTGGCTGTTTCCTTGTATTTGTGAAAGGATTCAAGTCACTCTTCAATAGCTTCTACTTATCTTATGCAATATTTGGAAGAATACTGGTGGAAATTGGAAGAATAGACAGAAGAAACAAAATGAGGCTTGGCACTTTTCTCTCGGTATTTTCTCTAGCATGTCTTCAACTTTAATTGCCCCTGAGATCTAGTTTTGTTTTGGTTTGTTTTAAATTTTCTTTCTGGGTCTCACTGAAGGATAGTATAGAAGTTAAGATGTTCAAACTCTACAACTAAGTAGCCAGTCTGAATTCTTGCTTCTTCAGTTACCTTGGGAACTGTAAACCACCTTTCCTCACCTCCATTTTCTCATCTAGAAAGAGTGAATAAAGAAATGCCTATCTTGTAGCTATACTGTGAGTGTAAATGAACTAATACATGTGAGGCACATAAAACAGTAGCCTGGCACATGATAGACATTAAGTAGATGTTAACGAGTGCTGTCAATCATTCTGAGATAATGGTGAAATTGTTAAGTCATGGTTGGGTTTTTCATTGTCACGTGGTCCAGTTGTTGGCATTTCTCCTCATTCAATTAGAAGTTGATAAATACTGAGATTTCAAGTGATTTTGCTATTCAGTTAAGAAAACTGTTTTAAGAGAATGGAAATGTCTGAGGAAGTTTTACTCATGGTTTGCTCAAAGCTTCACACTGCTTAGATGGGGTGGAATATAAAGTAAAATGTATGCAGAAAATACTTTGGAAACTGATCTGAGGCAAAGTTGGGATGTGATGTTAAAGGATTTACCTCCTGTCACGCAGGAATGACACAGCATATGTTGTCAATGGCTAAGCCATAACAAGATATTTGTACTAATGCTTCTCCTAAAACAACAAATAACTTTTAAAAGTTAGTAACATTTACCATCAACTCAGAGTATCAAGATTTTTAAACATAAATGAGGTATGTTCTTATGTCTTAATTTTTGTAGTACTTGGAATTCTCACAGATCTTTTCCCCAAGAACATCTTAATTACCCATGGGTAGTTAACTGATGGATTTCAAGACGTGGGCTACAGTATCCTGGCCTGCAACGTGGGCAAGAGCAAAGGGTAAGCTCAAATGCTCCTCCAGTCTTTCTTCTCCCTGACCCAAGTGTTCTTTTCTTGTTCTTTTTTCTGAAGTGAAAATAGATAGTTTTCATACAATATACTCTGTTGACCATTTCCTCTTCTCCATCTCCTCCCAGATCCTTCCCATCTCCCTATCCACCCATCCACCAAACTCCACACCCATTGGAGTGTTCTTATGCCAAGATTCCTTGGGAGAAATGGAAGTATCTCACAAAAGTAATAGCTTTCCTCCCAGAACACCACAAGCTATGACCATTACACTGGGCATAAAAGCCTAAAAGAGATTTGGAGTTTTTTTTTTCTACCTCTTAATAGCATGGCACTCAGTGTGTGTGTGTGTGTGTGTGTGTGTGTGTGTGTGTGTGTGTGTGTTGTGGATGGTGGTATTTTAACCCTCCTAGTAATCATCATCTTATTCTGTCTATCTGAGGCACTGAGTTTGTTTCTAAAGTTGTTGTGAATGTAATGGACTATCATAGGCCTGGAGCACTCTGCAGCTAGGAGGACCATCCCCAGAAAGCTGGAGTTACTATTATTTACTTTTTATGAGCTAGAAGAGTCATCTGGAATTGGTGACAGCAGACTATAGAAGAGGGATGCCTCATCGACTGTGATTAGCAACATGGGTTTTGGGGACAAAGAAAATAGAATATCAATACAAGTTCCATGTATTAATTGTGACCTCAAGGTCCAATGTGGCTTGCCATTTGTTAAAGAGGAGTAATGGTAACATATACCTTACATAGTTGTAAGAACTAAAAGTATAAACACTTATAATACAATTCTGCAGATTATATGATTTAATAGTTTTCTGTAGAATAATTATGTCATCTACTAAGAGATATACTATCTGTCAGGCATTGTTAAATCCATTTTTATTTTAAGTGTCTGGCTCACTAATAGTTTGTCTTGGGGTTCCTCCAGGGTATAATGTGTGCTGGAGATGATGGTTGTTTCCATTGATGCCATCTTTTAAAATCTCTTTTCTGCTTTGATTCTCCCTGCTGGGGGAGCAGGGATTTCACATTTTTTTTTCTCGCATTGTATCTCCAGAGACACCAGCTATTTCTCTGTCCTAGATATTTCTCCAGGGACCACCACTATTTCTCTGAATTATGGTTATCTGCCAGTTACCTACGTCAGTGTGGCCT
Organism: Tokudaia tokunoshimensis; assembly: GCA_036184795.1. NCBI lineage: Eukaryota > Metazoa > Chordata > Mammalia > Rodentia > Muridae > Tokudaia > Tokudaia tokunoshimensis. The sequence goes on from BTHU01000017.1 coordinate 78,982,875, forward strand.
TTCTTGAGGACCCATTGAGCTTGGCTTCAGGAACAGACTGGGATCTGCCCATCAGTGTTTTAGGCCCAAGCAGTCATCCAAGAATGAGAAGTTTAAGGTTCTGATTTCTAGTGAAGTGTTAAGTTCACCCTGTTTTCTTACTTACCCTGCTTCCCCTCTGCCTCTTTTATGAGAGGGTGATCTATCTATCTATCATCCATCCATCCATCCATCCATCCATCCATCCATCCATCCATCCATCCATCCATCCATCCATCCATCCATCTATCTATCTATCTATCTATCTATCTATCTATCTATCTATCTATCTATCTATCTATCTATCTATCATATGTATGTATGTATATATGTATCTATCTATCTATCTATCTATCTATCTATCTATCTATCTATCTATCTATCAATCAATCTCCCCTGAGACTGAATTGTAACTCAGATCCTTTATGGCTATTGCGCACTGCTCACACCCTATATTGATCTCATTCTCCCGTGACTCCTAACTAGGTCAGGCTTGTTTTGCATAAGGTGGAGGAGTGTCTTCTTATTCCTAGCTTGTCATCTATAGGCAAACTATTAATCCTTACTTTATTCCTCACGGTGAGTAAAAGACTCAAAGAATAGTCTTCTAAGCCACCACGAATTACAGGAGATTAGTAGTCTCAAAAACAACTATGGAATCTGAAGAATAGAAATTGTCACTGGTGGGAAAACCATAAGGCTCTACTCTTCAGAACTGGGTACGTATGTCATCTGGATTACATATTACTGGAATTCCCAAGAAGTTTCATTGACAGTAAAGATTCAGAGGAATGATGTGACAATTGGATTGGAAGATCTTATTTCCTATGTTGTTCCAGTTTTCAAGGTTTTGGCAGTTGTCAGTGATAATTGCAGCACAGCCACACCTAGCATAGATGTATATGAGACTAATAGCTCTAGTAAGCAGCAGTCATAGGACACTGGTGCCTCTCTCTGCCCCTCTCCACCATTTGCAAGAAGGCTTATGTGCTACCCAGCAGAATGTGGAGCACCACTGAACTTCCATGAAAACCAGTGAGCTATGATGAGGCACCAACCATTCCCCAAAGACTATGATTCTTCAAATATTATCATCTAAATTATACATATTTATGTGGCATGATTTGATAATTCCATTCACGTGAATAATACATTACAGACAGAGTGGGGGATTTAGTATTTCTACCTCCTCATTTTTTTTCTTGTAGAATTTTTTTCAAGACAAAGTCTCATTCTATAATCTGGGCTAACTTCAGATTCACTATATAACCCTTATTGGCCTCGTACTCACAGCAACCCCCTTAGCTCTGCTAGCATTACAAGGGGGAGTCATCGCACCCAACTCTAATTTTTTTTTAAGTTTTTAAAATGTAAGTTATTTTTGTAATAGCAACACCCTCTTGTAGTCCGGGCTAGGCCTTGAACTCACAATCTTCTTTTCTCTATCTTCTAATTGCTGAGATTGCAGGGACAGTCCACCACAACTGCTATCAAGTTCTTATTAATATTTAATAAGTGTCCATGTGTAGGAGGCATACAATTTAATACCTGCATACAATGCACAATGACCAAGTTAAGGCAATTAAAATGTCATTACTTTTCAGGAAAATAAATGCGGCATATTCTCATGAGGATGCAATAAAAATAATTGGTTTGAATATAGAACAGTAACAACTAGAGGCTGGGAAGAGTGAAAGAAGGAAAGAAGGGGGAAGGACAGTGGGAAGTAGGTGCCCAGTCACAGTTACATAGAAGCAGTGAGTTCTAGTGCTCAACAGTATAAAGGGTTGGTTCAAATTCACAATACTTTATGTATGTTTCATGAATTAGAGGAAATGTATTTTGATACTGTTGCTTTTCTATTTTGGTTTGAAATCTCTGCTCACATATTTTTTATGTTAAGGGGAGTAGAGAAATATAAGAAGATTTTAAACTGTCCCTCCTCAAGTAACTGTTATTTATAATAAAAAGCAAAAGGGTCCAATCTGAGGGATCAGAGTCATACCACCTATGGATTTATAGATTTACTTTTCTGGGAAAATTGCTAAAGGCCTTATGGAGGAGACAACAATTGAAGTGGGTCTTAAGATTATTTAGAAACTTGCTTGATCTTTTAAATTAATCTTTCTGATGTAAGTCAGACATGTTTATTACACAAAGAAAATGGAACAATTCAAAGGAGTATACAGATGCAGAAAATATTAGCCAGTTTTCTTAGTACCAGAAACAACCACTAACAATATTTTCCTTTGTTTAAAAAGCCAAATTTATAAAGGTGTTTTTCAGTATTCATAGCCTTTACTATAGTCTGTCCTCTCTTAAAACTTGCAATGAATAATTAAGGATCCAGATAGACTCAGGTGCAAAGCTATTCATAATAGCACATGTGCAAGAAAGCTCATCTGCTACACAGCACATTTGTAGAAGATGAAACCACTCCAATTACTCCCAACCCAGAGAAGCTTAAGAATGGCAAGACCAAGGAGCTCAGATGACTACAGTTTCAGGGCATGTACAGAACCTATCCAGCCCCAGCACTCACACTGGACAGCTTACAACTCCATCTCCAGGAGATCAGATGCTATTTTTTTCTTGCCCCTTTTTAAGATATACATATATGAAAAGAATTTATGGATGTACCATCTAATGGGAGAAACAGTGCCTTTGCTAGTCATCTTATTCCACCAAATGATGCTTCCAGTGCTAGGGATGGGTTCCATCTCTGATTTGTTGACTAAATGGGTCTCATTTACTACCCTCATCCCAATCATCATAAACTTTTGCCAAGGATATTGGTTACTCTCAATAACCTGATGGTAAGTCCTTGTTTCTGAAAGCACAATTTACTTATATCATTGAACATGGACCTGAAAAGAAACATCACCTCTACTTAAAGGAATTCATGGTGCTAGAAGATATTTTGAGTGTTATATACAAATGGAGAAAATAATCATCATTATCACCCAACTACAAACTTTGTTAATTATGATAGTCAACTGCCTACAAGATACGTTGCTGAAAAGTAACATGAATATTATGGAAGTAACTAATGATTTCTTTTTATTTTCTAAGTTTTTTTATTTACATTCCAAATCATTTCCCCTTTCCTGTTTCCTCCCTCCCTGAAAGTCCTATAAGCCCCCTTCCCTCCCTCTTTTCCCCATTCAACCCCCTCTCGCTTCTCTGTCCTGGCATTCCCCTACATCCAGTAACTAATGATTTTTAAAAGTTGAATTTATGTCTGGAACCCATATTTGACTGGGTCCTAGGAGACATGCGACTATAACAATGAAAGGACTACTACTGGTGTATTTTTTGTTATACCCACAGATCAGAGAATTGTTCAACTCTTATTAGAAAAGCTTCTTCTTGAAGTAAGTGGGAATTAACACAGATACTTACTAGAGTGAGAGACTTTGGTGTACTAAGGCCTAAATGGGATCTTCATCAAAGTCCTCTCCTCAAGGTTCAGGGTTTTATGCAGAAGAGGAGGTGGGAAGAGTATAAGAGCCAGAGATAGCAGTTGATTCAAGGAAACAATATTATCAGATATAACAGAACCAACACACATATAAATGCACAGAGACTGTGACAGCACCCACAGACATGGACATATTTAAACCAGACAAAACCCCTAGCACTGAGAATGGAAGGTAGACACAAATTCTCACTCCTAACCAAGAAGCTACTGGCAATTGATACCTACTGGAAAAAGAAAAATCTGTGTTCTCTAATGGAGTATTACTGGACATACTAGCCACACACCAGGGTAGGTCCTATGCCTTAGAGTAACTGGTGAGCACAAAATAGATTGTGTGTGTGTGTGTGTGTGTGTGTGTGTGTTTGTGTGTGTGCGTGCACATGCACTTGCTTGCATGTGCATGCATGCACGCATGCTGTTTGCTTTATTTTGGTAATTTTGTCTCATTGTAGTTTTTGTTTTTTAAGAAAAAGAGAACATGAAATTGTACAGGTAGAGAGGTAGGAAGGATCTTATGGGAGTTTAGGGAAAGGAAAGAACATGATTATAGTATATTGCATGAAATATTTAAAGAAAAACATATTAAATTAGAAAGTAAAACAATAAAAATAACAATTAATACATCTATAATATAACTTTTGCCTCTGAGGCTTAGGTTTTGTAGCAGAGAATAGGATGGAAAGGCTGTAAGAGCCAGAGGAACAGGGAGTTTTCTGTGAGATTGTGTCTTCCAGAAATGTCAGAGGAGCTACATCCATGAAGTCTCAACAGCATGAATGCCTAAACAACACCTGAACAAAGACATTATCAATAGACTGACTAACGTGGAATGGAGCATCTCATAGACTTCAAATAACTACAGGCAATGAAAGAACACTAAGAATTGGTCTTCCCAAGGGAAGAGTCACTCAGTTATCTAATGCCAACCATGTGGTAGACCATAAAATTATATACATACAAGTAACATAATACAGAATGAGCATGTCTACACACATATACATGTTTATATGTAAGTATATGCAACATATATTATATTTGTATATACACATATATGTGTATGTAGAACAATGGTTAAAGATACAGAGGCCATGAATTTGAGAGAAAGCAGGTGTGTGTCCATGAAAAGGATTGAAGGGGAAAGGGAAGGGGGAAATGATACAATTATTGTTTAATATTAAAAACAAAGTAATATAGAAAAGAATTAACACAGAACTCTAAGACAAGGTAAATCTCTGTTATCTTAGCAGCATTACAGTGGGATCACATTTAAATCTACTCTGCTTTGATGAAGCTTTGGTTGCTCTCTCATATCTTGTTTGCTGGATAGTATGCTGTAAGCATACTCAGAGGTATCTTTATAAATAACAGTGCTGTTCTCAGGGGTGGAGACTCTCTTAGAAACTGTGTCTAGATAGGACTGATAACCAGTCCTTGTCCTTGAAGGAAATCTTGGCCTTTCCTTATACTTCTCACCCCCACAAGTGTAACACTGTCTCAGTTTCCACACCAGCAGTCCTTGATGCTGTCTTACCACATTTTGTAAATGAATATTAACAAAAAGTCTTGTACAACCTCAGTGTAGTCACCAAAAGATTTTTCAATAAGCTACTGCACTGTCTCCAGCTAAAATCACTTAGGTCACTTGTCTTCTTTGTTTGCTGAATAAAATCAGCCATGATCCTCCCCTGTGGTTTTTCTCATTTTCCATTTAGTCTCAATAACATCTCTAAAAGACTCATAGGCTTATCTAGACATTAAGTTCCTAGACAACTGGATATGGTTGTATGGAGTCTAAATGTCTTTTTAGAGCATTGGGCTTAGAGATCAGTCAAAGCTTTTGTGATCAAGATTTCCTTTATCATTTCTTTTAAATATTCCCCTGGATTTTATTTTTATTTTTTTTTATTTTTTAATTAATCATTCCTGTTGTTTACATCTCAAATGATATATATCCATTTCCAGGCTCCCCATCCACAACACCCCCATTCTATCTTCCATCTCCCCCCCCCTTTGCCTCTATGAGGGTGCTCCCCCACCCACCCACTCCCATGCCAACACTCCATTTTAAAAGCCAGGATACCCATCTGTTGTGGAGGATGTTTATTGTAGTGTTCTGAGTTAACAATCTCCTGATTGGACTCTAGGTTTTCCTTTTCTGAAGATGGGAGGTTAGGAGTAGATTCATAATCACCAACTTCCCAGGCAAACCCTTAAAGACTTTTCCTACCTTCCTGTTCTAACCATGCCCTTACATACATTCTTTTATGATATCCTTAATTGTACCTTGTCTTAGAATTTAGCACATGTTGTAATTTTATATTTGATGGAGAGATTACTGTTTAAAGCTTATACATTGCTCAGTTTTAAGATTGTTTTTCTTGTTCTCGAGAACTATTAGAATGTTACTTTTGTCCGCTCACCATTATTGAACAATTTCATAGGTAACAGGCATGAATGGCCACATGTCCTGTTCAGTGTCTTATGATCCTCGGGTGACTAATGATCTGTCATCATGAATAATCAGCTCCACACAAGAGCCTCAGGACTACGTTGAAGCAGATGGAGCCAACAACAGTGGCAGCCTCCTCCTCCTTCCCAGAAGTAGTGTCCATCCTCTTCCTAGGCTCAAATATGATTTTTCAGTCTGAGTTGGTTTTGAGGAGCACTGATATTCATTATCTGTAGTTGCTGTGTAAATTACCACAAATTTACTGGCTTAAGACAGCATAATGTGTTCCATTTCAATTTTGGAGATCAGAAGTGATCCTTAAGAATTAGAATCAAGATTTGATTAACTCCTTGTTTCTGGATCTTTCTGAACACTGTGTCACATTTTATTGATGTTATAGATTGGGGCAGAGAAATGCACTCTGCTTTTGTGTGTGAGTGTGAGTGTATGTAGATATGTTTGCTTTACTTTTTTTTTTGTTCATTTGTTGTGTACTGTCATAGTTGACAAAAAAACCCAGAAATAGTAGAATTATCAGTGCCTTTTAGCTAAATCAGAGAGTTTTGATGTGTCTTTCATCTTTACACTGACACTGTCTAACTGTATAGGAGTTATGCAACTTTAATCTCCTAAAGTGGGACAACCAGATCTGGTTTGCCTCAGGCAATGACCATCTTGCTTTGAAACACCCTGGAATGTGGGCCAGGGAGATTTCCAACCTTCAAGGTTCTTCATCTCCTATCTCACTCTCAACTCTCAAAAGAAAAATATAGGTAGACTCTACTTCCTGATCTATCCAGTAAGCATACCAAGGAAAAATTTGGAGAAAGCTCTAAAGATTTAATTCAAAACACTCAAAATTTACTCATGATTATAAACTACTGATAATGATAGCAAAAATGAAATCTAAATACACGTATGAAATCCATCTTCAGTGCTCTGTATAGTTATGGTAGATGGAAAGACTTTGTAGACTGTTTAAAGTAAATATCTTTCAAGAAAGTACTATTACTTTCTTGAAAAGTATAAATTCAGAGACTTTAGCCTGAATTTGTGATTTTATCTTCTTCAAAAGAAAAAAATTAAATAGATATTTACTGTGAACACATTGAAATTAAATTGGAATTAATGTTGGAAATAAGTAATCTTTAGTTAACTAAGGTGAGATGCATGTTAAATATTAAATATTAAATATGACACAGGCATTTTCTGTTTTCTGTGAACTGTCTCCCTTTCTATTGAATGTGATAATTCACAGGGAGGAATATAAAAAAGCCATTGATCAATTTGAGAGTGCAAATGTTAGAAGATACATGTCATATGTGTTGTACTAGCAGTAGTCAGGCTTTGAAGAATATACAAACATGTAAATAACTTCCTTACAGGTGTACTTTCTCATATGTATGAACAGTTTTTGGCTCACCAGTTGATGCTAAATATTGATATAGATTTCAGGAATTCCCAAAGCAATATCACAAGCAATAATAAATTGTGGTAAACATCCAAAGGAAAAAAACTTACCCTTCTGAATAACACAGAAAGCCAAATCAAAGACTTATGAATAGAACCAGGCTTCCTCAAACATAAAAATTGAGATAATTTGTCCAGATTTATTAAAACATCAATGTTAAGACTTAAACTGCAAAAGTAAAGTCTGAACATCTGAAGTGACATACTTACTACTTCTTCCTAGGCACACCTTCCAACCCACAGATTATCTCAGGGAGAAGTCATTGGTTCATTAACAAGAAGCCACTTTGTCTTTCCTCACATTTTCTCTTTCAGCTCCATGCCATCTGCAGTCACTGATTTCTTAAAGTACTTAGCTTACTCCATTTAAGAAGCTATTTCTTTATGTTTGAGTGGTTATCTACTTTTGGGTTTGATTCAAGAAGGTTATTATTTCATTTTTTCCAGGGTGTTGTTTCTCTCCCTGTATTGGCGGTTTCCACCTATTATCCGTTGCAGGGCTGGATTTGTGGAAAGATATTGTGAAAATTTGGTTTTATCATGGAATATCTTGGTCTCTCCATCTATGGTGATTGAGAGTTTTGCTGGGTATAGTAGTCTAGGCTGGCATTTGTGCTGTCTTAGTGTCTGCATGAGATCTGCCCAGGATCTTCTGGCTTTCATAGTCTCTGGTGAGAAGTCTGATGTGATTCGGATAGGTCTTCCTTTGTATGTTACTTGGCCCTTTTCTCTTACTGCTTTTAATATTCTTTCTTTGTTTAGAACATTTGGTGTTTTGATTATTATGTGACGGGATGTATTTCTGTTGTGGTTCAGTCTGTTTGGAGTTCTGTAGGCTTCTTGTACATTCATCGGCATCTCTCTCTTTAGGTTAGGGAAGTTTTCCTCCATAATTTTGTTGAAGATGTTTACTGGCCCTTTAAGTTGCAAATCTTCACTCTCATCTATACCTATAATCCTTAGGTTTGGTCTTCTCATTGTGTCCTGGATTTCCTGGATGTTTTGGGTTACACGTTTTTTGCATTTTGCATTTTCTTTGACTGTTGAGTCGATGCTTTCTATGGAATCTTCAGCACCTGAGATTCTTTCTTCCATCTCTTGTATTCTATTGTTGATATTTGCATCTATGACTCCTGCTTTCTTCCCAAGGTTTTCTATCTCCAAAGTTGTCTCCCTTTGTGATTTCTTAGTTGTTTCTACTTCCTTTTTTAGTTCCTGGATGGATTTGCTGAGATCCTTCACTTGTTTGTTTGTATTTTCCTGTATTTCTTTAAGGTATTTTTGCATTACCTCTTTCAGGATTTCTGCCTGTTGACCCATGTTCTTCTGCATTTCTCTGAGCGATTTTTGTGTTTCCTCCTCATGGGAATCCATCTGTTGATCCATCGTCTCCTGCATTTCTTTAAGCAGTTCTCGTGTTTCCTTTGTAAGGGCATCTAACCGTTGATTCATTTCTTTAAGCAATTTTTGTGTTGCCTCCTTATGGGCATCCGTCTGTTGACCCATATTCTTCTGCATTTCTTTATGCAATTTTTGTGATTCCTTTGTGAGTGCATCGACCCGTAGATTCATCACGTTAAGCGATTTTTGTGTTGTCTCCTTGTGCGCCTCCATCTTTTGATCCATGTTCTCCTGCATTTCTCTAAGTGATTTTTGTATATTGGTAGAGTGACAGGCATGTAGATCAATGGAACAGAATTGAAGACCCAGAAATGAATCCACACTCCTATGGTCACTTGATCTTTGACAAAGGGGCTAAAACCATCCAGTGGAAAAAAGATAGCCTTTTAAACAAATGGTGCTCGCTCAACTGGAGGTCAATATGCAGAAGAATGCAAATTGACCCATCCTTATCTCCTTGCACTAAGCTCAATTCCAAGTGGATCAAGGATCTCCACATAAAACCAGACACACAGAAACTAATAGAAAGGAAACTAGGGAAGAACCTTGAACATATGGGCACAGGGGAGAATTTCCTGAACAGAACTCCAATAGCTTATGCTCTAAGATCAAGAATAGACAAATGGGACCTCATTAAATTACAAAGTTTTTGCAAGGCAAAAGACACTGTCAAAAAGACAAAGCGGCAACCAACTAACTGGGAAATGATCTTTAACAACCTTACATCCGACAGAGGGCTAATATCCAATATATACAAAGAACTCAAGAAGTTAAACCCCAGAGAGGCAAGCAACCCTATTAAAAAATGGGGTACAGAGCTAAACAAAGAGTTCTCACCTGAAGAATATCTAATGGCTGAGAAGCACCTAAAGAAATGTTCATCATCCTTAGTCATTAGGGAAATGCAAATCAAAACAACCCTGAGATTCCACCTCACACCAGTCAGAATGGCTAAGATCAAAAACACAGGAGACAGCAGTTGTTGGCGAGGATGTGGAGAAAGAGGAACACTCCTCCACTGCTGGTGGAATTGCAAGCTGGTACAACCACTCTGGAAAGCAGTCTGGTGGTTCCTCAGAAAACTGGGCATGACACTCCCGGAGGATCCGGCTATACCACTCCTGGGCATATACCCAGAGACTTTACCTGCATGCAATAAGGACACATGCTCCACTATGTTCATAGCAGCCTTATTTATAATAGCCAGAAGCTGGAAAGAACCTAGATGTCCCTCAACGGAGGAATGGATTCAGAAGATGTGGTATATCTACACAATGGAATACTACTCTGCAATTAAAAACAATGAATTCACAAAATTCCTAGGCAAATGGTCAGATCTTGAAAATATCATCCTTAGTGAGGTAACCCAATCACAAAAGAACACACATGGTATGCAGTCACTGATAAGGGGATATTGACCCAGAATCTCGGAATACCCTAGACACAATCCGCATATCAATAGATTTCTAAGAAGATGGAAGGAGAGACCCCTGGTCCTGGAAAGACTGGATGTAGGGGAACGCCAGGACAGAGAAACGAGAGGGGGTTGAATGGAGAAAAGAGGGAGGGAAGGGGGTTTATGGGACTTTCCGGGAGGGAGGAAACGGGAAAGGGGAAATGATTTGGAATGTAAATAAAAAAAAAACTTAGAAAATAAAATAAAAAGAAAAAAAAGTTATTTCAATAACACTCGAATTTCATGTTGGTGAAAGCCACATTGTCTACTACCTCCAAGGTACTTGTCTGTGACTTTAGTGAATATGCAGTGGTGCATTGATCCTCTTTTCCTCTTAAAAAGTTAACAAAATAAAATCAGCGGCAAAATGTCTTTCAACATTAAAACTACTTTGTTAAAATCAGGAAGTGGTACCCGAACAGCGTGAGGTGGTACCTCGATTTGGGACAGCCTAAAGTTCAGCAGATCAGGAACTGTAGGTGTGTGAGGAAACTAGGCAAAGAAACAGCATCCATGAGGCTCTGAGAAGGAGTCTCTAAAAAGATGGGAAACTCTTAGCTAGGCTCTTCCCAGTGGCACTCCCCACTGAGACTTCTTAGCTGTTCCCAGATGACATATATTCTCTCTGGGGACATTCCTGTACCTTCTGCACTGAGTCTTGCCAGAGACCTAAGTTCTAAAGATGCAACACAGCTCTCACTAAGTGATATACCTTGATGTCTCAATCACTATCTATAGTAAACTAGAGTCATGGAGGAGATGATTAGAGGAAGCCTACTGATTGAGCAAGAACTTCTTCAAAGATGAATGAATATCCAGCTTGTCACTCCTATCACAGAGGCATGTTTTTGCTTGAAGAAGAAAAGAACTGTTGTCTAATCTCCCACTGAAACCAGGAATCATGACCCTGGCACAGTCCTTCTGTTTGATGACAGCAAATTGCAATATATTCACTGCTCTGTAAAAGTTACCTCTATAAATGGTATATAGGAATGAATGAGAGAAGAGTTCCTTTCCTGAAGATGTTTGTTTGTTGGATTCTTAGAAAAGGCATATTTTCACCTTATTAAAGGTGAGCTATAAAGTGAAAGGCAGTTTTGATTCCGTAGTCGGGACTGAGACAGACAAAGTCAAGTGAATTTTGTGTTTTATACTTCTATACATTTATAATTCTTCAATTTGAAAAAGAAATCTGTTTCACAGAAAATAACTGATTGGAAAATAGGAAATGACTTTTAATTGCCCCAATATGGAAGGAACTGGAACATTTTGATGTGTGGCTCTTCACATATTATTTTCTTACATATGCTTCATACATAAATATCATGTATTTCCCAAACTATGTAATGACAACCTTATTAAATTGAGCCCTACTTCCTTTTTGCCCATGTCTCAAGGCATCATAAATTATACCTTTGCCATTTGCAACATTATACCTTATGATGTTTTTAGGGTGACATCACAGTATTGCATGGTAAAAATGTGTTTTTCACATCATATGTAGCAGTAGTGAAGAGATGATGAGAAGACAGTTATTAGTAAGAGAAAGGAATGCATGCCAAAAGGTGCAGAAGGGCCTCCAAGCACAGTATGGAGAAGGCTCACAGCAACAGTATATCTGTAGTGAAGAGTTCTGGGAATGTTCCTCATCTTGTGGTCACCTGTACTTCTATAGAGTCTCTGAAAACTTGAATTTCTCTCTTAGGCATAAAGCTAGATACCCAGTGATCAGTTTTAGATATTAAAAGCTAGCTCCTATTTCTCCTGTATGAAATCTAGCCATATCCTGAATCTTTCAGAGTCTAGAGTCTGAATATGTTAACTAGAAATCCAATAAATAGGTCTACCTGCAAGTCCTTCATGGAGGAAGAATAGTAAAATTCTAGACCAGTAGAATAAGGTCAATAATAGTCAGGTAGAACCCTCAGGGATGGGGAAACATGTAATTAAACATCCATAAGGGAGCAATGAGCTGGAACAAGCAGCATCAGCCACAATGTGGGGAAGCATACGTTCTTCAACTAAATAAGACTGCCTAGTTTGATCAAAAAGGCAACAACCGGCTATTAAAAGAGGAAAATCTGATGTATTCAACTTATATGACACAAATGAAGATTTTTTCCATATTTGCAACAAGTTCCATCTTAGTGCTCCTTATAGTTCTACTTGTATTTGAAAGATTTGTACTTGTCAAATATAATATTTCAAGTGTCTGCTTCATTTCATAATGAATTATACTTCTGTAAATAATGATGATGTTCTAGCACACTGTAGTAAGAAAGAGCAGATAAACATTGATCTATCTATTTCAAGGATAAGGGTGAGAATTGAAAGTCTATAAAGTAAACAGACAATGATTTTTCAGTATTCAGTAAGATGAAGTAGGAAATGTACAGTCAACATTTGAGGTAAAGAACTTGGACTATTGGAGTTATAAGGTGAACAAGAACCAAACTAGCTGTATTTTTCACAGATCTGACTGTGATCACCCAGGTTTGAATGTATGGAAACTAATTATTCAACAGTGAATCAATCAGAAGAATAATGGTGAATATTCTTCACTTTCTCAAAACATGAAATGTTCATGGAACTTAGAATTTCAGAATATTGTAAACCAGCACTCTGAGACACTGCCTCACAGGTAAAGGGTTTTCTGATGAGATGGTGACAGCAAACACACTTTGAAAAATATTTTATGAACATAATGGAGCATGTGTCCTTATTGCATGCAGGGGAAGCCTCTGAGTATATGCCCAGGAGTGGTATAGCAGGATCCTCATGATCCTCTGTCATGATGAGTTTTCTGAGGAACCATCAGACTGCTTTTCCAGGTGGGTTGCAATACCACCAGCAGTGGAGGAGTGTTCCTCTTTCTCCACATCCTCGCCAACAACTGCTGTCTCCTGTGTTTTTGATCTTAGCCATTCTGACTGGTGTGAGATGGAATCCCAGTGTTGTTTTGATTTGCATTTTCCTAATGACTAAGGATGATGAACATCTCTTTAGGTGCTTCTCAGCCATTAGATATTCTTCAGGTGAGAACTCTTTGTTTAGCTCTGTACCCCATTTTTTTTAATTTTTTTTAATTTACATTCCAAATCACTTCCCCTTTCCTATTTCCTCCCTCCCCGAAAGTCTCATAAGCCCCCTTCCCTCCCTCTTTTCTCCATTCAACCCCCTCTCGTTACTCTGTCCTGGCATTCCCCTACATCCAGTCTTTCCAGGACATGGGGTCTCTCCTTTCCTCTTTTTAGAAATCTATTGATATGCGGATTGTGTCTAGGGTATTCCGAGATTCTGGGTCAATATCCCCTTATCAGTGACTGCATACCATGTGTGTTCTTTTGTGATTGGGTTACCTCACTAAGGATGATATTTTCAAGTTCTGACCATTTGCCTAGGAATTTCGTGAATTCGTTGTTTTTAATTGCAGAGTAGTATTCCATTGTGTAGATATACCACATCTTCTGAATCCATTCCTCCGTTGAGGGACATCTGGGTTCTTTCCAGCTTCTGGCTATTATAAATAAGGCTGCTATGAACATAGTGGAGCATGTGTTCTTATTGCATGCAGGTAAAGTCTCTGGGTATATGCCCAGGAGTGGTATAGCTGGATCCTCCGGGATTGTCATGCCCAGTTTTCTGAGGAACCGCCAGACTGCTTTCCAGAGTGGTTGTACCAGCCTGCAATTCCACCAGCAGTGGAGGAGTGTTCCTCTTTCTCCACATCCTCGCCAACAACTGCTGTCTCCTGTGTTTTTGATCTTAGCCATCCTGACTGGTGTGAGATGGAATCTCAGGGTTGTTTTGATTTGCATTTCCCTAATGACTAAGGATGATGAACATCTCTTTAGGTGCTTCTCAGCCATTAGATATTCTTCAGGTGAGAACTCTTTGTGTAGCTCTGTACCCCATTTTTTAATAGGGTTACTTGCCTCTCTGGAGTTTAACTTCTTGAGTTCTTTGTATATCTTGGATATTAGCCCTCTGTCGGATGTAAGGTTGGTAAAGATCATTTCCCAGTTAGTTGGTTGCCGCTTTGTCTTTTTGACAGTGTCTTTTGCCTTGCAAAAACTTTGTAATTTAATGAGGTCCCATTTGTCAATTCTTGATCTTACCAACTTATTTATAATAGCGAGAAGCTGGAAAGAACCCAGATGTCCCTCAATGGAGGAATGGATTCAGAAGATGTGGTATATTTACACATTGGAATACTACTCTGCAATTAAAAACAATGAATTCATGAAATTCTTAGGCAAATGGTCAGAACTAGAAAATATCATCCTTAGTGAGGTAACCCAATCACAAAAGAACACATATGGAATGCAGTCACTGATAAGGGGATATTAACCCAGAATCTCGGAATACCCAAGACACAATTCACATATCAATAGATTTCCAAGAAGATGGAAGGAGAGATCCCTGGTCCTGGTAAGACTGGATGTAGGGGAATACCAGGGCAGAGAAGCAAGAGGGGGTTGAATGGGGAACAGAGGGGTTTATGGGACTTTTGGGGAGGGAGGAAATGGGAAAGGGGAAATCATTTGGAATGTAAATAAAAAAATATAGAAAATAATATAAAAGGAAAAATATTTTATAATGAAATATTGAAATGTTTACCTGATCAGCAGAATTCAGAGAACAAATATGTTCTGAAAGACTTAAATATCTGGTTATAAAATTATTAATGATTAATAAATTTATTAAGATGTAAAGTGGTACAATGCATTTTAATTTAGCAATAAAAAACTGAATAAAGGCACTCCGCCATCTTTGCTCTGGTGGCCAGGTAGTTGGGACCGCCAGGCTCAGAGACAGACAGGCATAATATCGCTTGGGTCTCAGGCAGCTTGTGTGTAACCTGCTCCAAGAGCTGGGCAGATCTGCAGTAACCAGCGCGCCAGCTCTGCTGTGGGACTTCTGCCTTGCAGGGGGACACCCCCCCACACACACACACTGGGCGGGAGCCTACCAGCTTCCCTTTGGCGACCTCTGTTCTGGTATCGACTGCACTGAGGAGACAGGTACCCAGGTTCTCCCCGATAAAACATTGCTTGGGACACGGCCTGTTGGGGCTTCCATCTGCTCCCAAGAACGTGACAGCGCTGTGGTCCTCTGGGCGCCAACTCTGCTGTGGGCCATCCCCCCTGCAGGGTGACCTGCGCAGCCGAGAGAGTGCATAGTGCACTCCGCCATCTTTGCTCCAGCACCAGGGCAGCTGGGACCATCAGGCTCAGATACAGACAGGCATAATATCGCTTGAGTCTTAGGCAGCTTGTGTGTACCCTGCTCCAAAGAGCCGGGCAGGTCTGCAGTGATCGATGCACCAGCCCTGCTGTGGGACTTCTGTCCTACAGAGGGACACCCCCTCCCCCCCTCTGGGAGAGATGACACACACCTGCACAGGGCAGGAGCCTACCAGCCTCCCTTTGGCGACCTCTGCTCTGGGAATTCACTACACTGAGCCTTTGGATGTGCAGGGACTCCCCAATATAACATCATTTGGGGCAAGGCACATCAGGGCTCCAAAGTCACTCAGGAGCAAGGCAGGCCCCAGAAATCGATGCCAGGGGAATCCCAGTAATCCAGGGGGGGCCGGAAATTGCTTTGCAGGCTCACAGGAGGTCCAACCAACAGCCAGTGACAGCAGGACCAACTAACACCAGAGGTAACCAGATGGCTAAAGGCAAACGTAGGAACGTTACTAACAGAAATCAAAGTAATATGGCACCATCGAACCCAACTCTCCAATAGCAGCAAGTCCTGGATACCCCACCACACCCGAAAGACAAGATCTGGATTTAAAATCACTTCTCATGATGCTATTAGAGGATCACAAGAAGGACACAAATAAATCTAATAAAGAATTACAGGAGACCATGAATCAACAGTTAGAAGCCCTTACAAAGGAAACACAAAAATCGCTTAGAGAAATGCAGGAGAACATGGATCAACAGATGGAGGCGCACAAGGAGGCAACAAAAAAAAATCGCTTAAAGAAATGAATCAACAGGTAGATGCACTTTCAAAGGAATCACAAAAATTGCATAAAGAAATGCAGAAGAATATGGGTCAACAGATGGATGCCCATAGGGAGGCAACACAAAAATTGCTTAAAGAAATGAATCAGTGGATAGATGTCCTTACAAAGGAAACACGAGAACTGCTTAAAGAAATGCAGGAGACGATGGATCAACAGATGGAATCCCATGAGGAGGAAACACAAAAATCGCTTAGAGAAATACAGGAGAACTTGGGTCAACAGGCAGAAATCCTGAATTGGAAATGCAAAAATACCTTAAAGAAATACAGGAAAATACAAACAAACAAGTGAAGGATCTCAGCAAATCCACCCAGGATCTAAAAAAGGAAGTAGAAACAACTAAGAAATCACAAAGGGAGACAACATTGGAGATAGAAAACCTTGGGAAGAAATCAGGAGTCATAGATGCAAACATCAACAATAGAATACAAGAGATGGAAGAAAGAATCTCAGGTGCTGAAGATTCCATAGAAAGCATCGACTCAACAGTCAAAGAAAATGCAAAATGCAAAAAACGTGTAACCCAAAAATCCAGGAAATCCAGGACACAATGAGAAGACCAAACCTAAGGATTATAGGTATAGATGAGAGTGAAGATTTGCAACTTAAAGAGCCAGTAAATATCTTCAAAAAAATTATGGAGGAAAACTTGCCTAACCTAAAGAGAGAGATGCCGATGAACGTACAAGAAGCCTACAGAACTCCAAACAGACTGGACCAGAACAGAAATACCTCCCATAACATAATAATCAAAACACCAAATGTACTAAACAAACAAAGAATATTAAAAGCAGTAAGAGAAAAGGGCCAAGTAACATACAAAGGAAGACCTATCCGAATCACATCAGACTCCTCACCAGAGACTATGAAAGCCAGAAGATCCTGGGCAGATCTCATGCAGACACTAAGACAGCACAAATGCCAGCCTAGACTACTATACCCAGCAAAACTCTCAATCACCATAGATGGAGAGACCAAGATATTCCATGATAAAACCAAATTTTCACAATATCTTTCCACAAACCCAGCCCTGCAAATGATAATAGGTGGAAACCGCCAATACAGGGAGAGAAACAATACCCTGGAAAAAATGAGATAGTAATCTTCTTCAAACCCAAAAGTAGATAACCACTCAAACATAAAGATAGCGTCAAGAATGGCAGGTGGCAATAATTACTATGCCTTAATCTCTCTTAATATCAATGGTCTAAATTCCCCAATAAAAAGACATAGACTAACAGACTGGATAAGTAAACAGGACCCAGCACTTTGCTGCATGCAGGAAACACACCTCAGTGTCAAAGACAAAAACTACCTCAGAGTAAAAGGCTGGAAAACAATTTTACAAGCAAATGGTCCCAAGAAACGAGTCAGAGTAGCCATCCTAATATCAGATAAAATTGATTTTCAATTGAAAGTCATCAAAAAAGACACAGAAGGACACGACATACTGATCAAAGGAAAAATCCACCAAGAAGAACTCTCAATTCTGAATATCTATGCTCCAAATGCAAGGGCACCCTCATTCGTAAAAGAAACTTTACTAAAGCTCAAAGCACACATCGCACCTCACATAATAATAGTGGGTGACTTCAACACCCCACTCTCTGAAATGAATCGTTCAGGAAAGCAGAAACTAAACAGGGACAGTGAATCTAATTGAAGCCTTGGACCAAATGGAACTAACAGATATATATAGAACATTTCATCCTAGAGCTAAAGAATACACCTTCTTCTCAGCACCTCATGGTACCTTCTCCAAAATCGACCATATAATTGGTCACAAATCAGACCTCAACAGATATAAGAAGATAGAACTAATCCCATGCCTCCTCTCAGATCACTATGGAATAAGGGTGGTCTTCAATGGCAACAAAAACAACAGAAAACCCACATACACATGGAGGCTGAACAATGCTCTACTCAATGATAACTTGGTCAAGGTGGAAATAAAGAAAGAAATCAAAGACTTTTTGAAATTTAATGAAAATGAAGGCACAACATACCCTAATTTATGGGACACAATGAAAGCAGTGCTAAGAGGAAAATTCATAGCCCTGAGTGCCGCCAAAAAGAAACGGGAGACAGCATACACTAACAGCTTAATGGCACACCTGAAAACCCTGGAACAAAAAGAAGCAAATACACCAAAGAGGAGTAGAAGGCAGGAAATCATCAAACTCAGGGCTGAAATCAATCAAGTAGAAACAAATAAGACCATACAAACAATCAACAAAAAGAGGAGTTGGTTCTTTGAGAAAATCAACAAGATAGATAAGCCCTTAGCCAGACTAACCAGAGGGCACAGAGACAGTATCCAAATTAATAAAATCAGAAACAAAAAGGGAGAGATAACAACAGAAACTGAGGAAATTCAAAAAAATCATCAGATCCTACTATAATCAATCCTATTCAACACAAGTATAAAATCTCGAGGAAATGGACAATTTCCCTGACCAAATACCAAAATTAAATCAGGATCAAATAGACCATCTAAACCGTCCTATAACCCCTGAATAAATAGAAGTGGTCATTGGAAGACTTCCAACCAAAAAAAACACAGGTCCAGATGGTTTTAGTGCAGAATTCTATCAGACCTTCAAAAAAGACCTAACACCAATACTCTTCAAACTATTCCAGAAAATAGAAACAGAAGGAACACTACCCAACTCGTTCTATGAAGTCACAATTACACTAATACCAAAAGCACACAAAGATCCGACAAAGAAAGAGAATCTCAGGCCAATCTCTCTTATGAATATCAATGCAAAAATACTCAATAAAATTCTTGCCAACCAAATCCAAGAACACATCAAAATGATCATTCACCACGATCAAGTAGGCTTCATCCCAGGGATGCAGGGATGGTTCAATATAAGGAAATCCATCAATGTAATCCACTATATAAACAAACTCAAAGCAAAAAACCACATGGTCATCTCATTAGATGCTGAGAAAGCATTTGACAAAATTCAGCATCCTTTCATGTTAAAGGTCTTGGAAAGATCAGGAATTCGAGGCCCATATCTAAACATAGTAAAAGCAATTTACAGCAAACCGGTAGCCAACATCAATCTAAATGGAGAGAAACTTGAAGCAATCTCACTAAAATCAGGGACAAGACAAGGCTGCCCTCTCTCTCCATATCTTTTCAATATAGTACTTGAAGTTCTAGCTAGAGCAATTAGAAAACAATAGGAGGTCAAAGGGATAAAAATTGGAAAGGAAGAAGTCAAACTATCACTATTTGCAGATGATATGATAGTATACTTAAGCGACCCAAAGAACTCCACCAGAGAACTCCTACAGCTGATAAACAACTTCAGCAAAGTGGCCAGATATAAAATCAACTCAAGCAAGTCAGTAGCCTTCCTATACTCAAAAGATAAGCAGGCTGAGAAAGAAGTAAGGGAAATGATCCCCTTCATGATAGCCACAAACCATATAAAGTATCTTGGTGTGACTCTAACCAAACAAGTGAAAGATCTGTATGACAAGAACTTCAAGTCTCTGAAGAAAGAAATTGAAGAAGAACTCAGAAGATGGAAAAATCTGCCATGCTCATGGATTGGCAGGATTAATATAGAAAAAATGACCATCTTGCCAAAAGCAATATACAGATTCAATGCAATCCCCATCAAAATCCCAACTCAATTCTTCTTAGTGTTAGAAAGAGCAATTCAAAAATTCATCTGGAATAACAGAAAACCCAGGATAGCTAAAACTATTCTCAAGAGTAAAAGAACCTCTGGGGGAATCAGTATCCCGGACCTCAAGCTGTACTACAGAGCAATAGTGTTAAAATCCGCATGGTATTGGTACAGTGACAGGCATGTAGATCAATGGAACAGAATTGAAGACTCAGAAATGGATCTACACTCCTATGGTCACTTGATCTTTGACAAAGGTGCTAAAACCATCCAGTGGAAAAAAGATAGCCTTTTCAACAAATGGTGCTGGCTCAACTGGAGGTCAACATGTAAAAGAATGCAAATTGACCCATTCTTATCTCCTTGCACGAAGCTCAATTCCAAGTGGATCAAGGATCTCCACATAAAACCAGACACACTGAAACTAATAGAAAGGAAACTAGGGAAGAACCTTGAACATATGGGCACAGGGGAGAATTTCCTGAATAGAACTCCAATAGCTGATGCTCTAAGATCAAGAATAGACAAATGGGACCTCATTAAATTACAAAGTTTTTGCAAGGCAAAAGACACTGTTGAAAAGATAAAGCGGCAACCAACTAACTGGGAAATGATCTTTACCAACCCTACATCTGACAGAGGACTAATATCCAATATATACAAAGAACTCATGAAATTAAACCCCAGAGAGGCAAGTAACCCTATTAAAAAATGGGGTACAGAGCTAAACAAAGAGTTCTCACCTGAAGAGTGTCTAATGGCTGAGAACCATCTAAAGAGATGTTCATCATCCTTAGTCATTAGGGAAATGCAAATCAAAACAACCCTGAGATTCCACCTCACACCACTCAGAATGGCTAAGATAAAAAATACAGGAGACAGCAGTTGTTGGTGAGGATGTGGAGAAAGAGGAACACTCCACTGCTGGTGGGATTGCAAGCTGGTACAACCACTCTGGAAAGCAGTCTGGCGGTTCCTCAGGAAACTGGGCATGACACTTCCGAAGGTTCCGGCTATACCACTCCTGACACTAAACTTTTAAAAAGGACTGCTCATAGAATTTTAGTATATTTAGAATTATAGACAAATCTGTATAGAAGTATTTGAAATATTCATGATTATTCATGATACTTTTCCTTTTCTCATGTCCATTATCTGTGAAAGTCAGGTTTCACTAATTTTTGCCCATGCAAACACTAGAAACCTGCTCAAGTATAAAGAACTATGCAAAACTTCAACTTCTTCCCTTCTGTGGATGCTACAAATATTTACCAAAACATCATCACTCATCATTTTTTCTAAGAAAATATAGTTATCGTTCATTAGAAGCTATATAACGTACACAATAAAGAATGGATTATTATTATTATTATTGTTGTTATTTTAAATAAACAACCTCTAATTGGATTCTCGACCAATTAAAGATGGATGGTGCTTTTGGGATTGACCATATAGCATTCTATTATCTCTTTTCATTCTCCTCCAGCACCAACTGCTCTCTGGGTCTTCATTCCCCTTACATCCATATATCTACCTATGGCTGACACAACGGGCTGTTTCTTATGTTGGGGAGGGAATATTTTCAAGCAAAAATCTAAAAAGGGCAACAAATGCATTTTTATTGGCTCTCCCAATTGACATCATTTCTCTACGTGTACGTACAGGTGTCTCTTCTTGGGACAATCTTTACCCTCACAGAGCTCCCTGACTAGTCTTACCTTCCTCTCTGCCCACTCACCGTTTGGGATACAGTGTTCCTCTGCTTTCTTTTTCTCTATAGTCTTTCTGACCAGCCAAGTCAGCATTTCATTTTTGGTTTTTCTTTCCCTTAAATCCTGTTTTATGCCACATCCATCCTGTAGCCTCATCCCTTTAGTTATCTGCTATCCATCCTCTGACCTGTGCTGCTAAGACAATTTAAAACATCAAAGCTCAGAGCAGCATATCTTTGTTACATAGTTGGATGCTACCTAGTTCTTATGTTATCTTTCCATTACCACATTGATTTTTTTCTCACCCCTACTGCAATGCATATGTCTTTTTGTTTAATGATTATTGCTTCTTATCTAGAAAGTATTAAGACATCTTTTCTCTTCTTAGGCATAGTAGGCCACTGAAACTAAGTAGGGTTGTTTTTTGATATTTGTAGATCAATCTTTAAGAAAGCAACAGAAAATAAATTATCTTCTCAGTCAGAATAAACTATATTGTTCCCCCATTTTGACTAGTACTTACAAAAACTCTGTCTTAATTTAGTAAACATTTGAGAATGAACTGAGTGCATCCACTTGCACTGATGTATAATCTGTGAATGACTATGCAACATACAGAATAAGGACTGCTCAGATAAATTTTCATTATCCTAAATATAGGTTTTGGCCTTGTACAATGAGCTTAATAAAAAAAAATGAACCTCCTCATACTTTTTACTTTCTCATTTCCTAATCAATGACATGCCTCTTTAAAGAGTTTCACAAAGAATCAGATTTCCAGTGATAAACAAAGTTCTAATATTTATTATTATTTTATTTATAAACATAAAAATAATTATTTTGTCCAAAAATACTGCACTTTGAAATTATACAATACTACAGTAAGCATTTTTCTTACCATCAATTTCAGATCTCCTGGGTAAATCCTTTGTATTTTGTAGCCTGACTCTAAAATAAACTCATCTTCAGTCTTTTCCTTTGTTTAAATAAACTCACATGGCATGCATAAGTAACTCTATTATAGCATGTCTCATTGCATTTGTATACTCATTATTTCTATGCACATTGTCCTGTTGGATCACAAGCTCTCTAAAAAGAGATGTGTTCATGTTTACAACTACAGGTCTGTGCTAGGCACTTCTAGGATAAAAAGCATAAGCATCCTTTATGATTCTGAGTCAAGATCTTGAAGGCAGTTCTTTCACACTCTTATGGCAGAGATGATGCTTACCATTTGGAGGCCAGGACTGTGAACATCTGTGGTGGTTAGTCCTTGGTGCTGCTGAGCCTTCTAGATGACTGTGAGTTCTTGATCATGATAACAGTTTCAATGTCAAGAGTTGCTATATATATCCTGTTTCCACTCTATTAAATTAAAATGGAATCCTTGCCCCTGCTGCTTCATGAATGAAACATAAACTTGTAGACCAGGCTGGACTCACAGAGATCCACCTGCCTCTGCCACCCCAGTTCTGAGATTAAAAAACAGATCCACCATGCCCAGATCTGAGATGTAAATTTGTTCTACATGAAGGCATATGCCAAACTAGTCAACATTAATATAGTAGTTTAAGAAAGCATCTGCTTAGTCTAAAGAAGTTGGCTTCTTTCTTCATTCAGATCAAATGTTAAATGAAAAACCAGGCTGGCATATGTACTTTCATGTGGCCAATATCATCTCCATAATGCTGACCCTCCTGTGTGTTGAAGATTAAACAGTATACTAGGAAAATATAGAGGACCCAAGAGCACTAGAAATGACAGACAATGAAGAAATTATCAAAACACAAACAAGCAGAGAAAAATAAAATAAAACAATATATTTGGGGTTGTGACAAGTTTCAAGAGAGAAACAAACTATACATGAGGACAAAAGACACATGTGGAATATTTTGGATTGGGTGGTGGCAGGGGGGCAAGAAAACACTGAGATGGTGAATTGAAGCCAACATCTGCAATCTAAGAAGTCTCGGTGATGTGGAGAAAGGAGTTACAACCATTTCAGCAAGTGTCAGCTGCAGGCAAAAGTTGTAGCATTCGACACGACTTGGTATATTTGAAACATTCAAACAAGCCGGTGTGGTTCCTCCTAAGCAAAAGTTAGACTCTCGTTTTCAGTTAAGTGAATGTGCCAACATTCTGGTTCCCAAATAGAAATCTTCTGTGGGACTTCTGGAGACCAGCATACCCACATCTATCTTTGATGTATTTTGCTCATTCATTTTGTTCTTTGTACACAAATCAGCAGGCATGGATTAATAAAGACATTTTCTAAAACAAAGAGAAAGAATTTCCTCTTATGAAAAAAAATCTGGTTTTGCTTTGCACCTAGTTATATCAACATAATAACTAGATTTTATCATTTGAAACAATGAATAAAAATATTTTCTCCACCACAAATTAGACCATTCAATAATACATGAAGGTTATAATTCATAATTACTTAATTGTCACTCTTATTTGATTACTCAATGATAGCACCATAAATCTAGACCTTTACTTTGCATATAACTATTATGTTCTTTATTATCTTCTTAAATGTTTCACTATCCACCCATTTCAATAATTTTCTTAACTTTCAGGTCCAACCTTAGGTCAACCTCAGAACTGCTATGACAAATTGTCTTGCCGGTAGCTACCTGTGTAATTATCTCCATAGAAAGCTCACAAGTTTATGCAGTATTTTGCCTAAAGGGTTTGTCCTTGAATGTCATGAGTTAATGATGCCTGACACAAAAGCCATGGGAAACCAATTCTATAGCTTTTTGTAGATAGAAATGACACACGTCCATCGTAGACATGGGCCCTCAGAGTCTGTTAATTAACCTCACTCATTGATGGTTGGCGACAGTTCATAAAAACATTCAAAAGGTTTCTAGGCAAATCTAGAATCTCTGGAGGTCCTGGCTCGGCACTCTCTTGGATTGGTCTATGGACTGTCCCATGGTTATCCGACTAGAGCTTGCCTTGAACATAAAATCACTAGACATGAATGGAGCCTCTATGTATCCTTCACAAATGATTTCCGCATTATTTCACTCTGGATGGCTTACTTTTCTGGTTTTAAAGACATAGAAAAGTCCATTCAACTTCTCTCAATAGTGTGATAGCACAAGAAAGTAGCATTCTGGATTATACTTATTTCTTTCTTTTAAAAAAATGAAAATAAATTTCCTTTCATACAATATAGTCTGAGTATTGTCTCCCTCCCCAAACCCGTTCCAGAGTCTCCAGACTTCTCCACTTACCCAAATCCATGAAATGCCCAGACAAAGCATTGGGAGACAAAAACAAAGCAAAACAAAAACAAAAACAACAAACAAACAAACCTCCAAAAATACCACCTCAGAGTTCAGTGTTCATTTTGTCTCTGCCATCTACTGCTGGGCATGGAGCCTGCCCTAAATTTGTTGTGGGGACCCAGTGAGGTTCTAGAAAAAAGGTGGTTTTTTTGTCAGAAGCCAACACACTAGTAACTAGCGGGCGATCTTCCTGAAATGACTTTGCCTTAGATTAAAATCTATGATAAAGCTCTGATAGGTAAGCCCCAAGAGAAAATCACTTTAGGAAATATTCTTACTATGCATATGCTTTTCCTGTTATTATTACATATATAACAATCACTAGGTATTAGCCCACCTATTTTGAGCAGATCTCTACAGAACTGCAAAGATGTACTGTCTTGTAGTGATGCTATATAGACAAATAGATGATTTCTTCTTAATGATAATCCTATAAGAATTCCTAAAGTTATATCAGTAATTATTGAACTCTTTTATAGTGGGACTGCTATTAGATCCTTTTCTGATAGTCAAATGAGATAGTACAATGAGAACTCTGTCAGTCTCCCACGTGTCACCAGTTAATTGCTCTTACATAGTAACCAGACTTTCTACTACTCAGAGCACATTCTAAGAGGTTGTAAAACAATTAATCAAAGGTCATAAAAAGAGAACTAATAATTTATTATAGGTGCTAGGACAGAAGATAAAATATTGACTGGGTTTATCTATACAAAACTTTGCTAATAACTTAGCAATGGTTTTTAATGCTAGATAAACCTGTGCATCTCTGACAGGTGATAAATGCTTAGCGAGACAAACACTCCTTTTTTAAAAATTTTTTTTAATTTTATTTTCTATATTCTTTATTTACATTCCAAATGATTTCCCCTTTCCCAGTTTCCCCCTCCCCGAAAGTCCCATAAGCCCTCTTCTCTCCCCCTGTTCCCCATTTGCCTAAGAATTTCATGAATTCATTGTTTTTAATTGCTGAGTAGTACTCCATTGTGTAAATATACATGGAATATATCTCTGATAAAATTGAAGAAATATAAAGAAAAACACATTAAGATTGACTATTTCATGGAAAAATTATACAGACAAAATGGTAGGCATAAAAATATTCCTAAGTTGATTGAAAGTGGAATTATAAACATTTTATGATAAAATTGAAAATCTACAAGGAAATATTTCTGATAAAACTCAAGAAATATATAGAAAAACACGTTAAAACTGACTATTTCATGAAAAATTATACAGATAAGATGGTAGGCATAAAAAGTATTCCTAAATTGTTTGAAAGTAGAAGTAAAAACGTTTTCTGATAAAACTGAAGATTTACATGGAAAGTATCTCTGATAAAATGGAAGAAATTTATACAGATAAATTGGTAGGAATTAAAATATTCCTAAGTTGATTGAAAGTAGAGTTATAAACATTTTCTGATAAAATTGAAGATTTACATGGAAAATATTTCTGATAAAATTGAAAAAAATATATGGAAAAACATTAAAATTGAAGATTATCATGGAAAATTATACAGATAAAATGGTAGGCATAAAAATATTTCTGTTTTATGAAATTATAAACATTTTCTGATAAAATTAAAGATTTACCTGGAAAATATCTCTGATAAAATTGAAGAAATATATGAAGAACATGTTAAGATTGAGTATTTCATGAAAAAATTATGCAGATAAAATGGTAGGCATAAAAATATTCCTAAGTTTTATGAAAGTGGAATTATAAACACTTTCTGATAAAATTGAAGATTTACAAGGAAAATATTCCTGAAAAAATTCAAGAAATATATAAAGAAACATGCTAAAACTATTACATGGGAAATTATACAGATAAAATGGAAGGTATAAAAATGTTCCTAAGTTGTTTGAAAGTAAAATTATGGACATTGTCTGATAAAGCTGAAGATCCACATGGAAAATACTTCTGACAAAATTGAAGAAAAATACAGAGAAATGATAAAATTGAAGATTATCATGGACAATTATAGTGACAAAATGGTAGGTACAAAAACATTCCTAAATTGATTGAAAGTGAAACTACAAACAACCCCCCCCAATGAAACCAAAGATCTACATGAATAACACCTTCGACAAAATTGAAGAAATACACAGAAAAAAGGTTAAAATTAAAGATTATCATGGAAAATAATACAGTCAAAATGGTAGACACAAAAAGCATTACTGAATTGAAAGAGGAGTCACAAACATTTTCTGATAAAATGGAAGATCCACATCAAAAACATTTCTGTTAGACTATGTGTTTTGTTGGGGAATTGAGTCTATTGACATAATAAGATATTAAGGAATAGTGATTGTTTCTTCCTGTTATTTTTGATGTTCTTTTTATGTTTGTGTGTTTGCTTTCTTTTGGGTTTGTTGGAAAAAGATTACTTTCTTGCTTTTTCTAGGGTGTAGTTTCCCTCCTCATGTTGGCATTTTCCATCTAATATCCTTTGTAGGGCTGGATTTGTGGAAAGATATTGTGTAAATTTGGTTTTATCATGGAATGTCTTGGTTTCTCCATCTATGGCAATTGAGAGTTTTGCTAGGTATAGTAGTCTGGGCTGGCATTTGTGTTCTCTTAGGTCTGTATGAGATCTGCCCAGGATCTTCTGGCTTTCATCATCTCAGGTGAGAAGTCTGGTGTAATTCTGACAGGTCTGCCTTTATAGGTTACTTGACCTTTTTCTCTTACTGCTTTTAATATTCTTTCTTTGTTTAGTGCATTTGGTGTTTTGATTATTATGTGCCGGGAGGACTTTCTGGTCTGGTCCAGTCTGTTTGGAGTTCTGTAGGCTTCTTGTATGTTCATGGACTGAAGATATTTACTGGCCCTTTAAGTTGGAAATCTTCTATACCTATAATCCTTAGGTTTGGTCTTCTCATTGTGTCCTGGATGGAGTTCCTGGATGTTTTGGGTCAGGAGCTTTTTGCATTTTGCATTTTCTTTAACTGTTGAGTCAATGTTTTCTATGGTATCTTCAGCCCCTGAGATTCTTTCTTCTATCTCTCATATTCTGTTGTTGATACTTGCATCTATGACTCCTGAATTCTTTCCAAGATTTTCTGTCTCCAGAGATGTCTCACTTTGTGATTTCTTTATTGTTCCTACTTCCATTTTTAGATCCTGGATGGTTTTATTCAGTTCCTTCACTTGTTTGTTTGTGTTCCCCTGTAGTTCTTTTCAGGGATTTTTGTATTTCCTCTTTAAGGGCCTTTACCATTTGACCCATGTTCTCCTGTATTTCTTTTTTTTTTTTTTAAATTTAATTTAATTTTATTTTTTTAATTTACATTCCAAATCACTTCCCCTTTCCCGTTTCCTCCCTCCCCGAAAGTCCCATAAGCCCCCTTCCCTCCCTCTTTTCTCCGTTCAACCCCCTCTCATTACTCTGTCCTGGCGTTCCCCTACATCCAGTCTTTCCAGGACCAGGGGTCTCTCCTTCCATCTTTTTAGAAATCTATTGATATGCTGATTGTGTCTAGGGTATTCTGAGATTCTGGGTCAATATCCCCTTATCAGTGACTTCATACCATGTGTGATCTTTTGTGATTGGGTTACCTCACTAAGGATGATATTTTCAAGTTCTGACCATTTGCCTAGGAATTTCGTGAATTCATTGTTTTTAATTGCAGAGTAGTATTCCATTGTGTAAATATACCACATCTTCTGAATCCATTCCTCCGTTGAGGGACATCTGGGTTCTTTCCAGCTTCTGGCTATTATAAATAAGGCTGCTATGAATATAGTGGAGCATGTGTCCTTATTGCATGCAGGTAAAGTCTCTGGGTATATGCCCAGGAGTGGTATAGCCGGATCCTCCGGAAGTGTCATGCCCAGTTTTCTGAGGAGCCGCCAGACTGCTTTCCAGAGTGGTTGTACCAGCCTGCAATTCCACCAGCAGTGGAGGAGTGTTCCTCTTTCTCCACATCCTCGCCAACAACTGCTGTCTCCTGTGTTTTTGTCTCCTGTATTTCTTTAAGGGAGTTATTTATGTCCTTCTTGATGTCCTCTAACAGAATCATGAGAAGAGACTTTAAATCCAACTCTTGCTTTTCCGGTGTGCTGGGGCATCCGGGACTTGCTGTGGTGGGAGAACTGGGCTCTGATGTTGCCAAGTAGCCTTGGTTTCTGTTGGTAGGGTTCTTATGCTTGCCTTTTGCCATCTGGTTATCTCTGGTGTTAGTTGGTCTTATTGCCTCTGGCTGGAGCTTGCCCCTCCTATGGGCCTGTAAACCTGTGTCTGTACTCCTGGGAGATCAACTCTCCTCTGGCAGGGTCTGTGCACAGAAGGTTGTGGAGCTGTCTGGTTCCCTGCTACAAATGGCAGCCGGAAGGGAAGACTCCCAGCTATGCCAATGACCATACGCCTTGTGCGCACCTAGCTGTACCCCTCCAGAGAGAAGGTGGAGATCTCACCTCAGCGCTCAGAAGTGAAATCGCTGCTGGGAGATCACTCTTTCCTGGTGGGTTAAGCACAGAAGGCTTTGGAGCTTCCTGGTTCCCTGCTGCAGATGGTGGCTGGAAGGGAAGACTCCTGTCCCAGCTGCTCCACTGATCGTATCAGATAAACACTCCTAATGGATATACAAATAAACATCCACTATTGTGTAAACTTCTTATCCTATATAATGATTTGATTTGATTTGATGTATGAACTTGTGATGAACTTTTTACCATGTGATCATATATTCTAAAAAGATGTATAAGTGAGGACAAAGAGAGGGCAAAGAATTTACCCTCATCCCCCTTTTGCATTAATTCTGTTTTCCCCCTTTTTTCTTAGAGAACTTTCATAGGAAACGTCTTACAACCTAGAAATAAATGATAGAATCACTTGTCAAAGTGTTCTTTTTCTTCCTGCAACTTCACCTAATAGGCTAACAGCTGAGGTAGAACAAAGGTTACATTGTTCAATCCCTTGCTATTGGGCTACAGATGTTAATCCCCTAAACCAGCAGGTTTTGTGTGTGTGTGTGTGTGTGTGTGTGTGTGTGTGTGTGTGTGTGTGTGTCTTTGGTGTTTTTATTATTATTATTATTATTATTTTCCAATTTTTTTATTTACATTCTACATGATTTCCCCTCTCCTGTTTTCTCCCTCCCAGAAAGTCCCATAAGCCCCCTTCCCTCCCTCTGTTCCCCATTCAACCCCCTCTCTGTCCTGGCGTTCCCCTACAGCCAGTCTTTCCAGGACCAGGGGTCTCTCTTTCCATCTTCTTGGAAATCTATTTATATGTGAATTGTGTTAACTCTCAAAATCAGCAAGAAAGTTTTAGATCCTTTAAGAAGTTATCATCAGCATTTCTGTATAGTTGGAGAACTAGAACATCCAAAGACCATTAGTCGTTAAAGCCACACCAGAGTCCTACTCTGTCCCATTTCAACCTGCTCCAGGCTGGGAGACTTCTGGCATTTTTTTCTTTTTCTTTGCAAGCAGTTATCAATTGGACACAGCTTCTGTGATAGCAATAGGACTCGTACCTATTTCCCCCTCAGTACTGGGACCCCATGCGACTTAGACCTGTGCAGACAGCAAAAATGCTGCCATAATTTGTGTTCACATGGGAGTCATTTCATTGGTACATTACTTTAGCAGAACAGTAGTAGTTGGTTTTCCCCTAGATCCATGCACAATAGTTATTTCTAATACCGGGAAACACTGGAAACCACCCCAATAAAATAAGTCAGAGTTCATGAATAATTAAAATTCTTGCTGGGTCTAGTAGTTCATAGTACTTGGAAGGGAAAGAGAAGTTTCAGGAGCTTTAGCAACATGGTGAATTCGCGGAGGCCACTATGGGCTACATAAGACTGTATCTCAAAAATAAAAAATAAAGCTCACCCCAATCAATTAAAATTTTTCAGAAAACCCAAACTAGGAGAAATATGAAGCCCTGAGTGTGAAAATGGCCCAATGTGATCATGTGTCAGTGCAGCAGGTGCTAGCAAGTCCTTAACACCCTGTGTTTGGACCCTGGTTGCTTGGCCTTCAAATCTAAATCAAACAACCAGTCAGTCAGTCAGTCAATTCACAGACATTAAGAAGTGGGAATGACGACTTGCTAATTCAGTGGATAACAATAAAATATAGTTGTTTAAAGAGGTGAAATTTGTTGTGGAAGGGATTGTTTCATTTATGTGTGTGCATGCACACACAGTAGCACTTAAAGCAGAATTTAAAGGATAGATTTTTTTCAACCAATGGGAGCGTGTTTTGCCATTTTGCAAACTTAGACCAAAGGTAGAAACTGGAGAGAAGGAGCAGATGTTGGTTGCCCTCTTGACACAGATTCGCCATTGCCATTAACTTACTGCATTCACTTTGTGTCAATCATGTTGTTGGTGGAGGGAGCTCAAGAGTTCTAGAGTAAACGCTAGATATCTTATCACTTTACCTTTTAATATTTCAATGTGAACCTCTCAAAAGATAACCATAGCATCATTTAGTTCACCCAAGATCATGCTAAAAACATTGCGAAGTCATGTAGTTTACAATCTATGTGCAACCATCTCCAGACTATCATTCCATTTCTGGCCAATAGAGCAGATAAACAAGTATTTAGGTCTTAAGAGAGCAATACTTTGGGATGGAGAGACGGTTCAGCTATTAGGAGCACTGACTGCTCTTCCAGAAGTCCTGAGTTCATTTCCCAGCAACCACATGGTGGCTCACACAACCATCTGTAATGCAATCCAATGCCTTCTTATGGTGTGTCTGAAGACAGCTGTAGTTTATTCACATACATTAAATAAATATTTTAAAAAGAGTAAGACAGTGGTACTTCTAGTCACAAACAACTCCAAACACATGGGAAGAAAGGTCCATATACACCAACAGATGGATACTCTATAGAATCTTTAAATTAATCTTTCTGAATAGTTAAAAAAAAAGTCTTCCTCAATCATAGAATCCTCATGTGGTAGGCTTTTCTAGAAAAAAGGA
This sequence comes from Tokudaia tokunoshimensis, assembly GCA_036184795.1. NCBI lineage: Eukaryota > Metazoa > Chordata > Mammalia > Rodentia > Muridae > Tokudaia > Tokudaia tokunoshimensis. The sequence continues at coordinate 79,014,805 of BTHU01000017.1, forward strand.
ACCAGGAAATTAAAGCAATTACTCATATGGTTCATTTTTAAGAGAAAATATATTCCATGTTAATTTTCTGATAATTGAAGAGATGAAGAGGATGAAGGAAGCAGGGGTGGTGATCGAGTTTACTTTAATGACCTGTCTAATTGCTTTTATTCTCCAGTCTGTCTTGTCACCAATGACACAGACATAGTGTTATGTGGGGAATGCAGGTGGCCCACAGGTAAACATTGTCTTTCTACATTCTGTGGTTAATTTGAAATAGTTAGAAACGTCAAGATCTGTTTCTTTGCCTGCATTTGTATTAGTAGAATATAGATCACATCTCCTTGGAAATAATTAGGATAAGCAATAATGTTCCACAGCTGCTGAGTTATTAGCCAAATGCTCACCAAATGGGATCCCTCATTAGGACTCATGAACAGGTAATCTCTGTAGATAAATGAACTTATAATTTTCATATTCATCTAAAATATGCACAGATAACTCCTCTTAGATTGGTTTATAATGTCTTGGCCCATAGAATGGTCTGTTTGATTTCCCCCTTATAAAGGGTGTAAATCGTTAGTGACATGTGATTAAGCCCTTTTGCAAAGTGCCAGGATCTGCTCAGAAATTGAGACCTATGAATAAGAATACTGTCTGCACAGGACTCTGCTTCTTTTCTAATTTTAACTTCAAAAGAAAGCCACATCTTTTCATGAATATTTTGATATCATTGCTATGGTGCAAACCCACATGGTAATTATTATCAACACAAACATAGTTGTTATGTTCTTATTTAAGCAAGGCTGCTAAGTGGAAGTTACAAATAGAAACAGGTGAAGGTGTTCATGATTCCCTCCAATCTAATTTGGGTTGCTTCTGCATCTAAACTACTCCCTGAGAGCAATTTTGGAATCCGGGACAGTGCCATCTTTTTCTTGATGAACTTGGAGAATTCCAATATCCTTTTTATTACAAGTTGAAGAAGTTCACCTCATTACAAGAGTTAATAAACACTTTGTTGGCAGCTCAATTTCGCTCTTTCATTAAATGACACAATAGAGTTCAGAAACCTAGCATATTGCTGGTAAGATTAGAGACTGGTGCAGATGTTGTGGAAAACAGTCTAGCATTCACTTAAAAGGCTAAATAGTTAACATATAACCCATCCATTCTCATACTCAGGTGAAATAAAAGCATATATCCCCATAAAAACCTTATGATTATTCCAAGCAATTTTTTTTGTAATAGCTCCAAATGGAAAACAACCCAACTGATGAATGGATAAGTGAAATTCAAAATGGAAATAAAGGGGCCTCACAACTACAGTATGTCCCCAAACAGCATTTTACAGCACTCCCACACTCCCGATCTTAAGTGCATTCCCACCCTCTTCTGGAATATTCCCTAAAACTTGGATGGGAGAAGATAAACATGTACCATCGAAGGCTGAGAATTCATAGTCACATATTCTCAACATCTTGAGTAGTTATGAGTCTCGGCATTAACTTTTGCTTCCCTTACCAAGGTTGGGAGCAGCCTAGATCCATATATATCAACACAATATTAGAAGCTGATTTTTTTTTTAAGCTGGGTTATAAGATAGTGGATTTCCACAGAGCTCTACACCTTTCCATCTGCTTGCTTTTAAAATATTTTTATTTTAAACATTTTATTAAGTGAGTTTTAAAAATAAAAAGAAAGTCACACACCAAAATTAACCAGCCCCTAAAACTGTACAACTCTGTGAACTTCTATGAAATTAGAGTGGTTACTCTGGTCAGAAGCTGTGGAGATTCTTGAAAGACTTTATACTTTCTCTATTGAATATATATGTGTACACTTACCTACCATTAGACATGAAAATTCTGTGACAGAATTAGAACTAGAAAATCAATTAGCTGTATAGAAAATTCCATGACAGCATTAGAATTAGAAAATCAATTAGCTTTATAGTCTTTCAAAATGCAAGTTTCCTTTCTGCATTCAGTCTTTCCCCATCCCCTAATATTTAACCTTTATTGTTATCTTTTCTAGATATTGTAGTATACCCATATGAACATTTGCTTACATATATTATAAACCTGCTAAGAGGAAGAACATGATTTTTTTTTTCTTTCGGAGACTTTTTTCTCTTTCTGAGGTCACTCTAGGTTGGCTATTTTCCTGAAAATTTTATAATTTCATTTTCTTTTTTTTTCTTTTTTTCTTAGACATATTCTTTATTTACATTTCAAATAATTTCCCCTTTCCTGGTTCCCACCTCCCCGAAAGTCCCACAAGCCCTCTTCCCTCCCCCTGTTCCCCAATCAACCCCCTCCCGCTTCCCTGTCCTGGTATTCCCCTACACTGCTGCATTGAGCCTTTCCAGGACCAGGGGCCTCTCCTTTCTTCTTGGGCATATTTGATATGTGAATTGTGTCTTGGGTATTCCAAGCTTCTGGGCTAATATCCACTTATCAATGAGTGCATACCATGTGTGTTCTTTTGTTATTGGGTTACCTCACTTAGGATGATATTTTCCAGTTCCACCCATTTGCCTAAGAATTTCATGAATTCATTGTTTTTAATAGCTGAGTAGTATTCCATAGTGTAAATACACCTCATTTTCTGTATCCGTTCCTCCGTTGAGGGACATCTGGGTTCTTTTCAGTTTCTGGCTATTATAAATAGGGCTGCTATGAACATAGTGGAGTATGTGTCCTTATTAAATGCTGGGTAATCCTCTGAGTATATGCCCAGGAGTAAATAATATTCCATAATATCACATTTTTCTTATAGATTTTTTTCAGCTGGTGGACATATAGGTTGATTCCATTTCCTAGTTATTGTGAAGACCTATAAATGATTAAATTAGTCAAGATGTCACCACTGGTGGGAAAATGGCACACGAGAGACCATGGTAGATCATATTTACAGAAAGACAGTCATTTTCCTTTGGGATTGTGTCAATTGGACATTGCTATGGTTCAGAAGATGGCCCCACAACCATGTGCATATAGGAAACACTAATTGGACAAAGTAAGAAATATATACATATATGTATATATGAAGTTGAAAGGAAACATTTTGGGAGGATACATGGAGAAGTTGAGGGGAAAGTGAGTGTGAATGTGATCATAGCACATTGTATATATGCATAGAATTCTTAAATTAGAAATAAAAATATTACATATTAAATATACAACACAGTATTAGAAGGCAACAGTGTTTCTTGGCAACAACAAGAATGAAGGTCTAGGTGCTTGATCATAGATGAAATTCAAAATATTAACCGAACTAAAAGCAGATACCTACAGAGGAATCATAATTTTTATTCCATTTGTAGTTATTTCCCAAAATATGTAATTGTATGTAGATATAAAGTTGATCAATGTTTATTTAAAAACTTGGTATGTGGAGAAGATGGTTAGTAGCTTCTAATTAGTAGAGGACTTCTTTATATTTTATATTTGATGAAAATTCTGCAAAGTTGATTTTGGTGATAGTTGCTCAAGACAATGAATATATTAACAGCTAAGTCCACATATATTCCACATAACTACACATATATCCATAAATGAGTTGACTCATTTAAAGTAAGTCAACTTTATGCTTTGTGATTTATATTACAATAATGATGTTTTCCATACATTAGTCTTGAATACATTAATAGTTCACATTATATTGATCTTTAACATAATAAAATGCTGATGAGTGTTCTTTCTTTATATGAGAGAATAGAATTTGGTGGTTTGTCATCATATGGCCACAATGTTACTACTATTTCAATAAATATGAATACTTTGGAAGAGTGAGAAATATTTTTATCTATAATATCTAAAAATTAATATTTGAAGTCAAAGAACAAATGATTCCTTCTATGTCTTGATATGAATGACACATGGAACAATCATTTAACATGTATTGAACAGCACGTCCTCATCTATAAGGAGTAGGATGAAATGACTCATTCTCTTTCTGAGTTCCAAATTACTTCTGGATCCCTACTGTTTTTCTTTTATAGCTTGTTTATTGCATTTGTATGTTATGAGGAATAAAGTTTCCTTCCTATGACAACAGTCTGTTAGGACATCCTTCACATGGTACAAGATATCTAGCACTGATCTCACAGATTTATTTGTGAAACTATAGAGTAACACAGTTAGATACTGGTACCTCATCTGCATCTTAGTCTTTTTTTGTGGCTTCAGGACCTAAAAATAAAGGAAGCTGTAGTTTGTTCTCTATGTCATCTTCTCCTCTTCATTTTGCTCAAGATTTTCTTCGATCCAGAAGAGAAAAGACAAGGGATGTGTGACAATATCAGCGAATATAAATTCATTAAACTAGATATGAAATAGAATAATTTGTGACTATTCTCATTAGTATCAATTAACAGATTGTATTTAGCAAGGGTCCAATGCTGAGACTTTCAGATGGTGTGAGTATGAACCCAGGAAAATTATCAGTGTTTCTTGACATATCAATTGGAAGGGGCTAGAATTTAGTGTACAGATATCCCTATAGAATTTCACCCAAAATACTGAAAATTTTCTCATGCATCATTTTCATCATGCTTATCATAAAGAACCCAATGCTTTTAGTGAAAATCTGTTCACAGTTGTATCTACGTTTCTCACAGATGTCTTATCCAGGATCATTGTAAAATCTTTGGTGGGTGTGACACTAGCAACTGGTGTCTACAAGCTCCCATCAGAAGGTGAGAAAAATTATTCTGGCTCTAAATGATACTATCTCAGTATCACATAGTAGCATCAAGAGACTAACACTTGAGGGTCCACATCAAAATTCAACAATGGATTTCTTGATAGCATTTTTAAAAATTCTATTTATGAATCTTCATAACAGACCATTGTACCTTGAGGAACTGTTGTGAGCAATATTTATATTAGAGGATAAAAAACCAAAATATCTAAAGTAGTTGATGTTTAGAAAAATGTAAAATACTAAATAGCATATAAAAGAAAGTTTAACAGCCACTTGCTAAGACCACTGCTATCTACTGAAAATGTATCTGAAACTCCTTAATAATACTTCTAACTTCTGCTTTATAAAAGAATAATGTATAACACTGAATCTTAAGAAGATAATTCTATCAAGTCAATAGAATTATATAAAATCAAGTCTAACTTCTCAACCATTAGAAACACCAGTTGAATGTTTCCCAATCCATTTGTTTATTTACAAAGGAGTTGAATTCTGTCCTTTAGTCTTAATCTGAAACCCACCAATTAGATTTCATGAGATTAAAACATGAACAAGACAAAAGTTTAATGAAAACTACTAATGAAATGAACTTCAAAAATGCCATATTTATTATCTTGACATCATTAAAGTGCCGATAGTCTGGGTTTGGAGATGGTTTGGTGGGTAAAGATGATTGCCACCAACGCTGACAACCCTAGTTTAATCCCTGGAATTCACACCGTAGCAGAAGAGAACCAACTTTTTTGGATTGTCCTATGATCTCCATATCTGCACTCTGGCATCCACCTTGACACACACATACTCACACACACACACACACACACACACACACACACACAAACACACACAAACAAATAACAAAAAATTCAAAAATATTGATAGTCTATGATATTCTATTATATTCATTACATTTTCAAGAGTTTTCTCCTATGAAAATGATCTATAAGATGCAAAAAATTTCATGCAAAAATTTCCAAGGGTGTGATGATTAGGGGATAAAAATCAAATACTACAAAAATGGCCGTCAAAAGGCTAGCCATTAAATAAATCAATCTATAACTGTGTAAAGGAACAGTGTTACCAACTAAAGTCTTATTATGTACAAGAGTATGTAACCAAAGGAATAAGAAAAAATGTGGATCTAACAAGAGACACAGTATACTTTAGTTCATATTCTGCCATTCATTGCTTACATTTATTGGATTCTAGAGCGAGGAAATTTACATTAGAGAATATTGGAGGAACATACAAGAACTATGAAAGAAATAGAGGTGTGGATTGAATGTCTCAGCCCCGGTTTCTACTAATACTAAGCATTGTACAGTCATAAGTTATTTTAAAAAGATTCTGCCATGCTCATGGACTGGCAGGATTAATATAGTAAAAATGAGCATCTTACCAAAAGTAATACACAGATTCAATGCAATCCCCATCAAAATCCCAACTCAATTCTTCATAGAGTTAGAAAGAGCAATTCAAAAATTCATCTGGAATAACAGAAAACCCAGAATAGCTAAAACTATTCTCAAGAGTAAAAGAACCTCTGGGGGAATCAGTATCCCGGACCTCAAGCTGTACTACAGAGCAATAGTGTTAAAAACTGCATGGTATTGGTACAGTAACAGACATGTAGATCAATGGAACAGAATTGAAGACCCAGAAATGAATCCACACTCCTATGGGCACTTGATCTTTGACAAAGGAGCTAAAACCATCCAGTGGAAAAAAGATAGCCTTTTCAACAAATGGTGCTGGCTCAGCTGGAGGTCAACATGCAGAAGAATGCAAATTGACCCATCCTTATCTCCTTGCACTAAGCTCAATTCTAAGTGGATCAAAGATCTCCACATAAAACCAGACACACTGAAACTAATAGAAGGGAAACTAGGGAAGAACCTTGAACATATGGGCACAGGGGAGAATTTCCTGAACAGAACTCCAATAGCTTATGCTCTAAGATCAAGAATAGACAAATGGGACCTCATTAAATTACAAAGTTTTTGCAAGGCAAAAGACACTGTTAAAAAGACAAAGCGGCAACCAACTAACTGGGAAATGATCTTTACCAACCTTACATCCGACAGAGGGCTAATATCCAAGATATACAAAGAACTCAAGAAGTTAAACTCCAGAGAGGCAAGTAACCCTATTAAAAAATGGGGTACAGAGCTACACAAAGAGTTCTCACCTGAAGAATATCTAATGGCTGAGAAGCACCTAAAGAGATGTTCATCATCCTTAGTCATTAGGGAAATGCAAATCAAAACAACCCTGAGATTCCATCTCACACCAGTCAGGATGGCTAAGATCAAAAACACAGGAGACAGCAGTTGTTGGCGAGGATGTGGAGAAAGAGGAACACTCCTCCACTGCTGGTGGAATTGCAAGCTGGTACAACCACTCTGGAAAGCAGTCTGGCGGTTCCTCCGAAAACTGGGCATGACACTCCCGGAGGATCCGGCTATACCACTCCTGGGCATATACCCAGAGACTTTACCTGCATGCAATAAGGACACATGCTCCACTATGTTCATAGCAGCCTTATTTATAATAGCCAGAAGCTGGAAAGAACCCAGATGTCCCTCAACGGAGGAATGGATTCAGAAGATGTGGTATATCTACACAATGGAATACTACTCTGCAATTAAAAACAATGAGTTCACGAAATTCCTAGGCAAATGGTCAGATCTTGAAAATATCATCCTTAGTGAGGTAACCCAATCACAAAAGAACACACATGGTATGCAGTCACTGATAAGGGGATATTGACCCAGAATCTCGGAATACCCTAGACACAATCCGCATATCAATAGATTTCTAAAAAGACGGAAGGAGAGACCCCTGGTCCTGGAAAGACTGGATGTAGGGGAACACCAGGACAGAGTAACGAGAGGGGGTTGAATGGAGAAAAGAGAGAGGGAAGGGGGCTTATGGGACTTTCGGGGAGGGAGGAAACGGGAAAGGGGAAGTGATTTGGAATGTAAATTAAAAAATAAAATAAAAAAAAATAAAAAAAATTCTTACAGTAAAAAAAAAAGATTTTTTTTTTCATAGGGTGATAGGATTTGTGTCACTGTACATGACACTTGCCAATTATATTAATAAATCTTACATTGTATGACCTGGTCTCAAAGGTTTTTAGCACCATTTCTTCCTATTTTATTGACATGCCAGTCATTACATTTGACTCAGGTTCAAGGGGAGAGGCTTAATGTTTAGCTTTCAAGGGAATGATGCCAAAGAAATTGTGGGCACAATGACAAGCCACCTGGGAAGAGCTGGATGCTCTCAAAAATCAAGTCATGGATTTTTAGTTTTATTTTTAAAGTTTTAGTTATGAACAGTAATGGAACACTACTAATCATTTTACATAGTACAGTAATAAACTAATGTTTGCACTCTGTAAGAATAAGTCTGATTATAAGAACAGAACCAGAAAAGGGTCAGAAGTAGATATAATCAGACGTTACTATCAAAGTAAGTCAAATACAAAATTGTAAAAGTAACTTGTATTTGTCTGATGTAACTGATGTCTTGGAAGCTTACTGCATCTGTGTGCTAACCTAGGCCTAGGCCTGGAATCTTCTAGTCTTTGTACAATCTAATCTAGGCCTAGAATGTTCTCAGCCTCTGAGACTTGCTGAATAAACTCGCCCCTTCCTCATTCTTTCTGTTCTTTAATTGGCTGATTCAACTCAGCAGTTCTGGCTTGAAACTCCTCTGATTCAAACTCAATTTTTTTCAGCTTCTGACGGAATTGCTCTGCGTGGCCTCAAACTAACTCTGGCAATCTGTTCCAATCTTCTGGCTCCCTCTCATTCTCTGGCTCATTCTTTCTTCACCTGTGTCTAGCTTGTTTTCTCTCTGCAACCTGTCTCTGTACAACTGCCCCACTAAAACTGTCTCTCTCCTCCACACTGCTTTCTCTTAAGTCACGTCTTTCTTCTTAGTTCACAATGACAGTTAAGTAGATCCTATTCTGCCAAATCTTTCTCAGATTCATCACTTTGTCTGCCACTCAATTCAACATCACTTTTCAAACATAGGTGCTTCCTTCTACAAACTATCTTTACTTTCATTGTTTGAGATTAAAGGTGTATGCTAAGGGCATGACTGTGTTACAGTCAGAGTGACTAAAGGTGTGTGCTAAGGCTTAGCCACACCACGACTAGGAACAGGTTTTTCTAATAAACAACACAATCTCAGGGTTCACAATGTGATCAAATATCCTGCAACAGGAGATGTTGGATATTTGGATGAAGGTGCTAATCTGCTAATCTTAGAAACTGAGAAATGTACTGATTTGGATTTTCTCTCTCTTTCTCTCTCTCTCTCTCTCTCTCTCTCTCTCTCTCTCTCTCTCTCTCTCTCTCTCTCTCTCACACACACACACACACACACTCATTTTCTCTTTTATTATTGTTCTTTACACCCAGACCACAATTTCTCCTCCTTCTCCTCCTGGTCCCTTCCCTCCACCTCCCTTCTGTGGCTCCCATCATGGATAGCAAACATGACATCAAGTTTCGGTAAGACTAAGTACCTCACCTCTATTTAGGCTGGAAGAGGCAGCCCTCTCTAAGGAAAAGGGTCCCAAAAGCAGACAAAAGAGGCAAAGATAGCCTATGTTGTACTGTGAGAAGACCAAGCTACATAACCTTAACATATATGCAGAGAGCCTAGGTCAGTCTTGTGCATGCTCCCTGGTTGAAGGTTCAGTCTCTATGAGTACCTAGGAATCCAGGTTAGTCGATTCTATGGGTTTCCTTGTGGTGTTCTTGACCTCTATAGCCCTTATAATCCTTCACCCCCCCCTCTTCTGCATGGGGTGAAGGATGTTTAGTTGTGGGTCTCTGCATCTGTTTCCATCAGTTGCTGGATATAGCCTCTTTGATGACAATTACGCTAGCATCAATCTATTAGGAATCATTTCATTGACTTTAAATTTTTTTCTTTTTCCTATTTTTTTGCCAGTCATGTTTGTTTGTTTTTCCTAGATTTTTAGCCATCTAGTCTTTGGGTCCTGGCCCTTCAAGGCAGTGTCAGGGGTGGGGTTTCTCTTGTAGCATGGACCTCATGCTGAACCAGACACTCCCACAATTTCTGCACCACCTTTACTCTAGCACATCTAGCAGGCAGGACAAATTGTAAGTCTAAGGTTTTGTGGCTGGATTTGCATTCCAAATCCCCATTGCTAGGAGTCTTAGCTAGGATTGAAATCATCCTGAATGAGGTAACTCTAAACCCAGAAAGACAAACATGGTATGCACTCACTTATAAGTGAATATTAGATGTAAAGTAAAAGATAACCATGCTATAATCCACAGACCTAGAGAAAATAAGTAAGAAGTAGGATTCAAGGGAGGAAACATGAACCTTCCTGGGAAGGGGAAATAGAATAGACATCACAGGGGTTGGGGGAGGGGCAGAAACAGGAGGGATTGGGTAGGGGGAGAATGGAGAGAGAGAGAGAGAGAGAGAGAGAGAGAGAGAGAGAGAGAGAGAGAGAGAGAGAGAGAGAGAGAGACTGTGTTGGGAAAGACAACAGGAATTGGGGAGCATCCTGCTAGTGCAATGGAAACTTCCAGGACTCTACCAGGATTATTTGGATATTTCTAATGTTGACTTCACCAGATAAAGAAGCGGTTTATGACTAAGGAATGGACAGGAAATGACTGTATTTAGAAGAAATTTTATCTTTGACATATTGAGTATGAAATGTTCTTGGAACATTTAAGAAAGGATGCCAAATATGCAATTAAATATGAATGTCTGAAGCTTTGAAGTGGAATGAAATATGTGACTTTTGATAAAACAATACCATTAAACTTATTTATAGTGATGTTGACTGACTTTGTTCCTGTTGCCTCATTTTTTTTTCTATTTTTCTCTTATATATTACATCCTGACCATTTTCCCCTCCCTCCTCACCTCCCATTCCCTCCCCCAAAATTCCCCTCTCCCAGAGATCCACTCCTTTTCCTCCTGTTCCTCCTCCTGCTCTTGCACCTGCTCCTCCTCCTCCTTCTCCTCCTCCTTTTCCCTTCAAAAAAGGGTGGCTCTCCCAGGGATAGCAACATGGCATATCATATTGCAATAAAATTAGGCAAATCTCTTCATATTAAGGCTGGATGAGGCAACCCAATATGAGGAAAGGGGTCCCCAAGGCAGGAAAAAGCATCAGAAATAGCCCTGCTCCCACAGTTAGGTGTCATATAAGAACACCAAACTGTACAATTGTAACATTTTTTTTATTAAAGCACGAAAGCTTGGTCCAGCTAACAACATGCTGGCTTATACTGAAAAGTGAAGTGTTCAAAACTGTCATGTGGCCACTGTTCTCTGTGCCTGCTCCTGAATTCACACAGTGAAGTGTGCTTGGGAAAGTCTGGGATTGCAGAGCCATGACTGTGTGAAGTTGATATGAAAAGGTTTTTTTCTTCCTCTTCCTGCAAGAAATGGGAAAGGGTAATCCTGATGTGTCACAGCTACGTGAATGTGCACAAAAACAAAACACAACAAAATAAAACAAACAACAATGACAACAACCAAAATGAAGAAGAAGAAGAGGAAGAAGAAGAAGAAGAAGGAGAAGAAGAAGAAGAAGAAGAAGAAGAAGAAGAAGAAGAAGAAGAAGAAGAAGAAGAAGAAGAAGAAGAAAATACCTAACTCTTGCAAGGAACGCTGGGTAGAAATAGACATCTCACTCTGCAGATGTTTAAAAGAGAGCATTGGTTAATTTTCTTGTACGTGCCCGAGAAAGGGGAAAATCAAGAAAGAAAAACACAGAATAAAGAGGTGACTGATATTCATGCCATCTTTCATGATAACAAAGGATGATGTCTTTAGTTACCAACTTATTACAAGCAAACATCACCTAAGAAGAGACCCTTAATTAAGGAACTATGTATCCCTTTCATATTAGTTAGAAGTACAGTGAAAATAAGATAGTCACAAATTAGTTCTAAGTTCAAAACACTTTATCAACTAATTGCCCTTTCTCTTTCTAAGTGAGGAAGTTTAATGGAGTTCCTATATTTTTTAGAAATTCAGTTTATAATTAGCAAGTAAGGTGGTCTAGAAAGACATAACTATCACCCAACTTCATCAGTGATGGGTTCTCATTGGCTCATTTTTGATTTCATAAGCATGTATCCCAGCATGCAGTGTTCTTCCAATACTGAGATCCCACAAACTAATATACAAGTGACGGTAGGTAGTGCCTGCCCCTCAGGGGATGATGAGCAAGGGCAAAACAGTGAGTGTGCTTGATAGAGGGCACTGGGTATTTGGATATGCACTTTGTCAATGTCTCAGTCAGGGTTTGTATTCCTTCATAAAACATCATGACCAAGAAGCAAGTTAGTGAGGAAAGAGTTTATTTAGCTTACTCTTCCACGTTGCTGTTCATCACCAAAGGAAGTCAGGACAGGAACTCAAACAGTGCAGGAACTTGGAGGCAGGAACTGATGCAGAGGCCATAGAGGGGTGCTGCTTACTGGCTTGCTTCCTCTGCTTTGCTCAGATTGCTTTCTAATAGAACCCAGGACTACCAGCCCAGGGATGGCACTACCCACAATGGGCTCTCCCACCCTTAATCACTAATTGAGAAAATGCCTTACAGCTGGATCTCATGGAGGCCTTTCCTCAAGGGAGGCTCCTTCCGCTGCAGTAACTCCAGCTTGTGTCAAGTTGACATACAAAACCAGCCAGTACAGTCAATGGAAATAGATCAACCTACAGTGCCTAGTAGGATATTACTATAAGAGATCACAAACACTATGGCTTTGTCCTGAGATGAGGAACTTTGGGTTGAGTTTTGGCTTTGCATTAATATACTGCATTTTTAATTTTATCAGCCACAGTTTAGCTCATTGGCTGAAGAGTGATTTAAGTGACAGAAAACTTTAAAGACAGGAACATGTTTTGTATCATCTTCACTCTTTAGCCTTTATGACTATGGAGCCCCAGGAAATGCATCAGCTGGCCAACAAGTTTGACTCCCATGTCTGGGACCCATGTGATTCTCAAAAGCTGTTATCTGACTTGCTCATATATGCTAGTATGTCTGTGAGCATGTAGGTACACACACGCACACACGCATGTGCACACATGCGTGCACACACACAAGGGGGAGTATTAAAAATAAAGGTAGTTACAATTATTGTTCTAAATATATAAAATGTAATTCTTAGAATTCTATTTCACTATCTTTTTTCATTTTTGCTCAATAAACTTTGAATTCTTCATACATAGTGAGACAGCCTGGACCTCAGTCAGGTAGTAGATTCTAAGTAGAATTTAAATTAGTCACATTTAATTTCAAGGCTCATTTACATCTTTACTAGTTGTGTTAAGATCTAGCTACTTGCCCTGTACATAGAACCCATGGGCAGACAGCTTCCCACACATGTTTTACATATCGTCTTTAGAGACTTGGAGACTTGTGTCTGTCTAGGACAATTGCTCCATCAATCATTGAGATTCCTGGATTACCATTTTAACCTGCTAGAATGGCAGTGTTAGAAAAAATTTGGCAGATATATATCGCCATCTAGTGGCTCATTTATTGTGAAAAATTTAAAGTACAAAGCTTGGAGTTTTATTATTTGTAAAAGTACTGAATAGATATTGTTTTGATTTCAGACACATTAAAATATACGGTAATCAAATTTTAAAATTGTTTACTATTTCAGTAAATACCCCACTTTAATTATCTCAGAAATACATTAGGTTTGCTTAAATAGCTTACAATCAATCTCTTTTACTGATAAAACTAAAGTTTTCAAGATGATTTTAAATTCCACAACACATAATTCTCTAATCAAAAACTTTAAATACTACTATTCAGAAGCGATGTGATAGTGCTACAAAATATACACGCGTTGAAAGGTGTAAATTCTTACAAATTACACAGTGAGCATATAATTTACTACAAATAAATATTTTAGGAAAATAGCATATTTTAACATATATTTCAAAAATGGTGATTTCACAGCATTTTTCTCTTTATTAAGTTCGGGAACATGATACTTGTTTATCTTCTGTCATCACCTTATGAATTCCTTTTTAGTGACCAGCTTCTCTATCTCAATATAGAACGTTTATATGTGTTTACTGATTAATACTATTGATTGAGAAGTTCACACTAAGAAGTACTGTGTTGATGGAAAATATATCTGTTAAGGATGTTGGTGGACAATGTGGGAGAACTGGCAATGGAGGACGGATGTCTAGATCTCGTGTGTGTGATGAGAATCTGGCCTTCCATCTGCCTTAGGAGAGAAAGGCTTGGTAGCAAGGAATGCTCAGAAGGTGGAGTAGATTTGCTTGTTGGGTAGAGAGGTCTCACTAGCATGATGATGATAGTGAGACTTTTGGGAACTTCACTGCATGTTGTTGATCCAGACCTGTTTCCATGGGTTATGCTCGTTATCATAATTTATCCCATGGATGTTAATACTGGCAGTTTTCCTATTTCATTGAGTGAAAAGACAATGTGTTAGCATCCACGTAGGTGGGAAGACTTGGAAGAATTCGAATCCAGGTCTGTCTAGATTCAAAACTCACACTCTTACTTTGGTTTTATTATTTACAACAAAAAATGAATATCAATTTCACTCATTTCTAACTTAGTTTCTTAATTAATGCACGCGTGACTGAACTAGAAAGCAACAGGTTCTTGGGAAATTCTAAAATTCTGTTTCCATGACCACAAAAATAATAGCATGACCATGAGTTTTTAACATCTAAGAAATCAATATATAAGTAAGCTTGTGTACAAAAGTTTTCACAAATATGAATATAACACAAGCGTGGCACTTTCATCCTGAGTTGCCAGAAAATTAAACTCCCTTTCTAATTCTGGAGACTGCTATAGCAAACGTCTAGGTTTCATCAACCAAGTAGCTGCTAGCTGAGCAAATCCCAGTCTCTTTGATAGTCCCACTTGGGATTTGGAATTGTGGACAGGCAGGGTCAATCACCCCTACAATGATGGTGGTCATGCCTGGGAATGGCAGGGAGAAAAAGAGGCCATGCAGAGTCATCTTCCTACGGGTGATCTCCTTTCTACGCCTATCACTGGTTGTATTTTATCAGTCTTGTTCTGGACACCATTTATCAATTATCTCCTCCTAATACACTTCAATAGTAAACTATCTTTCCACTTATGATGGTCACAGTCAGTTTCTGGGGCTCAGGGCTGAGAATGCTAACGAACAGCCCATTCCTGATAGCGATCATTCAATCCTATGACTTTTCTCAACATCAGCTAGAGATACAATACTGTTTTCAATAAATCATACTAAAATAAAGTCATGATTCTTCAGAAAAAAATGAATATACATAAAAGTTTTCACTAACACAAAACTTGAGACTAGGTATTTTACCATAGTTATGCTATAGTTTCCCAATAAGAATCAGAACAAATATATTTTACCATTGTTTAAAAAATTATTATTGTTTCCAACCTATTATGTTGTATGAAATTCAGATAACGTAAGTTAAGGAGGAACATGTTTGTTTTCCCCTGTAATTCTAGGTTGTGGAGTTAGGAAAAAGGAATAATACAGTATTGAATTTTATGTATTTTAATATTGATGTGAGAGACAGTCAGATAGTGTGGTAGTATAGATTGTAGGTTCTGGAGGCAGAGATCCTATGCTTGCACTAACCTCTTCTATTTTACACATCAATTTTGGAAGAGTTACTTAAAGAGGGAACCTAACAAATAGATACTAAATGTACTTATAATATTAACCATTCAATATTGTCTACACTTGCTGATGTTATTGTGGGTTTCACTTATTTTTTCCTTAAATAAGTTCTCAAAATTCATCCTTAAAATTAGGGATGATAAAAATAGAACTTAACAATTAAATATGACACTTGGATTGAAATTGATTATTCAAAATATTATAATTTTATGTTAATTAATTTGAAACCAGAAAAGAGACATGTATACAACTAAGGCATAATAAACCTAAAGATGTAATTGTTTCTGATAAAGAATGAATAACCTTCAAAATATTTTTGCCGTAACCTTTAAATAACTCATTTTTATGAGAATTAGTACAAAATTGATTAAAAATCTACCACATAATCACAAAACAACATTGTTTCAGTAGTCTATTGTTGCTTTCTTAAATTAGAGCACATCACTCCATAATATTATAAAGTTTTAAAGCTACTTTCTTTTAAAAATATTATCCTGAGACAGGATCTCACCATGTGTCACAAGGCCATGAACACAGAGATCTAACCGTCCCTGACTACTGAACACAAGGTTTCAAGGTGTGTAGCATCATGCTAGACTCTTGTTTTTTATCTTTATTCTTTGACAACATCATGAATCTGTATCCTGAGTTTGACCCTGAATGCACTCCACCGTTTCTCTCTTCTACAGAAACCCTTCTTCATCCCTCGAACCCCTTCTCTGCTTTGATAGCCACTTTTTGTTGTATACCTACTTAATCACAGTTTTCATAGGTATAAGGCCATGGGAAGAGCTACATTCTAGAACATGGGAAGCTGATCAGTGGGTACACCATTGTGTGTGTTTGTGTGTGGAGGGGATCCACTTCCTTCTCAGTACCCATTAACTGTCAATAATTTGTCCTTGAGGAGTGGAAACCCTTCTGTCATACACTTTGAAAGGTGGAGGACCCAGTAATGCAGATCATGTACATGTAACCACAGCTGAGGTGAGTTCATCTGTACAGTAACCATTGTATAATGCCTTGCCCAGAAGATAGTCTAGAAGCCCTTCCTCCCAACTTCTGGCTCTTATATGAATCCTGCTCCCACTTCTATGATGTTCTTCGAGCTTCGGAAGAGGGTGATACAGTTGTTCCATTTGGGATTAAACACTCAACACTCATTCATTCTCTATACTTTAACCAATTGTGAGTCTCTGTATGAACTGCTTCCCCTCCCCAAAAAGAAGCTTCTCTGAGGAAGACTGAGATAGCACGCATGTCAGTGTGGCCAGCAGTGAGGTCCCAAATCCCAATACCCTCCCTGACCTCTTTTGCACTATTTTTCCCCTAAAGACCTGACTTGAAATCAAGAATTTTTCCATTCATATCTCTTTTCTGTTTGAAACCAAGTAGGGAACATTTTGAAATTCTTTATGCTATTTTGTTTTAATTTCTATAACTCACAAATTAATT
The DNA here is from genome assembly GCA_036184795.1 of Tokudaia tokunoshimensis. Classification (NCBI taxonomy): domain Eukaryota; kingdom Metazoa; phylum Chordata; class Mammalia; order Rodentia; family Muridae; genus Tokudaia; species Tokudaia tokunoshimensis. Next base: position 79,031,667 of record BTHU01000017.1, read on the forward strand.
CAGAATAAAAGGTTATTTTTAGGTACAAAAGAAGAAAAAGTAGAAGAGCTTAAAATAACAGAAATATTTTCTTTTTGAAGAATCATGTGAAATAAAAGTAATTACTTGGAATAAAATGATATAAACTGAAGGATTTTGTACACAACATTTTAGTCAAGCCAATCTGGAGCCAGTCTGCTCACTTGCAGTTAGAATGTAAATCATATAGATATAATATATTGCATAACATTTGCAAGTGTATAGTATATGTATGTAGATATGCATAATATAATGTTATATATAGAAAGTTATGATGTAAATTATCTAGATATAATATTATATAACACATATATGTGTGTAATATACATATGCATAAATGTATAGCATAATATAATGTAACATATATGTAAAGAGTTATAATGTATATTGAGCAACTTGGTAGTAGCCAAACAGGGTAAGGTGTAAGACTAGAAACATGGTAGTCAGACTAGAAGCATGGTAATCTAGAATTTTTCAAGCCTGCTGCCTGGTACATCCATGTTCCCTTTCCTTTTAACTGACTTCTTTTCCTTGTAGTTAAATAGATCTTTTGTCTTTCAGTGCAATTCTTTCTGCTCCTTCTTGTTCTTCCAGTATACATATTTTCAATACCTCTCACTCTAAAGTTGCACTGATTGTAGCATGTCTCACTCTGTGGACCATGGACCACTTGCAGACAGCCAGAATGCTTGTTACTGATGTTGATCTAGAGGATCAGAACCCATGGACATGGGGCTAGGAGAAACTACTTGTAAGGTTTATTAACTTTTGTTTCATGTGTAAGAGTGTCTGTCCAAGTGTTAGTGTGTACATGCCCCACTGTTCCCATTGAAGCCAGAAGCAGAAATCATATTTCCAGAAACTGGAGTTATAGGTGCTTCTGAGCTGTTGTGTGGGTGCTGGGAACCACACCTAAGTTGTCTGCAAGAGCAGCAAGTCATTTTGATCACTAAGCTATCTCTCTAACCCTGGGATTGAAAATCTTACCCGGTGAGAGTTACAGCTTGTAATTTAATATTAGCTGAAAACATCAGAGGCATTATTCTTTGTTCTGAGCTGACCCTTCCAATAGTTCTTTATATCCATTTTGCTCAATCTAGCAAAGAAGTTGGTCTTAGAGGCACTAGGCATGTGATCAGATTTCCCAAGAGAAAAGTACATAATGGTTCAGGAAGAGATTCACTTTGTTTTCTACAAACCAATTTAAAGGACAAGCAAACACTTATTCATCTGTGTCTGCAAAACCATGCCCACCTAATGGTTGCTGAATATCACAACATAGAGTTTAGTTTTTAAATTCAAATGAACATTTACACTGAAGTCAATTTTGTCTTCCACATCAGCAGATGAGCAGTTGGATCCTCCGCTCATAAACGTCTCACCTACACAGGAAGGAACACAGAGGCAAGACAGGAAACTTGTGCTTCTGAGGAGAAAAGCTATAACAGCATAAGAATCCAAGACAATCAGATTCAACCAAGAGACGTCCACAGTGCTGTAGAGTTGAGCAAGGCCTGTGTGCTGTTCATAGTCTCATAGGTGTCAGAGGCTTGGCCAGACGGAGTCAGCTAGACACAAATGTCAGCTTCAAAGCAGAACGATGATGGTCCTGATAATGATAGGAAAGGCAATTGGAGAAGAGGATTTCTCTCAGCGTTGTATGGATAATATTGCCAGAAGTAGAAACAAGAAGGTCAGAGGCTGTGAAGGCTATCTCTTGGAATCTAGCTGATATTAAAAATTGAGAGCTCTTGGGATGAAGCAGGAATAGAACCAGCATTAAGGTTTCTTTCATACTTATTATCTAATGCTTGGTAGGCTATAGCTTTTGAAACATATTCCATTAAGTAGTTAGGGGGAATTTTTTTAATTTTAATTGTT